>WBMY01012874.1:722327-922468 GCA_013397315.1 Donacobius atricapilla
GGCGGTGCGGTGCGGGCCGGGTCTCCGCGGAGTTCGGAGCCCCGAGCGCGGTGCCGCGGGTCGGAGCGCTGCGGGGCCGTGCGGGCCGGGCGGGCAGCGGGGAGCGCGGAGCGGGGAGAAGCGCTCCAGACCCACGGGCGGCTGCGGGGTAACGGGGCAAGAGGGAGCGGCGGAACGCGCGCCTCTGCCGCGGATTCTTTCGCCACATGCTTGTTTGTTCGAGTGAAGGGTGTTAGGGAGAATTCACTGAGAAAAAGGGTACTCGTTCAAAAGAACGCCACCCAACTCGTTCGACAGCCGAAAGGGCTGTGTGGAGGAATCCTGATGAATGAGCGCTGCGCTGAGAGTGTTGTTGGCTTGTGGGCTGCAATCGCCTCAGCTATTCGTCTATGCCTTTTTTATTGTCCAAGACAACTTCTGAGGCGAGGAAGCGACTAACAAAGCACAAGTTTAAGACAATGATGCTTTTGCTTTTGAGCTGAACTGAAAACTGAAATTCTGCATTTCCCATCAGGTAGCAAATACCACACATATAATTACTTTTAGGGCATGAAAGAGCCTACTTTGCTCTGTAAATGAGGACTATGTTTCACTCAGAGAAAGGGGTGTGAGTATTTTCCATCTGCCAAATGAACATGCCACAAAAATTTTCTTTTCATCTGGGACAGAGCCGTGTTTGTGCATCTCTGAATATGGCTACAGTCATGGAGGGGAGTTGGGTTAGCCTGGATGTAGCATTAACCCCTCCAGCCACAATAAGCAATACACAGAGAGAAATTTGTTCCTGTTAGTCTTTTCCTGACTGAGATCTTTACAGCAGCTGCGCAGTCAGCACAGCAATGAAGCTCTCCTGGCTTTAGGTTCACATCTTACTGCAGTATCCAGGGTTGGTGTTCACACCTGCCCTGTAGCTGCCTTGGCTCACAGCACAATGCTTCCTTATGAGTAGCCTGTAGAGGAAGGTGAAGCAGGGAAAATCTGCCTACGCACAACCAGGCTCAAGCCAATATTTTCCTTCTCTTAGTTTTAATGAGCAACATTTTTTTTGCCCAGAAAAGAATCCAGCTCACAGCTCAGAATTTCAATAATTAATACGCCATTTAAAAACATGTTTTCAGAGTCAACATTATGATTACAAAGAGAAAACAAGCAAACAGGGAATAACTTGACCTGGTTTTGTCGCTTTCCCATTCTAGCCTGACAATTTGTCAATCAGGTGGAATTTCCTCCAACATCTTTGGTACGTTGCTTTAGCAGAAGAAATAACGTACAAATATAGTTACTACTTTTCCTCCCTTCTCACAATGATCTCTTTGTATTAAGCAACAGGCTTTTGCATAGATCAGGTGCCAACCCCAGAGTGTCACAGGCTGAAATTGCTCTTTCTCTTTTCTGAAATATTGCCCCTGTTGAGCCCATTTAACCATTTCTGTTTTGGAGAAGTTAGTCAGAGAATCCTTGATCCTATGTCACTCAAGGCGGGAAGAGCTCTGCCAGGATTTCAAGGACACCAGTGTCTGCTTCAGCAAGAGCCCTTCCTTTTGCTTCCTAAACATGCACATTCTCTGGAAAATTTTGTATAATAATTAATTTCCCGAATTTTCAGTCTTCAAGGGAAGGCTTTATTGCAAATCCCAGGAGAGCTGTCAACCAATAACATCCAGCTAGAATGAATCGGACTGATTGATACCAACAAGTCCTTAAAACCTCATCTCAGTCTTTGTCCCTCTTTGATTGCAAGTCCTCAGGGTCTGGGGCTACCTCTCCTTCATGGTTTGGAGAGAGCATGACGAGTCCAGTGCAGAGCAGATGCCGGTGTTGGAAGAGGCTGTGGTCCAGCAGGATAATCCCCTTCTCTGATCAGCGTGCATTGACTGATCCCACAGTGTTTTACCCCCTAGCGCCCATGTCCCCATAGGACTATGAGAAAATAGTCCAAGTCCAGCTCTTCCATTGAGACCACTGCAGCTTGTGTAAGATGTAACCTGAATTTTCAGCTGAGTTCAGTCTTTTACATACACACATATAAACTGCCTCTGTGCAAATACTTAGTAGACCTCTAGATTCAGAAGCTGAAGGTTAATTGATTGGCAGGAAGACTCACAACCTTGTTAATGCATATCTGCTTTCAGTGTTAATGACTCATTAAAAAAAAAAAGGCACGCTGAATTTTTTGGTTTTTAGTGATTTCTTTATTTTTAGTTGTGTGTTGTCCTCACCGTCTATCTTCCCCATTTTTACTGTGGTAGGGCACAGTGTTCTCATGTGCTCCATCTTGGGTTAGGGCAGCTTCCCATGCTTGGAAATTCAATTGAGGTGACGGAGTTCTAATTTGTGGACAAAACCAGCTGCATCTGTGGTGTTAGGCTGTGATACCGTGACACCTGTGGTTGTGCTGTTAATTGTCAAGAAGGAATATTAAATGCCACTTCATTGTTTTTGTTCTCTTAGGAGTCTCTGGTGGCTTCTTGTTTGCTTGTTTTTTAAAAACCCTACCACTTTTGCTTTGTTTGCCTTACCAAATTCTCTGCTAAATGCTCAATATTGTATCAGGTTATAACACTGATAGCACTGTATTCTAATTTTCCCAAAGTTACAAAGAACTAACTAATTTGTCTTTTAAGTAAATACTGTGCCATCTGACTACTCCTAACCTCTTACCCCTCTGGTGCCTAGAAATGATCCCAGTGATAGACTATCCAGAGTGTTCTTTCACGGTGCCTGGAAGACATCAAACATTTTGCAACCCATTTCCCATGACATTTTCATCTGAGAATCATGTACTCTATGTTGATGCTCTAAGATGTTTTTCCTCCACTCCCCTGCTTGAATTCGGAACTATCTAAAAATACCTAGGGAATGGTGGAAAGAAGCACAGGAAGCCAAGTTTAATCTGTCACTGATTCCCATGTCTGCTGCAAGGTGAGGGACAATTGCAGCGTGATATACTAGGGATGAGAGAATGATCATCTTCCAGAGCAGATCCCAGAAACAAAACCATTTCTTTCTAAAAGCCTTTAGTAATGGTTGCTTTGGGTTAAAAGGAACAATATAGTTATTTGTAAGGTGCTGGCTTTGTAAGGTTATGGGAAATGAAAGCCTGTGCAGGATCACTCTGCTCAATACAGCATTTCTGATGCCAAAAACAAGTTCTCAGATGAGAGTGTTTGCACAGCAAGTAGCAGAAGAGGTAGCTCTAAAACATTTAGCAGCTTGTTGGGGCTTATATCTAATTTTGATGGGGTGTTTTCCTAATGAGTTCCTCTCACATCAATTAGCTGCCGAATCTGATGTGAAAAAAATAGATCCGAACTTTCTCTTGGCACATGGTTCCATGAGGGCTCTGTGGAGATTTCCATGATATCAAGGTCTACCAGCATTCAAAGGAGCTGGCTTAGTCATTCTTCCCATCTGCTCTACTTCTTCCTCCCTCCACTGCTCTACACACGCTTCCTGGCTGTCTGCTCCCCTTCCCTATCTCCAAGCATCCTGTCTGGCTGCCCCCACCCCTCTCCTGCCGTACCTATCCCTTGTGGCATCTTCCATGAGCTCAGGTAGTTTAGTGCTGAGATCAAAGAGCTGAAATAAATGAGCTGCTTTAAAGCAGCCAGGAGAAAATAAAAAGCAAAAAGAAGAATCCACCAAGGAAGCACCCATAGGAAGCAGCATAGCAAAAAAAATTTTGAAAAAACTTTGAGTTATCTCCAAATCATGAGATTGCTTTAAAAATTGTGTTAGTTAAACACAGGCACATTTTAGTTCTTGTTACTTCTTCTTTGACCATTTATCAATCTAGTATGTAGCTCCTTTTTGCCAAGAGGGCCAGTAGGAACTTGGGCAACTACAGCAAACTGGAAGTTGAGGTTTGTACGTAGCCATGGCGCTCTGGGATCCGGGGATGTCAGAAGAACAGTGGCTCCCCATGGGCTGATTGTGCAACACCAGGAGTTGGAGGCTGCGTTAGAGTCCTCTGCCAGCACAGGCCCTTTGCAAGCCCGTGTTTCGTAGTGTTGGGAGTCCACAGATGAGCGTCTGAGAAATTCCCGCGGGTGATATTTACCCCAGTAGTTTCTTTGGAGCAGGAACAGTAGGAACTGCAGCTCACCACGAAGTTAGCGGTGAGAGGCAGCACGCTCTGGAAATAGCAGCCTCCTACCCCTTTTCGCTCTCCCAAACTACGTGCTGTGTCTCATGCTGAAATGCCTCGGCTCCTCCACTTTGAGAGTCGTTTCATCTCGCTGCTTCCTGAGAGAGATCGACATCTTCTGTGGAGCACACGCTGCCGAGGAGAGGAAGGCAGCTTTGGCCTGCGGAGAGCAGAACTCAAGTACTGCGTGGGTGGCTGAAGACAAGAGCTTCTGAAACGAAGGAACAGAACAGATCTCTAATCTCCAGACTCTGACACATATCGCACTTTTCTCAGTTGCTTAGGAAAGAGATTTGCATCCAAAAAGAAGTGGGAGGTTTAAATAGGAGTTCATACATTTATCTCCTGCCGTCCATGCGGTGATTTACATTTTGCTAGTCCCATGGAATCCACGACACTTCATTAAAGTGCAATTAATTACAAATGTGCAGCCAGGGGAAACAAAGACCCTGTCCAAGTTCCTACTCGCGGTGTCCAAGAGCTGAGCTGAGTTGCAGTCAGGGAAACAAGGCTGTGGGGCGTCACTGATGGCAGTGCTTGTTTTGGGTTGTGCCAAGATGCTGAAGTTACTGTCCCACCCTAGGTAGAGTACTGGGCATGGTCCTGCCTGTGGATGGCCCAGGCCACCTGTGTGGTTCTCAGCCATAGTTCCGTCTTTCTAGGACTAACAGAAGACTAAAATACAGAGGAATTTGATCCACAGAAGCACCTGGCCTTGGAAAATGCCAACTGACGTTCCTTGCAGGGACATGCACCTTCTTGTACCGTATGAACAGCCCCTTCATGGCTTCATCCACCACCACAACTGGAGCTCTGCCATAGAGTGCCCACCCCTCCACCTTGGCTGAGCTGACAGCCTGCTCTGCTGTGGCCTGAATAAGGCACCCTTTCTTCTTCTGGGTGGAAAAACCTCCTTTGACCTGTTTGTTTATTGGGACTTGCTGAGCAGGGTTTCCTGTGACCCATCAAAATTTTCCACTCCGCAAAACGCAAGCAACAGACCATTGCTTCTCCCACCTAACACCATTCTTATGCGTGGCCTGTCCCAATTTTCCTTGTAATCAATAGCAGGAGTTCCTTTTTGTAGCACACACAAAGGCTTGAGCCTTTGAATGAAGGAAAGTTTGCATTTATCCGGGGACTGCGGAGGGGTGAGGCGGGAGGTGGGGCTGGATGCCCAAGGCTGAGCTCCAGTTTGTGTGCGGTGGTGTTGGAATCGGAATCGGTGGGAGCCGTGTGTGTGCCATGACTGCGCCCGGAGCTCCGTCCTCGCACGAGGCCGAGCAGCAGAGCCACGTGGGGAGGGTCTATCCAGCACCATTAAGTACAGGGCTCGAAAAGCCCTTGGGATTGACCCATTGAAATGAGGAGGGGAGGGCTCCTGTTTCTGCCCTGCCAGAAAAATGACAGATTTGCAAGTGTAGCAGTGGTTCGAGGCCAGTTTCTGCCTCCTATCTACACTTTGTTAGAAGGTGCACCTTCAATGTGGTATTGTTAGGCTGTTACCACAATATTTCCATGAGTGCTCAGTGGGAAATGATTACTTTGGGAAGCCTGGGAAGGGAAGAGGGTGTCCTGTAGTCCCTGCTAGTCTAGCAGCAGCCCTGGCATCCTGAAGTCAGGTCTCGCTTTGCCACCCAGTTGTCTCCAGCACGGGGGCAGCTCAGGCAGAAGGGGTGATGTTTTCAGAGTAGGAGGAATCTCTAAATAGAAGTGCCCCAATTTTGGAGGTGCGACTGCTTGTGAGGGAAAAGCTTGGGGCTGAGAGCCTCTGAAACGTGCTCCTTTATTGAGTGGACAATCTGTGAACTGCTAGGATTGCAGTCTGTGGCCAATTCTTGTTTCTGTTTTGCCTGATAAAGCACACTCGCTTTATAAACATCTACTTTGCAATTCACAGAGGATTTATCCCAAGGAGAGGCCTCTGCTTCTGTTCCTGGTGGAGTCCTCTGCCCCCACGGAGAGCAGACTCAGGAGAGACAGCCAGGCTGCTTCCCGTACACACCATCTGACCAGAGCTGCTGCCCAATATTCTGTCCTGCTTCTGCTCTGGTGCCAGTTTCTCTCCCCTGGGTGGTGAGACCACCCCACTGGGACAGGCTGTGCCCTCAGGTTATAGAAGCTCCAAAAATGCAGTTTGTTCCAGATGCTTTCCAAAGTGAGAGAGAAGCCGAGAGGGCACCTTTCAGTGCCTGGGCTTGTGACCCATGCCACCAGCGCAGGTGGAGATACATCCCCTTGTGTGAGCTGAGGATCCTTGGTCTGGACAAAGGGGCCACCACTGAAGCATTTCTTTGTCTCACTGGTGAAAACTTGGGAAATCGCAGGACTTCCTTGCTTGGTCCTATGGCTCCTAAAGAGGCAAGACATGACCAGCTCATTGGAGTAATCCCTAAGTTAATTGCTCTTTGCTGGGAGGTACAGCCAGGCTCTGCAAGCCCAGATGAGGAGTGGCCAAGGCAATACCACTGGTCTCTGAGACTTGAGACTTGACTTGGTTCCTATTAATGACAGTGCAGCTGTGTTGGTGCTCCTGCAAGCCAGAGAAGCAGTGGATTATCAAGCTGAGGCAAAGGAGGGCAAGTTATTCTGGTGGCAGAAGATGGGTGGGTTGGAAGAGGCTTTTGAGCATATGGGCTCAAGGCCGGAAAGCAGCAAAGGTGGGCAAAACGAAGGGACAAGAAGAGATAACCAGAGAAGGGCGTTACTTGGGTAATTTCCAGATGGTTTCTATTTCAGTAAAAGCTCTTTGCATGGCCTCAGTTAGCTGTGCCTCGTTTTTAAAAGATTAGGCAGTATCACAGAAGGAAGGGGTTTAGTTTATGTTCCTCTGTTGTCAGCCACAGAAGGTAATCACATCTCTTAGGCAGGTAAAGTGAATATTTTCTCTTCAGAGAGTAAATGTGTTCTGGTAGAGCTGTACACTGGAAACACTGAACTCTACAACAGTCTTGACTGTTTTTCTGGTTTTAAATATGGCTGTGGTACTGGGAGAAGGGACATTTTCCATGCTACAGTCCTGAAGTGAATTTTTTTTATCACAGGTTTCAAGTAGCTGAGCAGCAGGGGCTGACATCCCCTGTCCAACACTGCATTCATCATAGGCCAGAGTTGCCCAAAACAGCAGAGAGGGGATTTGGCTTGGGTCAGTTAAATCCAGAAGTCCTTTGCTGAGACTGGAAAGCAATGTGTGTGGGTTTAATTAATTCAGTACTGCGTGGGTCCTTGTATGCCACTAACCAGACATCTGAAGGTAGCTCTAGAGAGTGGCCTGGCTTGGATTCCAACCAGTGACCGTGTGGTGCCTGGTTCTTTATCTCTTACACCCTTTCGTCTCTCATTGAGAGTGTAATAATTACTCTGTGTAATATTTGTTCTTATTACATCCAGTATTTTCTGAAGGAGACATTGAAGGTAGACAAGTTTGAGCTGAATTTTCATAGGTTTGATAATAGCGGCTTTGTAATGGGTAGTGAGGTAAAAATCTTCTTCCCAGAGCATTGGATAGCATGGAATCAGATGCTCCTTATAAGAGACAATCATTGAGTGTAGTCATGAATTTTTAAGGAACAAAACACTAGCCTTCCTGAAGTTGGTTTGGTCATTGGTTAGGAAGGAGAATTGCCAGACAAGAATTAAACCTTCTGAATTTAATCCCGGGGATGGAGAAGTGAT
Organism: Donacobius atricapilla; assembly: GCA_013397315.1. Classification (NCBI taxonomy): domain Eukaryota; kingdom Metazoa; phylum Chordata; class Aves; order Passeriformes; family Mimidae; genus Donacobius; species Donacobius atricapilla. The sequence goes on from WBMY01012874.1 coordinate 730,150, forward strand.
TTCCTGCTTCCCTAATTTTCAATAAGCGTGGCCTGTGGCACGAGAAGAAACTCCAGAATGCAATACACAATTTTTCCTCTGTTGCTGTTTTTGAATAAAATCAGTGTGCAGTTAATCCAGTGTTATAAATCTTGGTAGGAAGGCTTCCAGAGCAGGTAGATTTGTTTAATCATTTGGGCTGGAATCCAAACCACTGGAGGCTATAAAATATATATATACTTGTGCCATTCACTTCACTGAAAACACCTTTTTCCCATCCAAGGAAATAGCTGTGGCTGGCATGAATATATATTTGGAAAGCTGTAGAGCTAAATAAATTTCTCAGAAAATCATCTCTGGCCCAGATACTGACTATATTTACGCACTGTAACTCCTGAGGCTCATCAGCTAAGGCTTTCTGACACAGAAGTCATCAGAAATCAGTGATTCACACTTTGAAATGGTGGGATCCTCACCTCTGCTCAGCAGGCTCCCTGTCTTGATACCAGTCACGGTATTACCTTCAAATTGGAGTAGATCTTCCGCAAAATCACTTCCCCTGTGACTTCCAAAGGAACCGTGCAGTAATGCAATGTTAGTGGACTCTTCTTTGAGCATATGTTGTCTTCTTTGTGTCTTGATCAGTAGAACTGTGTCTTACTGAACAAACTGATCCTGCCAAATAAGGGAATACCTTTTTTATTTTCCAACTATCAATACGGTTTCTGTATGGGAGGATTTCAGAATGTCCCGGTTTCAGCAGTTTTTGTGTAACTCACACTAAGGAATAAGGTTTAGCATCACAAATAGTTGGATTTTGAGGTGTTTCAGGTGGCTTTGCCTCAGTAATTGCCTCAGTAATTCGCAAGGTGCTCTATGAGCTTCATCCTTAGGAAGATCAAATCCCATTTCTCACATAAAATGATACAGACCTTCACAGTCAGAGTTTCTGCAGCAAGCTTTCAGCAGAACTCTTGGACACAGGTGCCTGCCAGCATTGTCCCTTTGGTCACAAGCTCAGACTGTGCTGTATTGTCTCTTCCAGGCGCTTCTAGGATTTGACTGAGTGTGCACGACACTCCCATCAGCGACGCAGACGCCTGCAGCAAGGACAGTTTTTGGAAGTGACACCCGTTGATGTGATTGAAGGTAATGTGCGCTCGTCTGTCGTTGCCCTGAACTTGCTGCTTATCCTCCACAGAGCCTCATGCTCTGCCAGCATCCCCTGTGCTGCCTGTCCTGGCTGGGGAGGTGAGGCAGGATCAGGCCTCAGTTCACTGCATGTCTAAGAACTGCAGAATGATCCAGAATCCTCCAGACTGATCCTTGCTTCAGGTAACAGCTCTTCCTAACCATGGCTCAGCTTGTCCCATAAAAAGTGTTTGTGCCCCTGTCCTTAAGGAATACTTCCTTGCATCACATGGCCTGCCTGTTTTCCACATGTGCAGTGCATTTTTGAGTCCTGAAGCTGGTCTGAATTCAGATACTGTTTTTTCCCCCATGAATTTCACAGGTCAGTTTTGCCCTCTGTTCAAAACCTAAAATAAAAATGTGTGCATTGTTTCTGAGGTCTTTTCCATGGGAGGTGGTTTAGCACTTGTCAGGCTATATATTGCTCTGTATGTTACTGACCTTGTTAGTGCCACCACAAGCAGCAGAAAGTGATCTGTGCTTTTGCTCCATGCCTCTGGAAAAAGATCAACATAGTGTGGTCCTGGGACTGTAGCACTTTGGCACTGCATTTAAGATAATCTTCTCTAAATGTAGTTTTCTCACAGAAATGCAAAAAGAAATTTTGCTTCCCTCCACCCCAAATTGGTATATTTGTGCTTAATTAAACCTAGGGGAAGTAATGTATCTCTTAATTCACTGACACAAGAATTTTAAGGTTCAGAGTAGATGACTCATCCGCCAGAACAGAATTTATCCTTTGTTTGTAAATGCTATTTATTGCCTTGTTTTGCATCACTATGGCTACTGGATGTCACTGGTGATACCAGCATCTACTGTACATAAATTGAGTGCAAGACTGAATTAAAGAGCTGTAGTTCTTAAAATTCTTTGTATCAGCCACTTTTCTGTTGTATGTCAGTCAGTACATCTCACGTAAAAGCAGCACTAAAAGTGGCTTAATATTTTCCATCAACACTGGCTGAAAAGCAAAAAAACTGTCCCATGTAGAAATCTTACCAGTTTAAAAAGCCCTAAGCAGAACCACCAAGCCCTTTGTTCAGATTACACACCTTTATAAACAACTCAGTTATGTCCTACAGGTGATTTTGAAGTTTCACTGGTTTGCTGTGGCATTCTCAATTATTTTACATCTAGTTATTTTTCATGTTAAATACCTAGTTAAGCTTGTTAGAAACATCAGTGCTTTCACAGCCCGTATAGATTCTTCTGCTTTCCTTCACTGTTTTGAAGGGGAGACTGGGAATAATTAATCTATTCCAGTTAAAGCCTAATTATTTTGCCAATTGCATGGCTCCATGTTCTATTCTGAAACACATCAAGTACAATCACTTCTGCCATCCTATTCAATCAAAGCCTTAAGTTGCACAGATTTTCTGAAATGGCCTGGGCTTCAACAGCTTGGGAGCTGATTCACTGAGGCATCTGCTGTAACACTGGCAGGACTGTCACCATTTTTCTAGCCCGAATCATTTGTCTTTGTCATTTACAAATAATCTGCAGGGTATAATGTGGTCTTAGGGAAGCACGGAGCCCAGTATTGCTCAATAATAGAATTTTGTGAGGTCTTAACATCTTTGAGCTCATATGACACATTTGACAGTGCATGTGTGGATGTATATCTCTTAATTTCCCATGGAGCAAGGACAGAGAAATATTTAAACATTTGCAATGTATTGAATGGCTGCTAAAATAAACCAGCCAGCTAGAAGTGACTGCAGGAGTCTGCTGCTGGCTAGCAGGGACCAACCCCCAGCACACACAGCAGTGGGGCATGGCTTTTCTGTGGTTGCCAAGACCAAGACTTCATAAATACTGACCCCACACAAAACCTCCAAGATTATTTCCATCTAGACACACACTTTCTCATTTCCTTTTCCCTGCAATCCAGGACAGCTGGACTTGGGGTGCCGACCCGAAAAAGGATGCCAAGAGAAAGATGTTCATCTTGGACATGCTCAGAGTGGTATGCCCAGTGCTCCTCCAGGCTCACAGCTTGGTCTGGCTTACACAGGGTGTGAAAGCCCTGCAAAACAGCTCTACCCAAAGAGTTGGGCTGGGAGAGCATGGTCCTGCTATTGCCTAGTGTGGTCATTCCCAGAGGGACAGCAGCAAGGGTGAAAAGGGTCCCTCTGGGAGCAAGGAAGAGACTGGGGCCAGAGTGGGGAAAAAAAGGCAAGAATGGAATGAGCACCAGGGGTGATCAGAGGGAGGAGGTAGAGGGAGTGCTCCTTTCCTTTCGGTCCAAGGACACATCTGTGTTCTTTTAAGTGCTGTCTCAGGTGGCAGGAACAGCTGGCAGAGCAGGGCCCACAGTCACCACTGCTGGGAGGGGTCTCTCATTTCCAGGTCACCCCTCCCTCAGTGCTGTTGTTCACCGGTGCCCAGTGGTATGGCCTGCTGGATGCTGCAGGAATAAAGGCATGTGTCCAGAAAACCTGTGTATTTTACTGATTAGGTGTTTGTCCTGGGGAGTGGTACAGGTCCAAGCAAGGGCTGGGAGCTCATAACACTCTTCCTAGCAGGTAGAATCTGTCCCTCTTCTACTGTGCCATGGCTCTGGGAGGATTCAGGCTGTGTAAGCGGCAGGGTGCTCAGATCGGGTGTTTGGTTCAACCTTTTGTGGGGTTTGAGCCTCATTCTGCTTTCCTGTTCTGTGCATGTACCAGGAAGTGTGTGAATTAATTCATTGTTGGTTGGGTCCAAGGCTGACCCTTCAGGGCTTTTCCCTATGCTGATGAATGCCTATGGGCTTGGGTCCTGGTCCACAGCTGAGGTCAAGTGTCCCATAGTTCTGCCATGTTTTTTTAAAATGTGATGCAGTGGGAGTGGGAGTCTCTGCACTATCATGCTGCTCCCTGCTACAGCTAATTGAAGTCATGGTGAAGAGTTTCTTAGTAATTGCAGATATTGTAAAATTTAGTACTGTCCGGTAATTGGTAATGTAAGCCTGAAACAAGTTATCCCTAAGATGTTTTAGTTGGCATTTCTAAGTAGGTGCAGCCTTTACAAAGAAGGCTTTTGTGTGTGCAGCAGGACCAGAATTAATGGCAGCATTTAGTCGTGCCTAAAGGGGTGTTTGCTGTGGCAGGTGGCAGGGCAGCCTAATGGATGATGCCTACATTCTGCGTGCTGCAGGAGGCTCCAGCAGCCACTAACTGCACTACCTGATGAATGCCAGCTGAAGAGAGTGTGAGCCCCATGCCAAATCTCTCCAGGGCTGGTGTGTTAACATTTAAAATGAACATGGCCCCTTCAGCTCAGAGTTTGCTGTGTTTGCTCCTACGTGCTTAATATTCTTAATGTTCTCCTACATTCTGGAGATTTCAGGCATCCTCAGATTTTTCAGTGGGATGCTGTGTTTATAAATGGCAAAGGTGAGGAAAATCCCAACGCTGTAGAGGGCTGGGCTGAGCTCCGCAGCCGGCTCTGTCTCTCTGCTCTGGAATCCTGCATTGCCTGGCAGAACCAGGTGAGCTCTGGGGCCAGCACTGAAGTGCCTGGGGTGCCAAATGGAACAGGATGATATTAATGGCCACATAAGCACCTTAGGTTCCTAAGTCCCTGATTTAAATGAGGTTTAGCTGCCAAACAGTCCCTGATGCATTTGGAAGTCCCACTCAACACTTCTCCAAACACTCAGGCAAGTAAAGACTACTGAAGATCTGGTCCTTAGACACCAATACAGCTGGTGTGTCTAGAACTAACAGCTTAAAAAGAAGTGCTGGCTCATGACTAAATGGAATAGACATCTGGAAGAGCAAATATTTGAAGGCATTACGAAGAATCAGAATAAGAATTTAATTCAAGGCTGATGTTTCCACCAGTAACTTTTTTTGGTCAACAGATGCAGTTTCTGAGCTCATATGTCAGTAACAAACTGATTGCTGATAACACTGGAGGACTCCAGTTTCCAGCTGATGACTCTGGGACTCTGTGGGGGTCCTCTCCGCTATTCCAGGGGCAGCTGGGGTCAATGCCCTGCTCAGCATCACAACATCCAGCAGTAACAACTGGCTTGGAGGCCAAGGAAATATTTTTTGGACTCTTCAGGAAGGAGAGTGTAACACAATTATTTTAACCAATATGAAAAGCCAATACCTTTTGTTAAATTAGCTGTGGGGCCGAAGCTCAGAGCTGAGATGTCCCATTCTCTTTTAATATTCACAGCATGACAGAGGTGATGAACACCCGGGAGCCAGTGATGGAGGAATTCGCACTCAGCCAGACTCCTGAGGAGGAGGGAGGCCCTTCAAGCCAGGTAACTTCAGCAGAACTGAAAAGTGTCCTGAGTTGTTTGTCAAAAGCGCTTTAATGGCAACCAATAACTGTCCTTAGGGTAGGTATTGAATTGCAGAGCACTGCTGCCAGAAGAGCAAGCCCTGAAGTATGTGTTTGATCCTACTTAGGTTCTATTATTAAAAGTTAAGAGTTTGGCTGAAGTGTTCTGTGGGGTGCCAGGTCTGCAGGGCACGGTGACAGCAATGCCCAGATCCTGCAGGGATGCGAGCACAGAGGCTGTTTGTCACCAAGGGTTCAGATCTGAGCAACCACTGTGCAATGACGACATCCAGCCAGTACTGTGCCAAGCTTTTATACAGCCACCCTTGAAATGAACTGAGTTTCCTTAGGCCTGGAGGGAGCTCCCTTTTTAGAACAGAGACCATTTGAAATGATTGGCTAATTCACAGAAATGGCTGTGGCATCATAGCAGCACCACTGGTCAGGGCCATTTGCTGGCAGGTGCAAGAGCATTTTCTGTCCCCAGGCAGTTCCACACACCCACTTGAGCACCCACCCGTGGTGCTCATTGCAGCAGGAGGGATCACGATGTCCCAAGCCCCCCTTGTGGCAGCCCCCACATCGCAGTTTGTGCTCTGTGGCTGTGCTCGTGACTCTGTGTCTACCAGGGGCAAACCACATAATGTGTCCTGCTGGACCTGAACTGCCTCTCAAGACAGTGTGTAACGTTGGAAGCAGACTCACAGGGCTACTCTAGAAGCAGTCTGTCACAGAAAATCTAGCATTTGGAAGCCAGGGAAGTCAGAACAGAAATTTTGCAAACTCCTTTTGGAATTTGTGCATTAAATCTTGTACATTTAAAGAGCATACTGTGGGCTTTCCCGTGCCAGGCTGCACAGGATGGATGCTGCTCACTCAAGGAGCATGTTTTCAATATTCTTCTTCCTCTTCTTCACCAAGTTCCAGGTTTTCAGTATTGTATTAGTGTATGCTGCCCAAACTCTGTCACAGCCATGACTTCACCTGTGTATTTAGGGCTGTTCTGTGGCATCTTTGATCATATGCCCTAGAGTTTTCCCCCAGCTCCTTTACCTTTCCCCCCTTCTGGGAGAAGGTCCTACCATCCACATTTTAGTGATAGCCACTTGAGGCAAAAAAAAAAAATCAAACAGAAATAGATGTAGCACAAACTCAGTGACTTAGTGGGAAAACTAGGTTCCTTCCAGCAACTTCCAAGCACTCTGTCCAGGAGACCGGTCCTTCCCTCCCTGCAGTCTCCTGCCCACTCATCACACACTCCAGCTTCTGCAGAAAAACACAGCAAGGCCCAGCAGGCAGCTCTGCTTCCTGCCGGTCCTGACTCATTCCTGGAGGGACATGGTAAATACTGGGCTCTGGTGGAAAAAAAAATTATGTGGTTGATGTGAGAAAAGACCATATGAGAATGACACAAACAAAAATAGCCACAGCTGAGGCCACACAGGTGCCTTTCCTAAATTTTCTTGCAGCTGTAATAATCATCTCTCAGCCCATTTTTAGATCTCTCCGTGTCATTTCCTTCGGCTTCAGAAAGCAGATGAAAAAGCAGAATTTTTGTTGTATTGCATTGCCTGTCCAGGGGGTGCCAGCAGGCTTGGGGATGGGGTGGCTGTCATGCAGCCCTCAGTCACCTCAGCAGGCTGCACAATAGCCAGAGAAGAGGTCACTGTCACCTGCCTGTGCAGCTGTGGGAGAAAATACAGCAATTTGCCCACAATTTTCTGGCTATTTTCTGCTAGCTGAGCCGTGAGGCTGAGGGAGCTGGGCTCCCCGTGGGTCAGCAGAGGAGGGCACTGCTGCTCAGAGGGTCTGTGGACCCGTCCTGTCCAAGGAGACCTTGTCTCATATTTGGTTCCCAAGAAGCACACTGTACTAGCCACTTCTTAAAAATTCCTTCCAGTCAAGACAGCTGCCATGGAAATGTCTTTCCAAATAATGAACAGCTCAGGAGAAGTCTGTGTAATGGGAAGTTGGGCAGCTTTTTTCTGATAGGCAGCATAAGCATTGCATGGTCAGAATGAGTTACAAACTGTAGGTGCAGCACAGGGTGGTGTCAGAAATGTTTGCCTTCAGTGATTCACTTGGTCTAATTGTACTGAAGGCACTTTCTCACAAAAGAATTTTTTCCTAATTGTGTCTTATAACACTAATATGCAACATTTCTCACCTTTGTATAGATTTGCAAGAAGTATTGAGTCCCTGGGACACTGCCATGGGGAGCAAGGGTGTGACAATGAGGGTTATTGTCCTTCCCCATCTTCAGAAGTCAACTATGGGCAGCACAGCAATGTTAAAAATGTGCTTGCTGCTTCCTAGATGCACAGCCTTTCCTGAGGTCTTGCCTCCCCATGCCAGCTCTGATGCCAAGTGGGACAACCAAGCCCTCAGCTCTTAGGGAATACAGCAGCTGAGATAGAGGAAGGTTGCAAAAAGCCATGGAGCAAACACTTCCAGTGGGTTTTGACACTCCCAGACCCCTGTCAATGTCCTGTGTTTCTGCCTGTGCTCACAGCAGGAGCTGTGCTGAGACTGGCTCACATAACCAGCAGGGCGTGATCAAAGACCCTGATTCAGTGGTGAACATGCTGCAGATGTGTGGGGAGGCTCCCACCAGAGCAAACCTGTGGCAACCTCTGAAGTTAAACTGGGATCATTCTTGTTCTCATGTCCTGGTTCAGTCCCCTCACATGCACCTTGATTTTATTGTTAAAAATGAAATGCAATGAAATAAAATAAAGAACTCAGCTAGCTTGGAGAGATTTGTAGCTTGTTAGTGCAGGTATATGGAAGTTGGAGGATCCAGTAGAAAAGGTTTCAGTGAAGCAACCACAGACTTCCTTATGATAATGTCCTGGAGAAGCTTGATGATTTTTCCTCCAGAAAACCCCCCAAAAACCCAAAACAACAACAACAACAACAACAAAAAAAAAACCCACCAGAAAACCCCGACACACACCCAAAGAAACCCACCAGAAAAAACCCCCGATTTGAAACAAAGTACCCTGAGAGATTTAAGTGATCCAGCTATGTTGAAAACAGGAAAGGCTTTTACGTGTTAAAATATCCTTCACTAGAAAGCCATAGTTCAGCTTCAAGCTCTAATCACTGTGTAGTGTTTGATCTGCAGCTTCAATGTGACAAATGAAAATAAATAGCTGGCACCATCCTCTGTGTAAAGATATTCTCTGGAGCTACCTGTTTTGCATGAATGCATCAGAAAATAGTATTTCACATTGCAGAAAATAGCTCTGCAGAGTGGTGGCTTTGTAATAAACTATCACTGCAAGAAAACGTGAATATCATATCAGAGCAAAAGGACAGCAGCCAGAAAGGCTGGAGCAGCCATTTAGCTTAGCCTTACAGCAATGACTTCTGTGTCTCAAAACCCACCAGGACTGAAACACAGGTGTTTGGTGGCATAACAAATTTTGTCTCCCAAGTCTCCATTTTTACTGCTCATGTAGAATCACACAAGTTGAGGCAATCATCTCCTCAACACACTGGGTTCTTTGCTCAGGAAGGGACAGCACATGCAGGGGAGAATGTGCTGAGACCTACAGCCCCTCTGCCCCACGCTTGGCCACTAAGGAGCTGGGTTCAGCTGGTTTTGAAATCCTCCCTGTGCAGGGCTGTTGATCTGCACCAGTTCAAAGAAGAGTTTTTAATGGACACGTCAAATGTAGAAAGGTCATACTCTGCTTGCTCTGAATATACATCCCTGCACAAAGCTTTGATGTACATTCCCCAAATGTCTCCGCAGGCCTTCCGAGACTCACGTGAGAAGTACCCCAAGCTGTCCAAAAGACTGCCTTCGATTGTGGTGGAGCCCACCGAGTCGGGGGAGGTGGAGAGCGGGGAGCTGCGCTGGCCTCCTGAGGACCTCAAGTCAGCAGAGGACAAGGGTCTTCATGGTGACCAAAGAGTCTGTGTCCAGCAACAGCAGCAGAAGATGGATCTGGAAGGTCTGAATGAGTAATTTTCATCCTTGTTCCCCTGTAGGAAAATAGCTGTTTCAGAGAGTGCTGTGCACTGAAATTAACAATGAGACAAACAACTGTAGGTACTTGAGGGTGCCCAGAAAACATCTGCACTGGAGGAGTCCCATGGACTGAAAGTTTTGTCGTAGCTTTTGAGCAGTGGTGTTTTCATCTGTATCAGCCACTCACATGGCCAACAGGCAGCCATTGCATTGCATGCTAACTGGTCATTCTGGAGAATAGTAATCCTTGTCAGGCATGTATCTATCCCTGTCTCCTAGCACAGAAGTCAAGTGTTTGACAGCTGCACGTTTTCAAAGCATCCTGGTGTCTCAGGAGTGTGCCAGTGCAGCAGGAACTCACAAATACATGCCCCTGACTAGTCGTGTCACTGTGGGGTAAATAAGGGTAAGGGTAAGACCTTGTCTAAGTGTAGCTTGCACAGGAAGTGCTCCAGTGGGAAACTGGTCTATTTATTTCCTTTTTTTCATCTCAGTGCTGTCCTTTTCTTTTATAGAGTGACCCGATTTCCATTTCAGTACACCAGCATTTGCCACCCAAACACCCAGACACAGCAGCCAGGGCAGGGTGCAAGATGCACCTTCTCTTCCCTGTAAAGGGGTGATGACAAAAGATCTTGAAGTGTAAAATCACCTGCTATTCCAGTTGGCATTTGGGTGGTGACAATCACAAAGTTTGATAATTCAAGAGGAAATACGAGCCAAATCTATTTCCTGACCTCCAGGTTATATATCGTGGTTTCTCTGTTGGTTTTGTGCCTTGATTTAGACTCATCATTTCTTCACACCTGACAGCTTAAGAAGCCTTCCCATGACAGTGGCTGTGCATAGGAATCACCTCATCTCACTGATATCTTACCTGGGCTCTCAGGTTCCCTGGGAAGTCAGACTGTGATGCACTCAGAATTCCCAACTCCAGGTTTAACTACCAGTTGCAAGCAGAGAAGATTTCTTGTATTAGGTCTGATCAGTCTAACTGATGAACTGCCAGGTAGAGCAGGGAATCAAACAAAGGCTGCACCTCTATGGGGAAATAAATGCTGATGAGCTGTTTCTTTGCAGATACTTTAGCACACCCAGCTCAAGAAGTGGAAGACAGTACAGATACTCTGGAAAGCAGAAGTGAAGAGAATGAGTAGGAACGCCATGGCCTCAGATGTGAAACTTCATTGTGAATGTTGTTGGAAAGCTAACACACTCTGAAGACATGTCAAAGTAATTGTATTTAAATCTGCAAGGGTCTTATTTAGTTAGTACCTGGTAAGAAGCATCTGGGCTTTAGAACTGTTCTTCTAACATTTTGATTTTCAGGCTGGGATTAATATTATTTGTTTAATTTCCCCTTGGGAAACAATGGGATGTGTTAGAAAATACAAGGCTGTCAAGGAAAAAATGCTCCTGATTTTAATTAGTGCATTTCATTGGTTTTATCTTTTTCAAGAAAGGCTGCTTTCAGGTATCAACAGCAGGACAAAGGGGTTGCGTTTCTACAGGAGGAATGTCTTAAATCTAAAAACTTTCTTTTTTTAGCCATTTAAAACTAGCACTGTGATATTACGGACAATAGATGTAATATAATGTCACCAGTTGATTTTGTAACTTTTGTATAGAGACGCAAGGGCAAGGTTTGCCTCCAGGCTGCCGCCCTGGGGCAGCCCAGAGCAGTTCTCTCCCTTTGGCTAACCTGTGCATATTTGGACGTACCAGCCTGTCCTTAGCTGCCTTTTCAGTAAGGCTGATGCCTTTTGGAAGCGTTTTCTCGCTGTACCTTAGCGAAGCGATGCGCTGCTCTCTGGTGTTCGTGGCGTGAGGCTGTCTGTGTTGGGCTTGGTGGGGTGGGTCGTGCTGTTCGTGCACTCTTGAGGCCAGGTCCAGCTGTAATGTGGCGTGCACTTCTCGCCCTTAAAGCCAGTGAGGTGGCTCCTGCTTCCCCCAGGGCTGGCTTTGTCCCACCTTGTTAATAGAGGTTGTTGTGATGCTAGTTCTTTGGTATGTTTGGTGTGTAGTGTAGGTGCAGGGGCACAGCTGCTCCTCCCTTGCCCTAAGCTGGGTGGTAGGTAGGGGGTAGGTGGCAGGAGCTCCATAGCACATCCCAAACCTGTCCTCTCTTTGGCCTGGCTCCCGGTTTCCCCTGAGCCGCCTGCAGTAGGAGGGGTGTGGAGGAAGGACAAACACTTGCCTCCCTCCAGCCCAGGCTGGCTCTGCTGGCAGGAACCCATGTGCCAAGGGGTGCCCTCCTCACCTGCAGCATGGCACCCTCAGCTTTGGTTGCACCGTCACATCCTGGAGCCCAAAGCTCATGGTGAGACAAGCTGTCTCTGGACACCTCTGCCCTCCAGTGGATTTTCCTTGGGAATTTGGGGGTCATTTTGATAGGAGTGAATCCCTTCCTGCACAGGGACCTCCCAGAGACTCCCTTCCACTGTCCCAGGAGAAGCATCAATCTCAGCCCAGAGCAGGACCCGTTGGATGGGCTGGTGGGGGTGGATACTGCCTGTACTCAGAGGGGTTTGACTGTCAGCGATGAGTGTCCTGTAAGCTGCAAAGCTGGCTTTCTCCATCCTTGCAGGGCTGGATGGGGTCTGTACTTCCAGTTAATGTTGCATCCAGAAGAAGCTGCTCGCTGTAGGTGGAGTGAAATAATGGGATTTCTTCCAGCATTAACTCCTAAGTTGACTTCCAAGTGCTTTCTTTTCTCCAGTAATAATTTTCACTAACAACAACTTTTAATTGTGTGATGGTTGATAAAATTTACTGGCCAGATGTATTAATAAGTTTTTACCTTCTTAGCAACCAAATTTAATATATTTACTTACAAAGAATTCTGTGCAATGAATGTTTATTACAAAGGAAAGAGACTATTTTACTTCAAAGCAACATTAATTTATGTACAAAACTATAGCTCACTATTTGGGGTGTTTGGGATCTAGGACCCTTTTTATAAGCAGTGTAGTACAGTTTAATGTGATACTTTAGTTAAACTTTGCTCTCTCAAGCTATATAACAACCTGTTTTGCCTTCTTGATGTAGACTTTCTTGCCTACACTGTTAGAATTACTTGGTTGGGTGAGTGGGAGGGATTCTGGACAGAGCACTGAATTTCACCAGAGCGACTGAAGGTTTCAAGAGCACTTCCTAAATCTGGCTGCTGTCCCTGTGACCCTTTCACTGGTGACAGTTTTCTGGTAAAGCCAATGAAGCCAACAAAGCTGGAGCTACGTGTTGGCACAGGAGCAGTGAGCGGGGGGAGGTGCCCAGCTCGGACCCACTGTGGCAGGCGGAGAGCTGTGCTTGCGAGGCGGCCAGGCTGATGGGAGGTGCACTTTAAATGCTGCTTTTGCATCGACTGTCAAGAAATTCTGCAAAGCTCTGGGGAGAAAACAACAGCAGTGACGACATATTTTTAGCTGTATGATTTCCTTCTAATCTGCATCTGCCCAGCTCTGTGAGGAATGACGTTAGATGTATCACTTAATTTGCTTTTTGCTTTATAAAAGGAAAAACAGTTGTTTGAAACACTTCCCCCAATTTTCTGTGCTCTCTATCTGCTTTCAGACACTCCCTCCCTTCCTGCTCTGGATGGCCCTTATCCTATTTCCACCTGAGGTCAATGGCACTTCCCTAAATATGTTTCCCAAAGAAACAACTAAATTCTACATACACCCTGAAAAAACGCCACGCAAGCACCACTGCTTTTTTTCAACCTTGTACTTAAAGCTGCAGCAGGTATTAAAATCCCAGATTTCCTTCTTCCACCCTAATTACTCCTCTCTTTCCTTTCCCCTCTTTTGTGCTGCTCCCCTGAAGTATTTTACCTGAAGGAAATGTTGCTTCAAACTAAAGCTTTCTCCTAAAGCTGTGTGGCCTCAGTTTAAGAACTGTGCAAAGCCAAACTCCTCCTCCCATTTTTATTTTTCTGACCATGGGCCAGAGGCCCTAAAACAGGAAAGCAAGATAGAGAGAAGATTGTTTTATACAAACAAACCCTATTTATTCAACTTGCTGGTTTATGAATGTCCACTTACTTTGTCTGTGTGCAAGTGTTGTCTCTCTAATAAACTCAATAGTTGTTTTGTATTTTTTTCTGGATTAAAAGCTTTGTAGAAACTAAAAAGAAAAAAAAAAGACAGTCATATTTTTCTAGTCTAGCTTGTAGAATATTTCATGTAGTGCAGAAAGGAAGTTTTATGGAGTAAGACATTGTTGAATTTTGCTCTATTTCAGTTCTTTCTAATTTTGTAAAATGCCACCTGTACATAATACTCAACTAATGTATGTCCTGTAGATGTATTACACCATTTAGCCTATTAAATGCCTATACTGAACTGACTGGAAGAAGTAGTGTATGCGTAGTGTCTTTATTTAAACATGGAAAGGGTTATAGGTGGTGGTGTGTGTCCTACCACTAATACAGGGGATGAAACCCCACTGTAGGGCTGCTTTTGCTCCATGGCATGCAAATCCTCACCCAGTCGCTCCAAACATGCTCCTACACAGATAAATCCAGATTTACATCAGTGAGCTGCCATAGCCATCTCTTTTCTTCAAGCCCTTCCTTGACCAGGCAGTTCAACACACCCTGCTTCTGTTTGGGATTTCCTCTCTGCCCTGCTCACCCCGCTGGTGTTCTGCCTTGCTGTGTGACCGGTGAGCCTATTAGCTCTTCTTCATTCGCCTTTCAATGCAATGCACATTTTTAATGTTTTCTGGAAAGGCAGTTGTGGAGCCCTGCGGGAACTCACATTACTGGAAACTTACACCCTGTGCAAAGAGAGCAGGGTCATGTAGCAGAGAAGATGAGAGGCAGAGATAGTCTGCCAGTGAACAACCAGTTTTTTCCCAAAACATCATGTTGCCAAAAAGCAAAGGATCAGATAACTGGAGGGTGAAGCTGCATCTTACTTACCCAGCTCAAAAGCAGCTGCTGCTGCTCTCTGAAATGGGGAAATCAGCATGGCAAAGGTCAAAAGGCTTGAGGTCAAAGCCAGTTCCCTGCCACCGCAGGGCTGTGCCTGCAGGGCGGTGGTGGCATGGCCAGGGCAATTTGCTGTATCCCGGGCTGGGGCAGCGAGCCAGCTCCGGCAATGCTTGCACACCTTAATGTCCCTCAGTACTGGAGTTTCCATGCACCACGCCTGGAAAATCTCATGGGCAGGCATACATTACTGTGACAGCAGAGACTGCTGTCTCCTCACCTCCCCAGGAGCTGTCCCTTCCAGCTGGGGTTTTGCTGCAGGGTGTTCACCCACGTAAGGATGCAACGGGTGCTTCCCGATGGCTCTGGGGGATGCAATCGCAACTGGTGCCGATTTTATGTTGCTGTGAGATGTGTGCAGAGTCCTGGCTGTTTTCTTTCCTTGAGTCTGAAGGCAGGGGGAGTTTTTTGGTAATTAATTAAATAGGACAAGTGTGGGAACACTGTTGTCTTGCTTCTAACATTTGTATTTTAAACTTCTATCCACTGGATCCGCAGATTATCCCATTGACTTGAGACATTTTCATTTATTTTTAATCAGACGTCTCATTGGTATCTTTCTTGTAGATGTGTTCTGCCTGACACTCCTGTCTAAAGAAGCAAATAGCATTTTCAGTGGAATTAGCTTTTTTTTAAATGACTAGTAAGAGACAAAACCTGACTTTTAAAATCATGTTAAACTGAAAAATGTAATGTCTAAAATAAATCAGGCCTAATTTGTGTTTTTACCATCCTTTTTCCTCTCCTTTTTTTTTTTTATTTTTAAAATTCCAGTGGTTTTGTAAATCCTTTTGGGAGAAAGGTGCCTGATGGCCTCAGAGGGCCATGACTCCCATAGCAAACAGCACATCCCTCACTTTCATGTTAAAAGCTTATTTCATATGTACTGCTTCTACCACAAATTAGAACAAGACACCCTTCTTCCCTCTGTCTTTTAAAACACATGGCTTTTATATCAGAGACACTAACTCTCCATAGCTTAAATTCACTCAGTTTTGGAAAATCAGGATTTTAATTTTTTCTGTTTTTCGATCTTAGAAAAAAAGGGAAAAATAAATTTAAGACATTAAAAAGTTGCAGTTTTCCTCTAAGAGCACTGGTAAAATATTTCCCTTCATTTTCTTGCAACATTTCTGCCATTAAGAGCCCCAAAACTTCTCATCTAACCTTAGCAGACCTCCCTCCCAGAGACCCTCCCTGAGTCTGGTGGGCAGGAGTGGAGGAGCAGGGGTCTCCAGGGAGCTAGGGACATGGACCAGGGGCCTACACTCAGCTTTCAGGCCCCAGACTCTACACCAGAAAGGCCAAGGATCATTTCATCCTGCCTGAGGATTTGTGCCCACACACCGAAGAAAATGTTTAAAATGCCCACGATTGCAGTGAGTCCAGCTATTAAATGGATGTTTGCAATCAAGCCAGCATTCAGCTTCAGCGTGGCTCCTGGAGTGTGACAAATTCTCTTTATGAATTAGTCATTTAATTTGTGAAACATAGGTTGGATATTGTCACATACCCACGTGTTCTCCATAGCCCTGACAACTGTACCCCACGCGTTACTATTCAGTAGGAGATGAAGCTGTGAAAACCCCTGGGACTGGGGTGCTGTTGGGACATACACAGCCAGACTCAGGATCAGGAGAAAGCTACAGATTTCTGGCACTGGAAACCCAAGAATAACCTATTGTTGCTGTCAGCTATTCACTGATGATAACTTGAACAAGAATAAACAGCACAGGCACCTTTCTCATCAGCTCAGCCCTCCCTTGGCTGCCTTGTACATCCAGCTTCAGGCTGGTGAAATCTGGCAAGTACAGAACTGCAACCAGAAACACAAAGATGGAACAACATAAACTGAGCATGGCAGGAAAGCCAGAAACTCAGCTGCTATTTCACTGGTACTAGCTTGGAAGTGTGGTGGGAAGCAACTGGTTTCCCCCCCCCAGAATTTACAGCTGAGGCAGGACCAAGTGAACTGGACACAATAAAGGTCTCCACGTAGCTGTGGGGTGCGCTGGCTCTGGAAGCAGCATGGTTGTTTCTTTGATTCTCAGTGGCTGTGACCAGACACCAGCACTCCTGTCCCCCATAGGACACACATGTGGCTGGGGCCTCCCCCTCCTCGTGAGCCCAAGGGCTGGGATCTGTTTCCCTAAATCTCAGATGTTTCTGTCCATCCTGATTTTGGTTAATGTGGCCCAGGGGTGTGGTGTGGAGGTGCTGGGATGGCAACCCTTGGCAGGGCAGGAGCTAACTCCACTCCTGTGAAGGGTCTGCAGAGGGGGAAGAACAAGACTTGGTGCTTTCACCCTCGATGTACCACGGGGATAAACAATCACTCCCACAGTGCTGAAACCAATTCTGCTCCAGTCGGAACATGAAAAAAAAATTAAGATGGGTTTTGGGATGCTAAATGCCCGGAAGACTTGGTGCTTAAACACCAAGCAACCAGAAAACATGAGCAAAAGCAAAGCAGCCTTTTGACTCCTGCTGGCCTCAGCACCTTCTTTCTAGCTCAAGATCTCCCTTTGGACCACACCCGGTGCCCTCAGTTGCCTTTAATGACCCTTTAGTGCAGGGACACATCTGAGATTGAAGCTGTGCCCTCAAACATAACTGAGGAGGCACATCTGAGTTCCCTAGTTCACACAGAGGCTAAGGTGCTGCTGCCTATTTATAGCCAGATGGGTTAAATAAAGTGCCTTATTCATCCCTGAGGTTTTAAACAAATTCCAGAGAGGACAAAGGGCCTTGTGTCTTTTTCCCCACCCATTTTATTTTGGCCCAGTTTGTACATGCAGAGCTAAAACTTGTTCCAAGACTGATTCAAAATAAGACTAGAGAATTATTTGCTGGCTCAGCGTGAACCACTGTCCTGCTAGAAATCATCTGTATGGTTTTCATATGCATTTTGTGAAAAAGAAGCTATTAAAAAATGTAAATCTTGGTGTGTGGGTACAAACCCTGCTTGAAGATCCACTGATAGTTATCCTTTCGAATTGCTACCATTGCTTAAATTTCACTGCAACTGAGGGATGAGTTTTGGTGTCAAGGGGAAGAAAGATGGAATAAAATGAGGGTATTTTAAACCCCTGCTTTACAGAAATGCTCAGTAATTTATTGAAATAAAAAGAACAAGAGATGGTGCTTACTGCACTAAGCTGCTGACCCAAGCAAGGCCAGCTCGCTGAGTCCATTCACTTTTTATTGCATTCTCCAAAGATTTTTGTGCTTCTAAAAGTGATGTGTACCCTCCTCAGCATGTTTGGG
This sequence comes from Donacobius atricapilla, assembly GCA_013397315.1. NCBI lineage: Eukaryota > Metazoa > Chordata > Aves > Passeriformes > Mimidae > Donacobius > Donacobius atricapilla. Next base: position 747,840 of record WBMY01012874.1, read on the forward strand.
CAGGAGTGCTGCTGGCCATGCCTCACTCTGTGAGCAATCCAGCAAACTACATTGCTTAGGTGGTTGCATCTCATTCCAACAAATAGGAAAGAACTGATTCAATTCACAAATAACCCAGACGTGTAATTACCTTGTTTTCACACGGGTGATTTTGTCACAGCCTGGCATCTGGCTTGGGTCGTGATAAGCACTAATGCAACCAAGCCAAAGCTTTCCTTCCAGGTGATTTGTCTTTAAACTCTTGAGGGGTAGCAGCTGCCTTTTGGTTATTTTGTACTGGAGATACCTTAGGAGCACAGTGCCTTTGGCAGTGGGGTCTGCTCTGCAAGCACATGGGCTGGAGGGAAATCAGCGGAAGTTTGCCTGCAGTGTTTTACCTTCAGAGAGGTGCCTGGTCCATACCCTGCCTGAGGCTCGAGTTTGCCCCTCTTTGGGGTACCTTTTGCATATTTCCCCTCTGCCACCAGCCCTGCTCCCCTCGACAGCCCACACAGGGAGCACAGCTCTGTGGGTGAGCTGGCTCTGGCAAGGACAAAACCAGCAGGGCTTTGCTGTACCTGCATCACTGCAGGTGCCCAGGGCCAAACCAAGAGTGGGCTGAGACAAGGTGGCAGGTGAAATGGCCCAAGAACTGCACAGCACATCTGCCTAAAAGCGGAATAACAGTGACAGCTCCAAGTCTCTCCAGTTCTCTCCTGGTTACTCTTGAGATGCCACAGAAACTATGGACAAATTAACCAATTTGTTCTTTCATTGCCTTTTCTTTTCCCCTTTCTGTCCAGAAAAGTTCCCATGTATTTATTTGAAGACATAAAGTGTTTCTGCCATGCAGAACTCTGCCTAGAGCTGTGCTTGTTGTTCCAGATTTGCAATAAAAATGTTGTGCAAATGACCTAGATACATAGAGTACAACACTTAAGTGGGGATTTGGCTAAATCCAGCATATATATCTAATCAGAAAACATCTACAGGCTTGAGAAAACACCAGGATGGGATCTTACAGAGTCTTAATGCACAGGTGGTTGTAGGTTACGTGAGAAGAGACAAGCAATACTGCATTATTGCTGGAAACTCTCTCTTGTCTTGTTCTGTAACATCTGGTGGCCAAAGGAGAGAATGAAGATCATCTTGAGATGTAAATCAACCTGATCTTCCAGCTCTGTGCCTGAAGTAATTTGACCTTGAGTCTTACTCACAGAAAACTGGATAAATGGCTGATTTCCAAAATGAGAACCAGATGCTGCTACATTTTTACAAAATTTCTTGCTTGTGGAGCTACTCTTAGTTGGAAAGAAAAATCCACAGGCAACGATTTTGTGCCTTGAAGGCAAAATGATGTGAGCTCTTAGCAGATGTATGACTGCAGATGGCAGGGTAAGGCCCATGTTTTACACCAGAGCAGAACGGAGCTCTCACTACTGTGTGACCCTGCCTGGAGTGTTCAGAAGCAACAGAGCTCCTGTAGCAGCATATGCTGTAGGGGTTGTCTCACACCAGGTAGGTTTGTAAATACTGTACCACTACAGAGTAGTGAATTTACATGAGTTAAACACACACAAAATGAATGAGACAGACTGGCACAGAGCACATGGTGCCAAACATCAAATACTAAACTTTCCTAGGGTGACCATCAGCTCTGCTCCAGAGAATACCATTATCCTCTGAGTTGTGGTTTGCTACCAACTGAAAGCAAAAGGCCCTGTACAGAGTACACAGGACAGAGCAGGAATCTCCAGTGTCTAATGGGAAAACAGCTAACACATACTCAACTTGTATCACAAAGGCATAAACCAGCCCCACAATGTCTGCGCTGCTGAGCTAGGTCTGGTGAAGTTGTGCTCATGAACCTGATGTTCTGCAGAGATCAGGTATGTACAGAGGCAATTCCTGTGACTTTGTAGATTTGATTCTATGTGGGTAATACACTGAATCTGGATGTTTGGACTGTAACTGGATCTTAATTTTAAAGTGGTTGTGGCCCCATTTATATGGTGTGCATTTCTTGGCAGCTTTTCTGGCCCTCCACTGAGGATTTTCCTCAAGTGTCTCCTTGAAGAGATCAGGGAGCTCAGCCAGAGAAAGGATCGGAAAACACAGAATGGGATTCCTTGCAGTTCTGACATGTTTCCCTCTCCATTTTGCAAAATGGAGACTATTGCAAAAGGGAATGTTAACCCAAGCTGGCCTCTTTTGTGCCAGAGGCTGGTGGATTTGGCCCACAGCCTAGAGAGCAAGTCAGCTAATATGCCCCATCTTTGCTAAGCAACCTAGTCTCTGTCTGAATTCCTACATGATTAGCACACAGAGTGCATATTAAAGATTGATGCAGAAGACCCTGCAGAGTGGAGCTTCCTGAAAGGCATCAGGCAGCAGGTTTTCGTTAGCGCACAAGAGCAGATGGACACACCCCGGGGGGCTGACAGCACATGCAATGCCTCTCTGCACTTTCTTCTTCAGCCTAATGCCTCTGAACTTCATAAGCAGCCTCAAAACATCCATAAATGATTTAAAAGAAGATGGATTATCCAAGGGGGAGAAATGTCTCTTGCTGGCTTGTAGGAGACCCTAAACTTCTGTTCTGGTTCTTGTTCCACTACAAACATAGGCATAGCCTCTTCTCTGTCTGAGCTGAAGTTACACAAGATTTATATGGTCAGTTCCCAGATTGTGAATCCCTCCATCTTTACTGTCATGAGAGCATCTGCCTTTCCTCAGTAGCGTTCTGCATTTTTACACCTGACATCCACAGCTGCTTACACCTGTGGGACTGACAAACTTTCTCATCAGTGGGGTCTGTCCAGGAGACAGTGCCCTCACAGACAGGCAGGTTTTGGCTGCCTCTTCCTGGGGCAAGACAAAGGTTGCTGAGCAGTTTTTAAGTGTTCCCTGCTAAGAGTATAGGCTGAGATGACATGATGGTTAAAATGACACCCCTATTGTTTTTTCCCTTTTCACACCAAACTAAAAAGCAGCAATTTATATGCCTAGCATTTCAGAAATGTTAAAAATTACAAAAGACTACCAAATAATGCCTATACAATATGACACTGTACACTGCTACTTAGCAAATTGGACAATATAATCACACATAGTGTCAGAATATGAGGTTAACGACAGTGTTTTCACTTGCAGCTCCTGGTGACGGTAAGTTTGCATAAAATGTACTGGTGAGGATGGCATGATTTAGGGATTACATCTCCAAACTAATGGGTAGAAACATGCACGTAGTTACTAGAAACTGTTGCTTTTCAGTTCTTGCCTCTTCTCCTTTTGACATTTGCTTTTGTGGTGCATTTCTGGTGCTGACACTGAGCTTTATACACAAAGAGTGAAATAGCTCAAATATTCTACGTTCCTATCAGCAGTCGCCTGATGTTGCTACACACCCATCTCTCCTCCCCAGGACACAGCTGCCTCTGTTGGACATGAACAGCTGAGAGTGCTTAGGAGCCAGACCTGTGGCTGCAGTGATGGTCAGCCAAGACTGCTGCTGGCAATAACCTTGCTGCCTGCCCTGAGCAGATGCCAGTGCGCAGCCCTCCGAGTGCCACCAAACCTGTGCCTGCAAGCTGAATTGCTGGCCTTTTTCTACTCACAAGTACCTCACCATGGTCTACAGCTTCCTCACACAGAAAAGAGAGGCAGGCACAGATCTCTACTCTCTGGTGAGCAGTGACAGGACCTGAAAGGGATGGCCTGAACTGTGTCAAGGGAGGTTTAGGTTGGTTATCAGGAAAAGGTTCTTCACCCAGAGGGTGATTGGGCTCTGGAACAGGTGGCCAGGAAAGTGGTCATGGCCCAAGCCTCACAGTTTAAGAAGATTTTGGGCAACTCTCTCAGGCACATCATGTGATTCTTGGGGCTATTCTGTGCAGAACTAGGAGTTCGACTCTATGATCCTTATGAGTCCCTTCCAACTCTGGTTGTTTCATGATTCTGTGCTTAATAGGGGGATTTGCCTTGTATGGCATTCAGTCCTGCCACTGCCCAGCTCCTATGTGGTGCCACCAGCTCCTCAATTCCTCTGCTCTGTGATGACTCACTGGTCTGCGAACTCCAGCAATGTCAGTTTGTTTTCTGAACCTGAATCTAGTTTTAGCAACCCTGTATCTTCCTAAATAACCACTCAGCAATGCAATTTAGCCTGTAGCCTGCAGCGCCACGCAAATTAATTTTTATTATCAGTTGTTCAAAAGGGAACATCTTTTGCAGACGCACAGTTTTCAAAACGGCTAACAATCTCCACTTTCTTCAACGCAGTGTTTCCAACCGAAGGGGGAAAAAATGTACCCAGCCCAGCTTCTAGAAACACACTGCTCACCATAGAAACCATAAACTAAAACAATCCTACTGGTGATTACAGCCCAATGGAGTATTTCGGTTAATGAGTTATTTGAGTAAGAGGCATATTTGTAAAACATCACTGCTAATCCTGCCACTTGCTGTATGTGGAAGGGCTCCAGCTGGTTGCAGTGATGCTCCACCCATGTGCAGTGGGGAGCAGAGCAAGGGACACGACCTCTTACCTTTTTCACTAAAATAACCTCTCAGCAGTCATATTTCAATGTAAACTAATCAGGAATATACAGGGCACTGTTTCTCAGTAGCAGTTTAACTTTTTTCCCCTCTCTCTGTCCCAGCAGAGTTGTTAAGGATTTGCTTTCACGTCATCTGCACTGGACGTCCATCACTGCCTGTGGGGTAGCAAGGCTGGGTGTGACTCACGAGGTAAAGAGCCTCTTGTGCTGCCCCAATGTATCCTGCTCTTTCCCTTGAGGAGTCCTGGGAAAACCTCTGTCTTTCTTGGCACAGGTGGAAAATTCTAGGAGTGGTCCAAGGAAGGTTTATGAGCCTGACTCTTCTCTGCAAGCTGACTCTGTTCCTACTCATGTCAGCTCACCTGGCTGGAAGTGCCATCAAACTCATTGCAGAGGGTCTTGTGTGCACAGATGAGTGAAATGGTAACACTGGGTTTGAGCTCAGCTTAACTCAACCACTAAGACTACATCCTTTGGATTTCTCTTCCTGAGGTCCTACTCCTTTCCTTTAGCATAGGTTGGTTTATATCTACCCATCCTCTGTTTCCCATGAGAAGTCACAAGCTAAATTTTAAATGCAAGCATCTGAATAAATTATTAGGCTACATCAGGATTTTCATCTTGGAAGAAGCAAAGATATAAATCCCCCATACAAGTTCTTTGAAAATCATGCCCTTTTTGATTCATTGTTTTTGAAAGCCTTTCTGAGACAGAAAATGCAGACCTCTTAGGGATATTCATTTTGAAAGTTGAACAAAGGATAGAAGCATAATTTAGGAAGTCGGTTCAGCATTCCAAAAGATGAACAACCCAAATATGCAACAGCATATATTATCTTCCTTCTAACTGAGTGACAGCGGCCTCTCCATCACACAGACAAAAAGCACATGAATACTTCAACAGGGGGCAGCGCTCAGGAACCTGAATGTTCAAGATAACAAGTGCCTGTTTCAAGAAATTGGAACAGCTTTTGCAAAATACCTTCCAAATTGAAGACAGCTGTATCTGTGCAGATATTTGCAAAGACTGGGTGGTCTAGGCACAAGGACCTCTGACGCATAGGATTGTCAACTCCAGGTGTTCAAAAGTTCTACAGTTTTGGCTTAAAAGTGCAGGACTTAAGTGGATCTGGGCACCCTATCTGCTTTTTACAGCAGGGGAACAGGAGAGGTACTTCATATTCAGTCATTACTGCAGAAAGGGTTGAGAACCACCTTTAGAAAACTCCCAAACTGAAATTCTCTGATAGTCTCATGACTCCAGTTGCTAGATTTCCAGAGAGATAATGTGATCTAGAGAGCAAAAAAACTTAGTTGGTGATACTGCCTTGGAATTTCATTTTTCTGTCACCATTTCAGGCTGATTCTGTGATGCTGGGCCAGTCCCTGAGTGCCTCTGTGCTAAACGAGCACAGGAACATCAGCCTCGGGGCCAGATTGCTGTGCATCCTGCAGACTCACCAGAGGGCTCAGAGCAGCTCCTCAGGAGGCACAGGGGAAGATGCAGTGCCTGGGAAGCAGGACTCATTACAGCCAGCCTCATACACACCAGGAAGCTCAAGCTGTGCTACAGGAAATCCTGAGGAAAGAGGTGGTTCTGATCCAGCCTCTCCCAATGACTTACACTGGTGTCAAGGGGTGTTTGTTTCTGCTCAGCTCTTGCAGCCAGGAGCCTTCTTGGGGCTGCCTCAGCCTTCCCCACTTCCCAGCTTGACAGGAGGCAGCCCTGCAGGAAAAGAAATCCCAGTGCTTCCCCTCTACCAGGTCAGATGGGAAACAAAGCTCAGGAACTGGTGTCTGGAGAGATCTGGGGACAAGGGGAAGTGAGACTCCAGGATTTCAACCCTCGCTCTAGTCAATCCTCACTGCAAAATATATTTTAATTCACATTTACCTGCCAGCTAGCTGCCCTGAGCAGCAGCATACGGGGTCTTTTTTTTTCCTTTTGCAGATGAACAGCTGTTTGTTGTTGCGTGCAAAGTGTAGCAGGTTTTTTGCTTTTTAAGGTATAGAAAATAAACTGCAGTCTTGCAACTCCCTAGAGCTCTACAAAGCAATCTGAGGCAGGAAATGTGGTCAAGTCCCTCCGGCAGACATGAAAACTCCTGAGGCTTCCTCACATTCCAGTGTGTGCACTAAGCAGCTGAGCCCCTGGCTCTGAAAGTGATGGCTTTATCCTGATGCTGCCTCCTGGGGACAACACTGAGCCACTCAGGCGGGATGAGGAGCATGCCAGTGACCTTTTTCAACTCAGAAAAACTGTGGAATAATTTAGATGGGGGGCATCAATAGACTTTATTTGGTCCAACCCTGCTCCAAGCATGGCTACCTTTGGTGGTAGCGCAGGCTGCTCATGGCTGTGTCCCACTGAATCTTGAACACCTGAAAAGACAGAATTACCACATGAAGATGTATTTTTTCCTTATGTCCCACCCTTTTCTACAATATGTGATTGTTACCTTGAGCCCTTTCACTGCACACACCTGAGAAGAGTTTGCCTCTTCTCCATAACCATCCACTGCTGATTAGATAAGGCAGAAGGGAGCCTTCTTTAGCCTCTGGGGGTTGGAAAGGTGGGCTTAATAAAAAGATTAGCCATTGTCCCAGGCTGGTGCTCAGGATGTCTTGGCTTGGTGACTTACCCTGCACCAACCTTCCTGATGCTGTTGGCAGGTAATCAGAGGAACGTAGCCCCAAAGTGTCCAGCTCTCAGGGGAACCCCTTTGTGTTACTACAGGTCAGTTTCTCACTGCTGCCATCTGGACAGTTTGGAGTAGATTTTTTTCCGTGTAGTGATCACTTGCCATGAAGACTGTGCTTGAAAATGCACGTATTTCTTTGACACCTAAGTAGAAAATGTAAAAAAAAAAAAAGTGCTGGATCTGATAAGTGCAGGGCAGATGGTCGTTGATGTCTCTGTGCTTAACCTCTCCAGCCATAAAATGGACAATATAAGACTTTTTGTCTTTCCTTTATCTGTCTTCTGCAGGGACATTTTGAAGGTCTTTGTGTATGGGCTGTCTTTCCTGAGTCCATTCAATGTTCAGCAAATGGCAGCTCTGATTGTATTTGAGCCTTGTGTGACATAAACCATAGAAAGAAAGCAGGTAGGACTTTCTCTCCATGGTTGTTGCTGTAGCTGTGCTACCGGTGACTCAGAAATCAATACGCTTCACTTCCACCAGAATGTTCATGGCTAAGGGAGGTGTTTCCACAGCACAGATGTGGAGGAAGCCATGGTGACAGAGTGTGTGGGAGGGGGGCTCTACAGGTGCCTCAGCTGCTCCTTGTCACACCAGCCACACTGTGCACTGGCACTGCTAAAAAGTGGTGGATGACAATAGCTATTGCTGTTTTCTCCTGTTGGGACAAGTACCCCCTTGTTTAAAAATACACACCTCTGTGCACACCTACACAACACTCCAAATCATTGCAGTATGTGGACTGTGATGATATGAATAACATAAATATTCTTTTGTACTTGTTAAAAGATTTAAGCTCTCCCCTCCACCCACCCACCCCTGTGTGCCTCTATATATCTGATAATATGGGATTATAAAACAGTGCTATTATTCCTGTGGGGTTTGGTTATTTAACATTGTACTGAGCAAAGTTATCAGAGCAATCCCGACAGACCAAAATAACTCTTTGTTTCTGATGTGGTGTTTGCAAAATGGGAGCCAATAATAGCTATTGGCTTGAAACACTGCTGACCTTTTAGCACACCCAGCAGAATCTGCCAGCACAGAAATCCCAGTGCTCTGGGTGTGCAACAAACGACCCTCTACTCATCTCTCCAGCATCTGACTCCTACTAAGCTTGGGTCACTGGTGTCCAGTCTCATTTGCTTTCAGTCCCTTTGTGACATGCTGAAGGGGAGAGAGGTGTCAGCTCCACCCAGGAAGACTGTTCAGTCTTCCTGGAGGGGAGAGGTCTGTAAGAGCACACCACCACCTGCCCCATTTCTGTGCCAGTTTTAGGGAACCCAGAGACAATCACAACTATAAATGTGTTTTGAACAGTTTCCCCCTCCACACAGAGAGAGAGATCTGGACCTGGTTCCAGATGGAAGTCAGGAGACCATTCCTGATGGTGCTCACTGAAGGTGTCCAGCTTTCTGCCCTGTATGCCCCCTCTTCCTCCCTGGTTTGCACTTCTCCATCCAGCTCAAGACTCTGCTGGCCAATGCACTGATAAACACTTAACACCCCTGAAGAGGCAAAGTGTGTTTGTTAAAGGTGTTGGTCAAGGTCTCATGAAGCCCCGATCTCTGCAACTCTTTTATTCCTGCATAACCAACTCTCTATTTTGTCTTCCCTGTGGTTGAAGAACCTCCTGTGATTGTCCTAGGGTGGCTCAAAATGTGCCCTGAACCAGGACAGTGAACAAAGGCCATTTTATCCTCTGTCTCACTCTGAACCTACAGTGCCACACCAAAAGGCAAGGACTTCGGAAATTCCTGCACAGATCTAACACCCTCTTCTCCTCAGCCGTGCAGATGACTGTGACAGAGTTGCACATCTCTGTCCATTATTACTCCTTCTCACCATTCTCCCACGTTCTTAGGTGAGAGAAAAATCCCAGGGCACACAAGAATGAAGGCACTGGATAAACCAGGGATCAACTGAATGTGCAGAGACATCAGGAGCAAGTAAAGGCATTACCCAGAGATCAGGGGAGATACGTTCCTTTTCCAGGGGTCTGTTCATGCCTTGACCCATGGAATCACCAGTGGGAAAGTCCAAGAGGCAGGGAAGACTGCCAGGCTGACAGAGTCACACTCGGAAGAGAAGCCTTGCAGCTCCTATTTTTTCCTAACAACTCTTCCTTTGACACAAGGCACAGCACTTGGTTTGCAGGACACAAAGCAATATAAGACATCATCACAAGGCATGAAGTGGAAAATCTCTTTGCTGGCTCTGTTTGAAGAAAACATCTGTTCCTGCTGGATCTTGAGGGAAGCTCCAGACTGGACCCAGAGCTCTAGTGATGTGCAGAAGTGATTGTGAGGAACTGAGACTGCAACACTGCTTTGGGTTTTGAGGCAGCCTTCCCTGCAGTGCACAAAGCTTCTGGAATGGAGAGGCTTGAAGAAATCACCTGTGAAATATATGAAAGCTTTTCCTGTGCAAACTGTGAATATTTGAAAGTTCACTCATTCGGCTTCATTTAGGGGATTTTTTTACAGAGTAATACCATCCTGATTATAGACACCCATCAAATTTCAAATAACTCCTGCCATTCTTTCACGAAATGGGCAAAACTTTATGCTTTCTTATGTTTTATTCTCAGAAACTGCTACTTTAGGCTAACATTTTTAGGTAGACAGTAAATATATTCTGACCTGTCTCAGTCAGAATGCTCTTAATGCTACATTTTAGCCCAAACAGGAAAAGACAGCAAACTAAACAAAAAGAAAAAAGGGGTCTTACAATCAGAAGCTTCAGCCAAGCTTGAATAAAAGGTAGCCTTAGCAGAATAGCAGAATGCTGGTGGGCCTTTCCAAAGACAATGCTCTCAGCAAAAGTACTCCTAAACCTGCTGCAGGAGTATAAGAGCGAGAAGGAGGAACCTGAAATTACTAATAAATTCTACTTATTTGGCTATTATATACTCCTCCTGTATTCTGCAAGAAATGCACAGGTACTGATAAGGCACTGAAAAATATCTTACTGTGTACCTGCTGGGAAGGACTGGTCCTACTTTTAAATAATTTTCTAATGGTGCTGCGATCAGACTGGTTGTATAAAGGATGTTCCATGTCAGCACCAACCTCACTAGCCCACTTCAAATTTATTTTTATGTAAAATAGACAAAACCTGTTGGAAGAGAGGCTGAAAGCAGAAAGAGATCAGCCTCTAACCCGTGAAATTCAGCCAGGTTCAAACCTGGTTTGATCCACATTGCTGCTCCGGATCACTGTGCAAAGTTATTACTTCCCATCTGACCATCCTGCTGATACCTGTTGGAGTTTCATTTGTAGAATATAAGTAGTAATGAGCAGCATATAGATCTTCAGTACAGACTGGGTCTTCTATTAACCCTTTCAGTGGTTATGACAAATTCTTGCTTTGCTGCTTGAGCACAAGTTGTTTTCAGGAATTGTCTGCTAGGGAATCTGGCTCAGGCAACATTGATCTCAGATTTGACCTGCATGTATTTCGTTACTTCACATCCTTATTTTATCATTCTTCAAAGACAAGAGTATTTTCCCTGTAACAAGACTGTCTTGTAGAGGGTGAGCATACAAAGGGCAGATTATCGGAGAATCAGGAGCAAAGCCCTTTGGGATGCTTGTGCAAATTGCAGCTGAGGCAGATGGTATTTAAACAGAACGTGTGGGCACAATTAGGGGGAGAAGAGAAGCCACAGAGGACCTGGAAAGCAGACTGACAACACCTTGTAGCCTTGGCAACACCTTCTCCTGATTGTCCACATCAAATGCAGAGGATAGGGCATGAAGGGGGTCGCTAATCAAGTGCCATCTTTGACAACCCTCTTAATTTCTGCCATTCTGTTCTGAAGGGCTCCTGCCTTTCTCCCAGACAATGGAGAAATGCTGTGCACTTGCCCAAAGGAGCATGGAGCAGCTTAGCTACCACAACAAATAACTATGAACCTCCAAGTTGCTCCATTAAATATACAGGACACACCAAGTTTTCAGATATACCTGTGGGCAGCGAGGGCTTCCTTCCACCTTCTTTACTCACTCTCTGCCCCATGGTGATATACCAGGTGGCACCAGGCTATTCTCTTTGCAGTCAGTGGGAAAAACCCCAGATATTTCTAGAGGAAGATCCATTTGATTTTTGAGATTTTTGATGTTTAAAATTAAGATAAACAAAGTGTCTCACTGCATCAGAGATGAAGAAAACTACATGGAAAACTTGTAGCACCAGGATCTTGAGGGATTTCCACAAAAAATGAAAAGAACATAGAAATATTTTCTCTCTACCCTCTCTGGCATAATCACATTGGATATTGCATGGAAAAGCATTCATTTAGATGACAGAAAGATGATCTTTTTAATTTGATTTCACTATATTTCAGAATAAAATTTTCTATGACACCTGCCAACTTACCTAAAATGCGAAGCTTCTGTATTTTACCTACAAAAGTGCTTCTAAGGTTTGTAGCGATAGAAAGCAGAGAAAAAACAACCTGAACTTTAATGTAAGCAATTCTTATTACCCTGGAATTGGAGGAGGAGTAAATAAAAAGGAATATCTACTGCAAGAGTAATAATCATTTGAGGGAAAAACAGGTAAATATGGAGCTGAAAAATCTGAAAGAAAAAAAAAAATCAGTTATTTTCAAAATCCTCCTCAACTTGCACAAAGCAATTTCAGGACATATGAATTCAGCTTCCTTTTGCAGTCTGTAGTCCCTGCAGGACCAAGCAGCCACTGCTCTTTACCTCTGCTCTGGTACTTACAGTCCAGAACCTTCTGGCCAGCACAAGGATAAACCTCTTGCATGAGATTTCCCCAGACATTTGCCTTTCTTCCTTCAGTGACAGCTGCCCCAATCTGCTCCTTTTCCTCCATAAGCAGCACTTTCTCAGCAGCATGGAGGAGCATCTTTTGCATTCCACAAGTCCCAGTCAGGAAATCTTGATTGGCATCTGAGCTCTAATCTCCATTGACACTTTGGCCTCACCTTTTAGGACTCCCTTGCTACTCAGTTTTACCTGTGCCTTACAGTGGCTGGGGGATGCTCTGAGCACAGCTGTACTCCTTACCCCCTCAATACTTTAATGCAGAGCAGCCAACTTCAAATAAAGCCTGTGAACATTCTCTAAGAGCCAATATGGCTGTAAACAACTCTTTTTCTCTCCCATTATGGACTATTGACACAGCTGTTCTCTTTCGTCACTCAGACTATGGAGAAGTATAATTTCCACATGAAAAGAACATTAATAAAATTTTCACCTCTCTTCACAGGACTGCTCTCCCATGTTAATGATCTGCAGGGACAGATTTGAACAAGTGTCAGTGCTTGCAACATCTGGAGCTTGGGAAATGCAGGGATCCCTTCACAGGCAGCTGGGAAGGTGATGGACAGGACAGCATGGGAGGAGGGGCAGAGGAGAAAAGTCTGGGAATATCTCCTACAGCTCAGGGCCTGGCAGTACGGGGCTTTTTGTGGCTTAAAATCCAGGGGCGAACTGAGGGGTTGTGCAAGCCAACACTCAGTCCCTGTGTCCGGCTTGACCTGAGGTGGGAGCTCAGCTTGTCCCTCGCAGGAGTGTCCCGGGGCTGTCCCACAGGGACGGGGTAGGGACGTGAGCCGTGTAGCAGCGGGTGCTTCGCTGGCAGGAGGAGCTGCCCCAGACCCAAAACCCGCCATGGGCTCTGCAGCGAGGGCGAGGCGCAGCTCTGCTTCTGGAGCACCAAGGCGGCCCCAGGCATCCCACTCTGCCTCCCCTCTCACAGCAGCTCCCTGGCAGGGAGAATGCCCTCATTCCCCGGGCACCCGCCCTGCCGCACAGCGCAACATCTGTGTCTCTGTCCCCAGACCGGGCTAACGTGCCGGATCCCCCGGGAGCGGGAGCAGGGCCGAGCCGGCACCGTTTTCCTGATATCTTATCAGGCTTCTTATTTTTAAAATACGAGAATAATATTTCTCTTCGCCTGGGTCGTGAGCGTTCTGGGTGGGTTTGCAGCACCGCTTCTGGGAGAGCATCCAATGTCCTCGGCCGTGTTTGGAAAGGGTGGCTCCCGCCAGCCCTGCCGTTGATGACATTGGCAGCTGCGGCAGATTTGGCCCACGGACCTCGCTCTCCTCGCTGATTCTCCTCCCATCTCTCACGGTTTTTTCCACCCGACCTCCTCCCTCCAGGACAAAGATAATCGTCTCCCTGGCTGCTCCTTGCGGCCGGCCTCGCTGTCCCCCAGCAGCTGGTGCCATGCCTGTGTCCCCACCGCAGCCACCACGGCCCCTGCTCTCCGGCGCTGCCACCAGCCCAGGGACGCACCCTGAAACCCGGCAGGAAGCTCCCTCCAGCTCCCATCCCTTCCCTAGCCGGCAGTCTCCTGTTTTTAGCAGCTTTTTTGCACGGCCGGGAAGGTACCGAACAGTCTCCCCCAGCCCAGGACTGGTCCGGGAGTCCCGCATCTCCCTGGCTATGACAGTGTGAAAATGCTCATGGAACTGGAGGTTCCCAGCAGCCCCATCCCGGCAGTGGCTGGGCAGGGACACAGCATCCCGAAGGCTCTGGGAGGAGGCAGAGAGCAAACTCTGGTGGAGCAACCTGCAGCCTGCCCCGGCCACGGAGCAGCAGGGAAGGATGGAGAGGTGCTCCCTGCAGGTACAGTGCAGGGAGGGGAACCAGAAAAAGCGGGTTAGCTCCTACACCAATGGCTCTGCAAGCCCACTGTGAGAGATGAACATGCTGCCTTCCTGAGGGGCTGGAGTTGTGTCCAGGCAAGCACACACAGGGCATCCAAGCCAGCTCTGACCACGTCCATGCTGGTGGCAGAAGTGTCCTTGCAGCCTGGGTGCTCACTGGGCTCCTGGCCACCCCTGTCAGACCTGTCTCCACTGGTGTCAGTGCCTCTCATGATAGACATGAGTCAGACAAATCTTGAAGGGACCCACCTGGCCCTTTTCCCCACCCTGAGCTCTACAAATACACAAAATTTTAGAGCCAGGTTTCATGAGTAGAAGAGAACAGAAACCCCTTCAATGTAGAAAAAAATCAAAATTGGTCTGTGTCTTCCTGCATGGAGAGCAGTGCTCTCTGGGGATCAGCCCTCTCTCTTCATCACCTCCAAGGCTGGGCTGTGTGCTATCCCTGTCTACATCAAGCAAACGGAAAACTCTCTGCTCTGTGTCCTCCCTTACATAATTTATAGGCGTATAACAGGGGGACTGTCAATTCCCTATGAAAAGACCATAAATCTCCTGTCATATCTTTGCTGCACCTCAGCACAGATTTTGCCTGATGGTGAGTCCCCTCACCAGTGTAAGCAGTTTCCCACGTTTGCTGCTGCTTTGAAAGCACCTAATTCTCAGATGTTTGTATTTCCCATGATAGCAAACCCAGCTGCTTTACTTCCCCACTTTGGCACTGAGCTGAACCAATCTATTGTCCAAACAGCTGAAGTCAGCATTGCTATTCCCCTGTTTAAGGAGCAGCCACTGCTTACCAACTGCTCAGAGCAGCTCAGCACCTCCAGGCTTATTCCCATTTGATGTGCACCAGCAGCAGCACTGAAAGTCCCAAATCTGTCCTTCACAACTGAGGAGGTGGCTTGGAAAAATTGAGATATGCTACACTGGGTGTGATGCGAAGATACATTCAAGTTCTTTTAAGTTTCATTTAAATATAAATGAAGCTTCTGCATCTAAGATCTGAGATTTTAAGAAAACAGTGAATATTAAAATCACAAGACCTAGCCACGCTGTCATTATTAACAGCCATTTTCTGAGAACAGCAGATGTCTGGGCAGCCAAAGGCCAGGTTATGAGATCTGTATAGCAAAGGCATCACCCTACTCACAAAAACATGTCTTTCATAATTCTCTTTTGTGTGCCAGTTGGAAGAATGCTCTTGTAAGGAAGATACTTACCTGGATTGCTCTACAGCTCAGGATCTGATTTCCAGCTCTGCTGTGGTTTTTATCCTTGGGCTCAAAGAACTGATGTTCAAACATTCTCTGCTTTAGTTTCCCCATTTGAAAACTAGGGAAGCCACTGATCTCTCAAAATGGCCAAGATTCTAAAACTTTCTTTTCTTTTATTCAAGTTTCCAAAGAACTTAGAAAAGTCACGCAGACAGAACTTCAAATTACGAAGCATTATTTTTATATAAACTTTGTCTTGAACCAAATACTCCTCTTTGACTCACAGTCCTTAATTGACACTGGCACGTTCTTTCCTTCATGCCTTTAATTGCTTCAACATAAATTAATTAAAATGTAAATTAAAAGATGGCTTGTGGGGAGATTGCAATTACCATGATTTCATCTTTCACTGCTACAGCCCATGATACCAACAGGTCTGTGCAACAGGTATGCCAATTAATAGCAGACAGTAAAGATGTCTGCAATCACTTACCTCTCTGCTGCAGGTTATTCAGTAAATGTTGTCTTGCACAATTAGTGTATGAGTATCTATCCCAAATCTCCAGCTTCATCAGACTGAGAGGTGAGAGGACGAGGTCTTCATTCATCAAGAAAAAAAGAGAAAGATTCCCAAAACATTAGACAAACCTTCAGGAAACCTTACAAAATATTTTCCATGTGGTAAGCAGATGGTTGTTGAGATAGTTAAAAGAAGAAGAATATTTAAAGTTTTCTTTTTTTGCTGTGCCTTCACCAGGGTCTTGCTGAGAATGGATCAGCCTCTCCACTATTCCTGCGTGTTCAGAGTCATCGAGTTCAGAATGTCTTTAGGCTGAAATTACCATGTATTATAAAGAATGTCAGTAATTAACTTGGTATTTCCAAATCTGAAGGCAGAGATGGGAGAGACATGTTTTTGCTTGCTTACCTAAAAAAGGAAAACAAATTATTTCTAACAGGGACATGAAGAAAAAAAAACCCAGGGCATTTCCAACAACTCTGAAATAAGTGCAGTTTATCAACAGCCATCATAAAATACATTGGGTTTTTATGAGAAAAAAGGTAGTGGAAACTCAAGTTGTTTATTGTCAGAAAAACCCAGAGTTTATCATCTTCACTCTCTGATAAGAACTAGGAGCAGCCACAGATCTGGCAGTTGAGCCTTCAGCAGGGCAACAGCCACAGCCAGGGCACTCAAAGTGTGTTACTCAGGGCCGCTCAGCTTCTGAATATCTCCGAGGATGGAGACATTACCACCTTCCTGAGCAACCTCTTCTGGTTTTCAGTCCTAGTCGACTCTGAACGCATGGAAGAGTGGGAAGAAACAGATGCCTTCTGAAGACATGAAGAATCATAGAATCACAGAACAGTTTGGGTTGGAAGAGGTCTTAGAGATCATCTTGTTTCAACCCCCTGCCATAGCTAGGGACACCTTCCAACAGGCCAGGTTGCTCCAAGCCCCATCCAGGTTGGCCTTGAACATTTCCAGGGATGGAACATCCACAGCGTCTCTGGGTAACCTGTGCCAGTGCTCACTATAATGAATTTCTTCCTGTTTCAAAGTGGGAAGAGGGGTCTTGAAATCCTGCCACCCCCTACAGTCATCCTTACAGCCAGGGAAGTGTGCTGAGTTTTCCCTGTGGGATGTGGGCTGTAGGCACAGCTGCAGCCTTTAGTGCAGGGCATGCAGGCAGCCCCAACAGGTCACTCAGAATGAGTCCTTGGTGTCTCTGGGTGCATGTGGAAAATCAGTACTTGTGCCATGGTGCTACCTACATATGCTGCAATTTGTCCAGTTCCTGCAGTCAAACAAGCCTGATTTTGTAGGGCTGCTGAAAACATGGCCCTTAATTACCTCCTTCAGCAGGGAGTGAGATTATCCAGCAGATGAGAGAAGCAGCCTCGCTGCTCTCAAGGATGACACATTGGCCAGCTGAACTCCAGTCAACAGTCCTGCTCTGAGTCACAATTTGCGCCCTCTCCAAAAGTAATACTGCTGTTTTTTAAATTTTTGGAAGAGTTTATCCCTTGTACTTTTGTAATCAGTTCTTTCTTGGCTCTTTGCATGAAATGTTAAGAAAAAAAAAAAAGACTGGCTTTCAGCCTTCAGCATGATCACTGAAAATTCTTACTGCTGCTGTGGCATGAAAATGATGTACTTAGTGCTACAGAGATGGGACAGAAAGCTTCAGAGAGCCTCAGGCTTGTTTGTGTCACAGGCACCCCCATGGGAAGCAGAGCCAGACTGAGGAGATACAGCCCATCAGAAGATGCTGCTCAGTACAAAGGAAGGCAGAAGAAGGGAGATTACCAACCCTTTTCAAATGGTGACTGTGTTTAGGCATTGCCAACTCAGAGCAGAACATCTCCCCTTTCCAGCTTTTTAATGCATTTTGCTTTTGCAGTGCTTTCCCTTCTTCCCTGTTGCTTGCTCTTGGACACTGAGTGACATTAATGTTAGTTTTTCTTAACTAGGATACTCCTACTTTTGTCCCTGCACAAGAGTGGCTCCACACATGTCCCAGAAAAATCAGCAATTTTTGTTTACACAGTTTTGTTTTTTTTTTTTCCATTCTTTAACTTTTCCAAATTGAAGTTTTGAAAGGTTAGACAGTGGAAAAAGGAAGATTTGGAAAAAATATCTGAACATTGTACATTCCCTGGCAAGCATATGGAGGAAAAGTTGAGAGGAGGTGGTGATGAGGGTAGGGAGTGGAAAAGAAAAACTTGACCGAAAGAAAAAGAATATTTTATTTTGAAAATTGACAAGTGGAGACAAAATCAATATTTTCACATTTCCTGAAATTTCTCATGAAATTGCTGTTTTGCCAAAAATGAAACTTTTCAGTGAGTCCCCTCCCTTTTGTCACAGTTAAGTATATTTCCATTGGAAAATATATGTGTATCAAATCCAGGACAAAGAAAAAACTACGGCTGGAGTGCCATGTCCAGGGCACAGGGTGGGAGTAGTGGGGAGCTGGGATAGAAAAGATGCTTATTACATTTGCAAATAGCTCCAGTATGGGACAGGCAAATCTGTGCTGGATCATAAGTGAGTGTAAAGTTACCCCCCAAAAATCAGAGAAATATTCTGAAAAAAAGTAGGACAATTCAATTAGGACAAATTTGAACTCTCAGCTACAGGAAGGAACAGGCTTTCCTGCTTATGGGAGATAAGAAGCTACTCAGGCATCAGCTGGGTAGGAAAGGAGCTGAAGGTTTTAGTGGGTCATACTAAAGAAAAAAAGCAACACTGCTGTTGTAAAAAAGTCAGATACTGTACTGTGACATACAAACAGGATTGTGGCTGATAAGATGCATGAAGTAATTCAAGTTTGTTTAACGTGAGTAAAATTTTAGCCTCAATTACTGCATTCAGCTGGGAGGCATTTTAAGGTCTTGAATTCGCTGGAGGGAGTTCAGAGGAGACAACAGCTGGGGTGAACAAGGACCCAAAACCACAACTTGACCTTGGGAAGGTCAGAAGAGGTGGGGATGGTCTTTCTGGAGATGAGAGGAAGAATTCAAAGGATGTAAAGAAAAGAAACAAATACATTTTTCCCCATTACAGCTGTGGGTAGGATAAAAATAATGTGCTCAAGTTACAGCAGGGGAGATTCAGACAAAACCCAGCAGAGCTTTGTGTTGGTGCAGCTGGAGCTGCTGAGCAGAAGCATGTGGGGTCTCTGTCTCTGGATGTTTAACAAGAAATTGGACAAGTACTTTAAGAAATGGCACAGCTATGGCATCCAAGATGGCACTTTGTCAGTGCCCTTCCACCCAGTTTTCTGTGATTTTTAACAGCTCAGCAAGTAATGATTTTTATAACAGCTCCCAAAAGACTTGGAGCTTCCTGAAGACGCCCAAACCTTCTCTCTTTCTGCAACCTTTTCCCACTGCCTTGTATTTCCACTGGCTTCAGTGAAACGAGGGTTTGCTGGCTGCAGCTCTTGGACCACATCAACGACTGCTCACAGTCAAACATTTAATTACCTCCCAGCCCCGCTCAGAGCCTTGGGAGTGAACAGCTATTTTTAAAGCCACCAGCCTGCCACACTGGAACATTTGGTTGTCAGTAGAGAGTGTGCTCGAAGAAGTAATGACTGCCTTTTTATCCAGAGAATATTATAACTTAGGTTTAAAGGACACTAAAAAGCATGTTTCTGTGTATTTGTATGGAAGGCATATTTAAGGCAAATGTCCCTCCAACTCTACTCAATAAGCAAAGAGCACACAGCAATACTCCACTCCTGACATTTTAAAAGCTCTCTGATGTTCTTTTCTTCCTTTAACAATGGGGCCAATTTTCCTTTTCTGGCTGCCAGCCTGCCTCACTTTTTCTTCTAGCATCTCTTGAAATTACCTTGACCTCACCTTTAGGCACTCCCTTCTCCAGGACACTGAGCTCAGTGGTGTGGGAGGTGTTGCTGATGGAGGAATGAAAGAGCAGACATCACCAGGAAGATGAGAATATTATCAGCAGTTGCTCTAATGAGGACCCAGCAACCCCCTTGAGGCCACCATTAATATTGATCCCGGGTCTCTCCTCAGCCTTGTCCCTTCACAGGACTGCAAATCTGTGATGCTTTCTGGCTGACTGACTGCCCCTGTGTTTGGGAGGGCACAGAATATGGACGATATTCAGTCGAAGCACCTTTCCAGCCATCATCTTCATGGCACGGCTCAATCTCTTGATGTTTTGCTGCTGACCTGACAGAGATACATATAGATTGCTGCTGCCACACTCTCATCCTCGCTAAAGAGAAGGTAGCCCCTTTCTCCTAGGTGGAAAATAAGCAGTCTTCTCCTGTCACCTAGAGGTTTAAACACACCCACAAAAAATAATTAAGGGCCTCCCCTTGATAAATAATAGAAAAGTCATCTACCAACCCAAAACTGTGAGTGTGTGTGTGCCAGGGGAAATGCATTCCCAGTTCATAGGTACAGGGCCAGAGCAGCTCTCCAGATGCATCAGTTTAGTTTCAGACTGAGTCTAAAACAAGTTTGTCACTGCCCAGGGACTTTGAGACCAAGAGAAACCAGCCATGCTCTACCTGTAACTGCTTCAGTAAATCACTGCACCGAGCTCATCTCCTCATCAGTAAGCCCTGACAGAGCTAAAAAAAAAAAAAAAAAGGCTCCTGAAAAAATATGGCATAGCCCTGAAGCTGGTGAAAGACTTCTCCTTTACCATCACTGTGAACGAGAACCTCAATTTTTCCCTCTGACAGCAAACACCACTGATTCAATCCCATCAGCACAGCTCAGTCCTGCTACAGCAAAGGCTTCCCTCTGGGGCAACCATCCCCACGGGCTCCTGGCCTGCTTTTTGGGCCATGCCCAAGACAAATCAGATTCAAGTAGGGTGTTATTTGTAAGTGCAATCCCCATTCTTAAATATCTCAACTCATCTCAAGTGTGTTATGTTAAAACGGAACAGGATATTCAACACGGAATAAAATCTCATGCATAAAAACAGGTAACTGTTATGGAAAAAGCTATTCCTGGGTAATTCCAGACCAGCTCTGAGCATACCAGTGGCCTTGGAAAATGGGACATTTGTGAGGTGTCAGGAGACCCAGCCCATATCCATGAGACTGAAGAAACTTTGTAGGCCTGGAGGAGGAAGGCTTTGCACCCTGTTAACTCACAGCCAGTGCACTTGTGAAGGCACTCTCCTCACAGTAATTAGCAATTCCCACCTTGTTAGGCTCAGACAAGTCGGGTATTCAATTATTTTAGCATCCTGGCCCTTCTGAATTACAGCCTAGGGATATTGTCAACAGGCAACTCCTATAGCCGGTTCACCTTCCAGCTGCTTCAAAGGAGCAAGGAGAGCTGGAAAAGCAGCAAAACCAGGGGTAACTCTCTTCTTTCTAGTGGGAAATCCCTGCACACGTGCCTGCCACTGCTTTGGGGCAACTTTTACAGCCAAGTCAGCTCCAAAGGGACCATAACTTTGCTCCCAGGAGATGTGTGCCAGTAGTTAGCACAGCCATGAAACTACAGACGATGATGGAAGGAGGAGAGAGGACAGACACAGAGATCTGGACAGGACTTTCACACCTGCACAGTCACTTTGCCATGACCTCAGCTCTCACGACGTGCTTGAGATGCAAATATAAACAGTGCCCAACATTCACAGGGGTAGTAGTCCCACAGATAGGAAGAAGGCAGAAGACCTCGAGAGACTGGCAGATCGACACAGGATGTGTGGTGTGGGGTAATGTTACACCGTGGGTGACAGCAGAGACGTGTTTTGAGGAGACTTGAGCAATGAGACTTCTGTAGGTTGATGAATCATCTCTCTTTCCAGTAGACAGAGGCAACACCCCACTCCTGAGAGCTCAAATTAGGGCTGTGAAAATAGCTGAGGTTTTTTGGCTTTAATCCCAAATCAAAATATTTTAAGAAATCAGAACAACCTGAAAAAAAATGTTATTCTTTTGGGCTCAGTAGGCTGGTTTGAGCCACCCATCCCTCTCCTTCTGTATGGTGATACTGCAGAAATATTTGTGAATAGAAGAACTTATTTTAGTTCACTTGAAGAAAAAGGAAAAAAAAAAAGTAAAAGAAATAAAGAGAGGGCTGTCTTCCTCCCTGCTACAAATAACTTCAGGAGACATCCCTCCCTGAGCTCTTCACAGCAAGTGGTTGGAGTCCTGGAGCTCTTGGCCCTGTCAAGATGTTACCATGGTCAGGTCAGCATCAGGAGAACTCGAGGCAGGGCTAAACTCACAAGCACACAGAAGGTAATGCCAACCTTGTAGGGCATCCAGAGAGTGGGAGAAATCAAGACTGAGCCCATGCCTTAAAGGAGTCCCTTGCTGACTCATCCAAAGCCCAACAGGGTTTGTCCTGCCGTGACCAGGAGCCATCACAAGGGGATTATACAGGGGCGCTGTTGTGAAGAAGTCAGAATTGAGCCATCTGAGGAGGAGAGCTTGTCAGTACTGGGCAGGAAACCAAAATTCTGCTTTATAGCAAACATCCTATTTAAAAACCTCAAAAAAAGACCAGGTTTCCATCAAAAATTTGAATCAAATTCTTAAGAGAGATTTTTGGGGCATCTGTTTTGATATAGAAGCCAAATTTGAGAAAGCCTTTCTGACCTGTTCTCCACCCTCAGCAATTTCATTCAAGTAATATTGGATTATCAAAACACAGTCATTTAAAAAACCTGCTCCTGCAAAAAATTTCATTTTTCTGGTGGAAGATCATCTATTAGTACTTTTTACAACTTGGTCTAGAGCTAAGAATTATTTGGTGTTCTCTGTGATGAACTGGGAATCCATGACAAATACGTGCATATGACCAAGTCCACAGGAAAATATTACTAGGAAGAGGGGAAAACAGATGCAAATTTTATTTATTTTATCATGAGTTCTGGTTATTTTTATGGAGTAATAGGATGCCAACAACACGATTTTTTTTTTTACATTATTAAAGCAAAATTCAGAAAGCAGTCCTTAACTGGTATTTATTAAAACTTGTTTTAAGCTTCTCCTTTAAAAGGTAATTTAGTTTTCAATTTGGGGTCTCTCAAAGAGGAAAAAAGCTCTTTAAAGCTATTTACATTGTTTTCAGAGAGGTGTGATTTCTACCTTGTCAGCAGGCTGTTATGCACTCAGGCAAGGTTTGCTCCATTTGGAGCTTTGCAGTCCTGTCACTTCAAGATTGAAAAAGACCAGCTTCTTCCCTTCTCATCATTCCAGTTGTGGCAATGGATGGTTAAAACCAGGGGAACAAAATAATTTTTCTTCTAAAACCCATCATACTCTGGTGCAGGAGAATGGTGTGAGGAGCGCAAACAGCTTCATGCCTTTGCCTAAAGCAGTGTCCCTCTGCATTGGTTAGATTTATTGACTCCTCCGGGCCCTTTTTAACTGCATACCCATTGCCTCCTCTTTTCCCAAGCATTGCTGTTCCCCTCAGATATCTTGAAAGGTCCACACACCTCCTCCCTGGGCACCAAAACTCCTTCCTGGCCCTAAATTTCCTCACCTGGAACCCATATCCACGCTCTGCCCGACCTGGCCTCACTGGTATTGCTGTTTGGGACTTCCATGGATGTCACAATCATCTGCCCCTCTTTTTGGTCCTTGGGGGATCACGTTGAGGAAGGCACATCCCACTTGGGGGCCATCTCAGCTCCTGGCTCCTCTCCCCTCACAGGCAGCCTGGCCCTGGCTGCTCCCTAACGCAGGGAGCACATTAGGAATGCCTTTCTGTCAGGAGACTGCCATACAGAGCACCAGCACAGTCTGAGTTAGAGATAATTCTGAATTGGAGGAGAAAGGAAAAATATTTAGCAAAATTATGTAACTGAAGTTCAAAAATAGCCTATTGCCATCTGGTTGTGCTATTTTGACAACCAAAAAAACCCTAAAGTCTTTATAGAGCTAGATATACTGTTTGCAAACTCAGTCAAATTTTTTACAAAATCTTGAATTTCACATGCTTGATTTACCTCTGGAGTTTTTTGAACCAGCTTTGCCTGTGCACAAGCTATACCCAGTCATACATCTCCATTCCAAGTCTGCCATTCCAAGTCTTCCATTTAAATGCTCTGTCATATTCCTGTAAAAGCAAGTACACAATATCAGGAGACTGCAGGAAAAACAAAACAAAACAAAACAAAACAACTTTAAATATAGTAAAATATAAAATAAAATAATAGTAATAATAATAATAGCAACAACAACAAAATTTAACCCTCTCAAACCCTGTGGATTAATCCCCGACCTGCTGCCCTCCTTCCACTGGCCATCAGGAGACAGCTATTTTAGCAGCCCAAATTGTAATGGAAACATCATTCTCAAGCTGTTCCATTTGCTAAAGCAACTGGGATTAGCAGAGAGCCTGAAACAGTGCCCAGACATGACCTTCCCTATTCAACAGAGGACAACTTCATGCCATCTGCACCCAGCTGAAATGTCAGCATGCAAGGGAGCATCACCCTTAAACTCCTCCCGGCCAGCAGGGCGGGGACAGAGCCCAGACAGGCAGTGTGACAGTGTGCCAGGAGGGCTGGTACCCAGCCTGGCCTCGGTCAGACACACAGCAGCCCTGCTTAGGGCTGCTATTCCAGTGGCTGCTAACCGTGCCAGCAAATCCCAGGAAACTGCCTTCCTGCAACTGCAGCTGAGTCTCAGAAGTTGTGCCTCAGTGAGAGCGACTTGTGTGCAAACCTATAGACTTCAACATCAGTTATGTGTTCTCCAGTATATGGAGGAAAATAAAAATGCTTTCCAGTGGATTGCCCTGTCATCTAGCCTGAACCTGCAGCAGGGATGAGGGGCAGCATCAGCTCCAAGAAGACCTTCAAAACACCTTTTTTTTAGAATTTTTTTTTTTAATCCACAAGTTTCTTAACCTATAAGGCCACAGCTTCCAGGAAGGCTGTTACCTCTTCCCAGACATTACCTGCCACAAGTGAGCAACAGCTCTGGTGTATCACTCTCCCCACATCACTGAGATAATGATTTCCCCAACCCATACACCAGGGAAAGAGTTTTTCCCCTCAGCAGTTTTACGAGCATTACCTTTCAGCCTCATTGCATAAAGTTAATGATCCCTGAGTTGCTTCCTCTGTACCACCTGGCATTACACACCTACTGCCTGCCCTGGTGCTTTGCAGTCCTGAACCCTTTTCACATTTGCCTTAGCTAGGGACATGGGGTGGTCCAGCATAGACCTCTGTCACTTCTGGAGACATCATCCACCTCCACTGATGCTCACAGGTGCCTAAACCTGGCCTGAGGCAAAGCCTGGGACCCACCCATTTGATTCCAGGAGCCTGACTGAGGTGGAAAGTTCAAGAGGACAATTCCAGCTGACAAGAAGTTTTAAAAAAGAACAAGGTTTCATGCTGGTATTTCTGACAAAAAGCACTAAGCAGCATTTTGTTTTAAACTTATTTTTTTTTCTTGAAAAGAGAAAATCAAAAGGTGAAGAACCACATGGTCAGACAAAAGTTTCCTTCCTTCCATCTGTCTCCATATCATGCAGCCTTCACAGTACATCACCCTAAAGGCAGAAGAGGGGAAAATCTGAGTTACCCAATAAAATGTTAAACAACCAAGAACTGACAAAGCACATAATGTGCTCATGGAACACCATCTTCCCAGCAAATGCTCCGGTGCTGGTGGGGATTATTAAAATTCTTGATGAAGTTTCTGCTTTGGTCCAGGACAAAATCTTCCATTAAATCCAGATAGCTTGGTTACTCTCAGAGCTTTCTCGTCCCCCCTGCTTTTAAAGGGCTTGATTTTGTTTTAGAAGGGAATCACCATTTCCCTCTGGTTTCAGGCCAGATGCAGTGCGCATCAGCCCCGTGCTCTGTCACCAGTGTGTACAATTCTGTGAGGTACCATCATCTCTTGTGTGTGTAATTAAGACAAATGAGCAGCAGTTAGCAGTGCAGAGGTTAATGGCAATTCGATTCACAGCACACCACGGGCAGCACAGTGGCGGTGCAGAGATGCAGTCACACAGTCATCCATCACCTCCAGCCTGCTCCCAGGGAAGGTGGATGTGCAGAGAGATACTTAGAGTGCTTCGTGGTGGGTGCTGAGCACGGCACCACAGCCGGAGTTGCGCCTTAGGGCTGAGCAGAGGGGCATCCCTCTCTCTCTTAACCAGCTATACAAGGAACCCTGCTCCTACCTGCAAGTCCACACTTTGGTGCCTAGTATTGGGCAGGATGACTCAGGCCATGCACAAGGCTTAGTCTCCTATCTCTCCCTCTATTTCCCAGCAGGCAGGATGGATCAGGAAACCCAACACTTAACTTGCAAGCTGCCAAGTTTTACCTTCCAAGCTACTCAGAAAGGACAGGTCTCCAGGACTGTCATTCTGATGTAGTCACCAATGTGCTTTCCAGAGAACATTCAACTCAGGAGGGCAGCAGCCCCCCCCTGCAAACTCACAGAAAGCATTTCTGGAGAGGGGCTCTTTGTACAGCCTTTGTAATGGGGAAGAGAGGTCCTACCACTGGTGCAAGCTATCAGTGATGGGGGGACTTTTCACCTATGCTTCCTAAAGTAAAGAAATTCCTGTACAGATTTGTGTGTTTAGCCTGGAGGCATCAGAGTGGCATCTGAGCTGTCCTGGGACAGGTCTGGGTGATGTGGGATGTTTGTCAGGTTTTACCATTGCTTGTGGAAAGGTTGAAAAAGAAGTCAAACTTGAAGCAGGTTTCACATAATGGGATCAAAGGGAATTTGAGGAGAAACTGGAAGAGCAGGGGGTGCTGACATTTCATTTTCCGGTGAATTGGACATGTGCTGAGTTCAGAGACGCACCAGGAGTCTGCATTCCCCTGCTTACCAGATACTGAGATTGCATTTTACTTTGCAACACCTGATGAGTGTCTCATGAGAGACTTACGAATTCACAACACTTTTTAAAGAGCTAACAGGAAATATTGGTGTTTCTTGACCATCAGTCAAACTATGGTTGCAGCTGCTCTGTGAGGCAAGAGTAGCAAGACAAGGAGTTTGTAAAGCCAATTCATAGGAGTGTATCAGAGATTTTTCATACAAGAAGGCATCTTGTGACATCTTTCAGGATGTCTAGAGACTGGAAACAAGCTAGAGGTGAGCCCACCCCCCAGGCAAATCTGCTTTGAGTTGTCCCAGACTGTATCTGTAGCTTTGGCTGAGTAGAGACAACTAGTGCAATGTGAGTGATACACCAGAGCTGTTCCTCACCTGTGGCAGGTAATGTCTGGGAAGAGGTAACAGCCTTCCTGGAAGCTGCGGCCTTATAGGTTAAGAAATTTGTGGATTAAAAAAAAAATAAATTTAAAGGTATTTTGAAGGTCTTCTTGGAGCTGATGCTGCCTACATGTCAATGGGAACAGACTTGGCTAATTTCTCACATGTGGTAGGAAAATAGCTTGGCTGCTGTTAGGAGTTAGGAGCCTGCAGTGAAGTTTCCCAACTGATCAGCAGGTTTTAAGGAAAAGAGTTTCTAGACAGGAAAAGAAGTCTCTTTAAAAAACACAACTATTCCAGTCTCCTGCTTCTGACTCTGGCCTGGCATGCGCAGGCTGCTGCCCTGCAGAGTGTCCAGTGACCCTGGCACAGGCATTGCCCCACACCAGCCAGGGACATTATCCAGGGCTCGTTCAATTGTCCCAGCTGGGACCTCACCCACAGGCTGGCTGGGAGCCCAGGCTGGGAGCCTCTTCCATTTCCTTCACGCAGACTTCGCCCACAGTGGAACAGGAGGCCTGTTCCTAAGTCCTGGGCACAGCTCATTTCACTCCAGCACAGCCTCTCCCAGATCCTGTCAGGAGACTGTGGGGCAGATGCTCCCTGCCTGCCACCTCCTGGGAAAGCCTTGAGAAGCCTGTCCAGGCTGTACTTCAAAAAACCCTCTACACCCACAAACTGCATGAGAAATGGTCAATGCCCGTAGAAACAATGCCTACAAGGAAGAACCAGAGTCTTCACTGTTGGCTGGTGTCATCACTGAGGAGTTTGTCTCAGGTTCACAAAGACAGTATCTCCTTGGTGCCAAACACTCAGAAGCCTGGGAAAGTCCCTACTTTGATGCCCATCCTAAAGAATATGGTCACATTGGAGATAGCTTGATACAGAGAGCTGCAGCAAGGCTGGTGGATAGAGCTGTAGCAGACAGCCTTGGTTGCCTCTGGGAGAGTACACATTCAGGAAATATAGGAAGAGACACAAGTTGGACTCATGCCCTGTTCTGATTCTTTGTGTATGAGAAGCTGGAAGTATTTTGTTTTCTGCTTTTCATACTTAACAGAATCCAACATCAAGTTTGTGTTTTGGCAGAGGTCCCCTCAGAAGATCTAGAGAAGTAGAGTGGGAGGTTTTGCAGCTTCTAGTGAAACGGGGAGAGGAGGAGGTGTTGAACGGCAAAGATTTTTTTCTTCCAACTGTTGGTTGGGAGTGGAGTTAGATAAATGTTAGCTAAATACAGATTGCATAAAACATTTTGTAGGAAAAGCAGTTCGAGTTTAAATTCATCAGCTTTTACTTGCACTGTCATAATACTATTAATTCTCCAGTGAAGAAAAAACAAACAGGGTAGACAAGACCTGAATTCCTAATGTAAAAACAAGAAACAAAACAATTTTTGTACGATCTTCACACAAAGAAGATGATTGAGTGCCCATTTCTCCTTAACTTTGCACATTCTTTGCTACTTCTCTTACTGTAAGCATAAGAGAAAGGAGTACATGGGACTTAAACTTCAACCCATTGCAGTACAAGATGCCTCACCCTCTTCTCAGTGTACTCACAGTGCACAGGACTGGGGGATTTCTGACCTGACAGTGGCTGGGGTTTAGGAAGTACAAGTATACAGGTTGGGTAAAACTGATTTCTCAGCCCTAGAAATGCAGATGAGGATTGGAGGCTCTAGGTGGAGGACAAAGCTGACAACTCAGCCTGTCAGAAGGTATCTCTTAGATGGAGAAAAAAGCATTCTGACGGCTACTTATGATCCCTTAACCAGTTAGTGGTCCCCTACTGACTGATCCTAAACCAAAGTCAGTATGATGAAGAGGAAGCCTGGAGAAGCAGACTGATTGCAGACTGGTTTCCACTATGAACCTTCATGAGCACCAGCTGGAAATTCAGTTTGAGTCACCAGCAAGGTGGAGAGAGCAGTGACCTGCTCAGCACCAGGGAGCACAGCCAGGAACAGGTTGCACCACACTGAGGAACGAGGAAGTGATGAACCTCTGAGACACCCTGGCTGGAGGAAGAGGGGACACTGTCCTGCCTCTGAGTGACACCAAGACACAAAGACCAGCAGTAGGGGCAAGATCCTTGACATGGACTATGCTGTTGGAATCATCCAGAATGAACAAGAAGGGTGCAGACAGAAAATGGAGACAAGTGCTATCATGTCATGAAAGACTCTGCTACAGCAAGGTTCCAATACCAAACCTTCCACAGACAAGGTGATGGCACAAGAAAGGACAGATAACAATGAAGTAAGCAACATCAATGGGCATCAACAACAGGGAGCTGTTTTGTACGTTAGAAATAAAGACAGGAACTTTGCCAGTCAATCACTGGCAACTTTTCACTTTTCTCCCCAAGAAAAATGAAAAGTGAAATATGTATTACCAGAAAAATTTTCTCATCATTACAAAGAGCTTGTGTAAGTGCACCAGGCAGCTCTGGACAGTATTACCAGGAACCCAAATGCTTCTCCTGCCCCCCAAGTAATTGTCAAAAAGCAAATAAATAAAACTCCTAAGATATCCAAGAGAACTTGAATTCCAGCCCTCAGACAACTTATCCCCAAGAGCTCCAGTTCTTAATAATGTATGCCAGGCACATGCATGTGAATATTGCAAAGCTTGATGATTTCTGAGGACAGGAGATAAAAGGCAAAAATTATGTCAAAATACCATAGGAGAAGTCCTCATGAAAATAAACAGACTGCACTGAATTCCATCACTATTAATAGAGAGAAGAAAAAGACTGATAAAAAGTATGTTCCAGATTGAGGCTGCAAAAGATCAGCTAGAGAAAAAGCTAAATGTTATTGACAGCTTTGCCCAGGAACACGAGATGGCAAGCACGAAGGAGTGTGTGATATCCCTTCCAAACCTCAAGCTGCAACCACAGTGACTCAATCACCACTGACATGTAAATACTCTATCTATGAAGGACAAAGAATACTTGAAGTAGTATTTTAGTTCATTATGTTGAATAGATATTACTTGAATCAAAATTCATTTTTATCATCATAAAGGTAGACTTTTATATTAATCATGAGCAAATACCGCTTTAAAGAATTTCAACGTGATTGACAACAAAGTACAGACTTAGAGAGCAACACACCATTATACTCCTGCCATTTTCTCTCAGCAGCTTTATAAAGAAAACTTTTCTCTCAGCAGCTTTATAAAGAAAACTTTCTTTATAAAGAAAACTTTATAAAGAAAACTAAACAAAGATATACCTCCTCAGCTGAACCTGCTAAAGGAGTCCAACTCAAGGATGGGGAAATTCAAGATTTCCTCAGCAGGTTCAAACTACAGCAATAATCAGAATGAAAGCATGCTGCTGCCTGTTGCAAGGCAATCCTTCTGGAAAACCAGCACTAAGCAAAGCCCTCAACACTGTCGAGAACAGGCTTCCAGTGCAACTTGGGTTTTGTCCTATTCTTTCATTGACCATATTTTCCACATCCTTTAAACAAATTGAGTAACAGCCGCTATCATGTGACCATTTCATATTGGCTCTCAGAAAGTCTTTGACAGGGCAGACAGAGACTTCACATGGCAGATGATGTCTGCCACCAGAGCAGTCATGACAGGTCACATGGAAGGTCCATCCAGTCCAATGTCCTGGCTCCAACAGCAGCCAGCAACAGATGTTTAGGGAAAAAATACAGGTGTGAAGCATGCATAGAGTGATTTGTTTTCTCCCCAGGGTGTCCTACTCTCATTTCCCACCCTGAATACCTATGATTTAAGTTTCACTGAGCCAGAAAACCACCCTCTCATTTAATTTCCTTCAGTGGATTTTAATTTTCCTTGACTACCTACTCACTTTGTGAGTCCCTGTAAAATTCAAGGGATGTCATCTACATCCCTTGGCAACGCAATTCACAGATCAACTGTGTGGAAAAAATTAACCTCTTTTACACTTTGAGGCAACCTCCTGGTAATTACACTTGATGATCTTCAGTTCTCACACTGAGAAGAGAAAGGGTATGACCCTCACACATTCAACTCTCCCATTGCCTCCTGTGATTTCATAGACCTTTCCTATATTCCCCATTTCTCTCTTTCAGGTTGAAGATTTGTGATAAGCTAGAAATACTTAGTTATCTAAATCTAGAGGAACCATCCAGACACAGGAATGTTCAGTGCTACAACTGTGTAAGAAGACCAAATGCTTCTCCTTCCCTGTGTTGGAACCAATACTCACTCCTTGGAAGGAATTGACCTTTCTCATGGCATCTGCAGTTCCAGGTTTGGAACAGTGATCTGGACTTATCTAACAACATTTATGTCCTGGGTGATAAACAGGATGCAACAGCATACCAACACCTTAGTTTGAACCAGCCAGCAGCAGACAAAATCTTAAAATCGGAGGGGAAAAAAGGCAGTTTGTCCTCAAAGGACCTCCTAGAAACAGGATTCTTGAGATTTTCTGATGCATTTACTTAGCTTTGCAGCAGTTTTCCTAAATCTGGTAGCTTCATCCACTGCAGATAGCACTTTTGGTTTGTTGGGGTTTTGTGGGGTTTTTTGTTTGTTTGTTTGGGTTTTTTTTGGGGGGGGGGGTTTGGGTTTTTTTTGTTTTGTTTTGTTTTGTTTTTTCCACTATCAGTAGTGTAATTCCAGCACTGAAGTGCAGCTCTTGAGCAGTAGTTCACTAAGCAGAGGTCCGAGTGTTAGAGGAAAGGTAAATCCAGCCAACAGCAGTGAAATAGCCTTAATTATGGATGCCTGCTGCAGAATAAAGTGGTCAGGCACAACAAAAACTGCTCAGATCTTACAGCGCACAGGTCCACACGCAGATGTACGAGCAGCAGGGGAGGGAAAAATTGTCTTGGGTGTGTCCTGCAAAACTTGGGCAAAAGGGTCTCTGAACAAACCCTGTTATAGGCAAACCCTGAGTGAAAACCAGCCTAGTGTCATCTCTGCAATATAAAAGCAAAGACACCGATAATTTTACACTGAAACAGGCTGACAAAAGAGAAAGCATTTGTCCATTGTAGGACTGCCTGGCAGGGAGAAGCTCTGCATCCTACATCTGGCAGGTGAGATATGTGTCAGGATGACCAGGGGAGTGGGCTGGAACTCAGCAGGAGCATCAGAACCAAACTGATCTCAAGTAAGACAATTCCTGCAGTATCAGCAAGGCTCTTACACGCTGCCTGAACTTTCTGTGTTGCTTGAGCCTCCTTACTACAGCTTTTGGGTGTTGAGATGCCTCAATCCTATGTCTAATCTCATGACACTCAGAGTTAATGATACTGTAAGAAAAAGGGTCTCAGCTGTTCATATGGACAAATAAAAGGCCGAATTTTATCTCTCAGTAAAGTGCAAAATATAATCCTAAAAACACCCACCTTTTTGCCTTTGAATTGGTCACTGATGTTACTTTGACTTCCGTCTCCTGGTATAGCATTAGGAAAGCAAAAAAAGCTAATTTTTAAAGTATTTTCTATTGCAAACTTATATAACTGCACAAAATAATATTGCTAGACAACTTTGTGCAATAGTTTACAGATCTGTAAGCTTTTTAGTGGCAGTCCAAAATTATTGTCTCCCAATATTGCCTGATTTTGGAGGAACCTTGCCAGTTCCTATCAGCCAGGAAATCTGTTCCTTGGGCTCATTCACAGAACATTCTGAGCATCTTTGGCAAAACATTTGTCTAGAGGGAGAGAAGTAGTCACTGAAGTAAACTCCAAAGTATATAGGCAGCAGTAGGCAAAATTCTACGGCAAATTCATTTTCACGTGGATGAACCAGCACCAAAATGTCCACAACCTGACATTTCAACATCCTCATGCTCCTAACACAAAGAAAAATAGAAAGTCTTGTTTTCTCACCCCGAGGTGCTCTGTTCCAGCTGCCCTTTCACACCAGGGCTTTCAGCATCTTTATGCACACACCACCTGCCCAGCATTTAGCTTCAGTTCTCCTTCCCTCTGGCTCCTCCTGCCCTCACAGAGGGTCAGAGAAGAATCACTCTGGACTCCAGAAGGTCTGAGGAACATCACCCACAAGAAAACAAGGAGCATCACAGCTCATCTCACTCTGACACTAGCACAAGGCACAAAATAAAGTCATTAGAGATGCCTCTTTGTTGGTTTGCTTTACTGACTACTGCACACAGCTGTGGAGGGAACAGCAGTGCCACCATCCACCATAGTTTAGGAGTTTTGTTGGTTCACATATTTACATATTTCAGCTGTACACCATCAGCTGATCATCATTATCATTAGCCAATGATAATAATAATAATAATAATAATAATAAAATTAAATAATAACCTTAAGGATCTCTTAGTGACACACACAAAAAAATTTGTGAAGGGATTTCACCTGCTCCATAGCTCTTCTCACCTTCCAAAAATAATGTGGCTTTAATGACTCCTCTTCAGTGGGGCTCTTTGCTGCCCACTGCCAGTTACACTGGTTTTTTTACAGATGCCCCGTACAAAGAGAAAGATTATTTCTTGCTCAGACAAAACGAGATGTAAAACCCCTGGGCAGAGCTGTTTCACAGGTTACCTGCACAGCAGAAATCCCTGCCAGAACACCCCATCAGCAGCCTGTCTCCATCCCCAAGGTCTGACACCTCCCTCACCCCTCCCTTGGCAGTGGTGGGGCTTTGGGCACAGCCTCGTTGCCTGTGGCCTCTTTCCTGCCTTGTGGAAGGAAAAAAAAAATCACGGAATACAGTCGAGCTTCCTTTTGTTTGCCTCCCCAGCACCCCTGAGTCACCAGTGGAGGGTGTGTGGTGCCTGTGGTGACAGAGCGAGCCTCAGCACCGCAGCCAGAGCACGGATTGCACACGAACTGCGGGAGGAGGCTCCATACAAACAAGTAATGATTGTTTTCCTTGCATTACAACGTGATCCTCACAAAAGTAACATAAAGCACGCTCTCCACCTCTCTGTTCCAAGCCCACATTTTTCTCCAGGTTACCTAATCCATGTCATCACCCACTCTGCCAGCAGTGTCCCAAGGCCATCCCCGCTTCTGCTCGCCACTTCCCACAGGGATGCTGCTGGAGCCTTGCTCTGCTGTGCGTGTGTCACTGCTTCCCTGCAGGGTGATGCTGGGGGATCACAGGGCAGGAACACCTCACAGACACCTCTGGGGGGGAGTCAGGTACCAGAGGGTTTGCTACCCACACAAGGTATGAACACAGCCTCATCATCCTGCATTTACAAAGCTCATCTAGAAACCCTGAAACAACTCTCAGAAAACTCTGTGTGCCTCATGCTTTCTTTAGATACTACAAAAAATAAGTAAAACGTTTATGCGGTATCTGCTTTTGGCTTTTGATAGCCTGTTTCTGTAGCACAGACAGAAAAATAAAGGGAGCTCTGTAGTGAAGAGATTGTTCTGTGGAATATTTCTAAATCACTGATCAGTGAAGGAAATAAAGGGCCTTAGAGCTTGTTGCTCACTTAAAGCAAGCAAACAAACAAGATCATTGATTTTACTGGGACTCCTCTAGGCAGAGCATTTACCTAAAGTATGATATAGTTTTATTGTACCACTGGGAGCTGGATGCAAATATTTATAAATCTTCCTTTGAGGAGGTTAGCACTCAGCTATTTTAAATAGCTTTGTGTGCTATGAAAATCTTTAAACCAGACATCCCTCACATTTAAAAGATGCCTGTAGAGAGGCATGGGCCCGTGTTGGGAAAACACCACATGTCCTCATGGATGAAGCCTTCCTCCCCAACAGGAGGCTGAGGCTGAATTACCCTGCAGCAGACCCTCAGTGATGGTATGTGGACGAGGACCCACTGGGTCTGGACCAGCCTCGAAAGGGCAGAGTAGAGCGGGGCATCAGCGGAATCCCCCAGGGCAGGCTGGGGGAAGCAGCTCCCTAACCCAGCTGCACTGGATGCTGTTCCAGGCAGAAACACAGGGGCTCATGGATACTGCAGCCTGGTTAGCTGCTGGCCACTAACAGGAACAGAGTTCACTCGTTTGAAACTCTTTCAGGAATCTCTGCTCTCACCATGCACTCTTTGGGACTGCAAAGCCAGCACACTGTTGGTAACATGCAGCTGTGCTAAGGCAGTGGGAGACCCAGGCTGTAAGTGAGGTAAGGAGTGCAGGAAGGTGTTATCTTATATTGTAACAGCTGATATATTGGAAGAACTGGACAAACTCTGGCACAGAAAGGGTTTGGATACCCTATAACTTGTCTTTTTTGCAGTTGTGTTAATTTATCACCAAGGATGGAGCCTGCAGAGGCTGTGGAGAGCACACAGGGCTGGCATGCGACCTGCTTGGTGCTGCTGAGCTGCACTGAACGGAAGTCACTGTCACTGGGGCAGTATAGCTCACTGTTCAGGCCACAGAGTAATTAATGGGTGTCTTTTGAAACTGTACATTGAAGGAAATATTTCTTTTCTCCTGTACATTGAAGGAAATATTCTCTGTCTCTTCCAGTACAGGAATTAGGGCCAGAAATGAAGCCTGCTTCATAGTGAAGCCCAGCTTCTAAGCAAGCAAAAGCAAGTTGCTCTTCAGAGAGCAGATGGCCTTATGGGACCCCTTGCTGATAATGTTTTACATGCTACAAGTCTGCATGCATTCAGGAGGAAGCTGGAGAAGTTCCTGGGAAAGGAACCTACAGAATGCTGCTACATGCACACTGAAAACCATGTTTAGCTGAGGAAGCCCTGAGCTGAAAATGGTTCGAGGCTGGAGGAGTATCTGATGTTTCTGTTTTATTCTTGCTTTTCTCTGCACACCCATTTATGATGCCCTTCAGAGACAGGGTGCTGGGCTGGATGGACCTATGGCCATGACTAGTATTCCCAGATTTGTGGTCTTTTAAAGCAAGCTACCCTGATCCAAGTCATCTTCACACCAATATGACAGTGTCTGTACATTGGGACAAAAATAAATTACGTGGGACCCATGAAAAGGAAGAGCTGAAGGATGCAGGAATCTAAAACAAGAAGTGAGAAGTGAAGCCAGCTCCCAGGAGCAGCCATGCCACAGAATGCAAAGTTTCCTCTGATGATGCCCTGGCCCTTATCTTTCCTCCCTGGGCCCTGATGGGAACAGATGCGGCTCACCAGCTCCTGGACCAGGATGGTCACAGTGCCCTCACCAGCCCAGAAGGAAAGCCATCTGCAGGGACATAAAAATACAGAAAGAAAAGGAGCAATTCCATTTTGGTCCAGGGTCTCACCACTCTCGTTCCTCATAGGCAACCCTTTTTCTTTGCACTGGGCATTTTGTACACGTTTGTCTGGGACAACTTGCCCTGAGTGGAGGAGCAGAGGGGCACAGGTGTGTGGAGTCCAACCATACAGATAATCCTCAGCCATAAACATGGGCAAAATAAAGTATCAGGCTGCCTTTTTTTTTTTTTTTTCCCCATCTTTTGAAACTGGCAACAAGAAGTATCTTCCACTCCTTCTGTTCCCTGTGTTGCTGCTGCTTCCACTGAGCTCTCCACACCTCGGCTCTCCAGGGTAGCAGTGCACGTGACCCATTTGGAGGCACTAAAGGGAGAATTGCTTGGCCAGCATCACTCTGAGGATGTCTGTCCTGCTCTGGGAGGCTCAGCAGGAGCACCGGAACCTCCTGGCTCCTTCCCATGGGCAGGGAAGGCTCAGAAGCAGGAGTTACTGGGAGTTACTGGTGCCCATGTTTGGCAGCAGCCCAATGGTCCCAGCATGGGCACATTTGAAACACTTGGACCTTTAACAGTGATTAAATGTAAAGCAGCATGTGGACACGTCCAAATACTGCTGGCCTAAAGGGTGTCACGTAGGAAGCCAGCAAATGTGTGTCTTGGTGTCAGAGTAGCACAGGTCTGTCTGTCCCTGTACCCCAATGAGTCTCACCAAGGCCACCAAGCATGAGTGAAGCATGAAATCCAGGTGACAATAGGCAGTGAGTCACAAGGAAGCATCTTCCTGGGGGCTGTTGACATTATTATTCTAGATCAAGAAGCAAATCCTACATGTTAGTTACTTAGCAGATGAAGTTACCATGCCAACTCATATGCTACCTTTTTTTTTTTAAATTATTATTATTGCAAGAGTAGGCAGCACTCCCTTGAGATTTCACAAAAGGGGAGGAAAAATGTCAAAGTGCCAAGAATATAATGGAATTTCTAGCCTCAACCCTATTTTCCATAGATCTGTTTTTCAGCTTACATCCTGCTCCTTCTCATGGCAGCAGCGAGGCTAAGCCAAGAGACTCTCTGAATGGTAATTTAGTGGCCAGCCCACGATATTGTGGTGCTACACTCCAGTAATCCGCAGTTCTCTACCCCCGCTTCTCACAATTTTCAGGGAACTAATGCAAGGAACTGGTGCCAGATGATTGCACAGCCTTCCCCCAACCTCTCCTTGACTTCTCTGCATTTCTTTCTTTGTTCACTGATTCTCTTTACCTTCCTATCTGTCTTCATTCCTCTGCTGAAAGGATTTTTATTTCTGACAGCTATTTTCATTTTTTTCCTCTGTTGTCTTTACTTGTTTTCCTTCACATACTGTACTATATTCCTGTCTCTTCTCCCACTCAGTGCTTCCTCTTCTGCTCTCCATCATCTCTAGGGCCCCCTTGCAGAGTGTGGACCCTCCAGGGGAGCAGATGTGGGGCCACCAGTGGGATGCTGGGAAGCAGGGAATTAGCTGTCCATACCAGTAACAACTTCAAATATGCACAAGTTCAGCCGGAACACGAGAAAGCCTTTGCCTTACAGACCTGGTGTGCTCTTCCTGGAGGTAGAGGGAAAAGTCTCCCTAAATTCAGTGCTTTCTGTCTTGGGGTTAAAAGCCACTCAATTGCAAGAAGCATGGGTGCTGCAGCCTGTCCCAGGGAAAATCCAGTGATGGAGGATGTTATGAACGGAGAGGGGCTGCAGGGAGGAGGCTGGGGGCAGGATGTGACTGCCAACTTCCCACACCTCTCTGGGAACCTGCGTAGGATCGGTGTGTTGAGGCACAACAAGACTCCTGGATGTCTGCATAAAGAAGCGGATCCAGCGGAGCGCAGCCTCTTGTGGCGGTGCCCGCTGGCACCGCCGGGAGCCCCTGGCACCGCGCTCCGCCGCGCCAGCGCGGAGCCTCCCGTGCCCGGCGGCTGCTGGTGTCAACATTGCCGCATGTGTGCCCGACAGGCGGCGGCGATGGGCAAGGATTCCTGGCAGGGGCTGGGCAGCTGCTGGGGGGACGTGGGACGGGTCTGGGAACTCGCTCTTCCTGCAGCAGGCGAGGGCAGGGTGACACCAATCAGCGCTGTCAGATCTTGGTCCAGACCTTACATCCCTTGTGAAACGTTGAACCCCGGGTTCGCCTCCACCAAGAGTCAGCCTCACCTCCTAAGAAGCAGCAGGACTGTACTGCACTAGTTTCCCACCCTATTTCCTTTAAGATTTCAATGTGAACCAGAAAAACGGGGCACAGACTTTTGTCCCAAGTAATGGTTCTTTCATGACTCGCCTTGCATGGCTTTACCCTGCTTATCTGGCCAGTCTAGGTCAGTAAAGTTCAAGGATGTGATATGGGTTGTGACTCAGCAGCTGGCTTGTGACCAGAACCAAACAGGATGCATTAGTTTGTCCTGGTCAACATCCACGGCCAAGTCCTGCTTTTTATCTTGCTGAGAGATCTTGGCTATTGACCATTGTATTCAAATGCTGTCAGGTGCACCAGCCATCCAGAGATGCTCCTCAGTTGTTGACAGACAACACAGCAGGTAAATATGAATAATTACCGCAGTTCTAACTTTCTACAAAGTATTCTGACGCTTGGCTTTTCAAGGTCAGGTTTTACACATCTATTTGACTTTTTCTGTTGCCACTGGACACCACAACATGTGGAAGCCTGACTCACTGATCTGTAAGAAGTCTTCCCCAAAGTGGCCACTGTCTGGCAGTTGTGCTGCCACCAAAGCTGCTGGGCATGAGGAAAAGCCATACTAATTTCATGCCACCCTCTCCTCAAAGATATAAAAAATACTTCGGAAGTACCAAGCTGAAGCAGAAGCAGTCAGACCTTGGAGAGGCTGCTCAGGGATGAGGACTATCCCCACGTATCAGTGCTGCCGAAGGCAGGGAGAGATTGGGGGCTGTGATTCAATAAATTCCACCAGTGCAATTACTGGTTTGCACATAATGACCTGAGTCATGGCTTGTGGGGGAGATTATTTTCATCTCAGTGCAGTGCCGTAGCACCGTGGGTAGTACAAGGTGATGCAGTGTGTAGTAAATCTGAAACCAAACTGCTCTTGCACTGAGTAACTCAGAGCCCACAACTGCAGCTTGAGTGGGGTGTGAATTGCATGTCAAAATATGATGGTGAAAAAAACAACAAAAGCCTAATAGGGAAGGAACAGAGAAAGTAAGTAAGGAAAATCAAAAAGTCTCCTTGGTTGTATTCTTTCAGTCTGATAAAAGTCAATAATATATTAGAGACAAGTGTTTAATAGGGCAAAGAAGAGGAGATGACTGACATTCCTCTGCAATGTGGAACAAAGATAATCACCATGAGGCCAAATTTTCTAAACATCAGTCTAGCAGATGAGGCCAGAGAGGCAATTAAAATGCAGGAGACAAAATGTGCCATAGCCACAGAAGCAACATAAATTTGGCTTCATTTTTTAGCAGGCTGGGGAAGATATTTGTGCTACAACTTAAAATGGGATTTACTGCTCCCATTGCTGTTTTCCAATCATAGAGAGGGAGGATTTATACACCTTAATGTCATTTTCTCTCATCCTCATTCACACCTTCTAAGAAAATGTGTCTCAAATAGCTGATTAGAAAACAATACAGAGGAGTCAATGCCCTTGGAGTCTAGTTAATTTAAACAAACCTATGTTTGCTGTTCTGGAAAACTGCTAGATATGGACCAAAATCCAAATTCCTGCATGAGAGAGGACTGAAGCCTGACACAGAGCAAAGCTCTGTGGTTCCAGCATGCTTGCCAGGCACTGCCCTGGCAGGATGGTGCCAGTATCCCTTTTGGAGACAACAATGCAGTCCCTGGTGCAAGGCCAGGCAGCCACCTCTGGCTGGGCAACTTTGTACATATCTGGGTGAGGATCTGGCTGCCAAGGTGTGCTTGCATGGTGGGGGCACCAAAGAGGACACCAGGCATCACCTGCCACTTCCTACTGGCCAGTTCTAACCACAGAATGAAAGTAAAAAGTGGTGAGGGGCAGGGAAGATCAAGCAAGATTTCATGTAAAACACTTCAAAAAACCCAAAACAAAACAATAAAACAAAACAAAACATTGAAAAATTTAAAAATTTAGTTGAATCATAAATTGATTTCCGCCTTTCCCCCGTTAGATTCCTCAGTGTGGCTGCTGGTCTGGGAAATCAGGCAAGAGGGATGTCCCCCCAGCATGGCACCAGCCTGCCATGGGTGCTG
This sequence comes from Donacobius atricapilla, assembly GCA_013397315.1. Classification (NCBI taxonomy): domain Eukaryota; kingdom Metazoa; phylum Chordata; class Aves; order Passeriformes; family Mimidae; genus Donacobius; species Donacobius atricapilla. The sequence goes on from WBMY01012874.1 coordinate 788,056, forward strand.
CAGCTCCCTCTGGCACTGCCCGGCTCCAAGGTATCCATCTGCATGGCCAAGGCAGAGCTCTGCAGTGCTGCTCAGTGAGTGGGACGAGTGTTTGAAGCAGCTGGGTGCTCAGGAAGGAGCTGCTGCTTCCCTGCAGGGAGAAAGGAAAAAGTCTCCCTCTGGGAAGGGATGTTGCTGACAGTCACCAGGAGCCAGGAACTCATGTGGGGCTCCATAAAAACAGAGAGAGCTCAGCTCACTCCCCTCTGATGAGCTCAGAATTATTTTTTTAATTATTCTTTCTTTCCTGTAGTGGCAGTGGAAAAGTCATGTGACACTGGCAGCACTGAGAAGCAGCCAAGAGTACCAGGCTCAGGGCTGGAAACCCCATCCCTGGGGTGGTATGGGTGCTGTGCCCACAGCATCGTGCTCAGCAGGAACACAGCACCACTGCAAACTGCAGGGCTGGCTCCGGGACACTGCCCAGGCAGTGGGCACAGAGCTCCCTGGAGAGCCCAGCTCCGTGGTGGCAGAGCTGAGAGGGCTGCACTGACACAGCACTGAGAACTCCATCCATCTTCCAGCTTTCCAACTCACACCAGACTTTCCAGCACACCCTCCTTGGCTCTCCAGAGGCGAGTTTGGCCCAGTACTAGGAGGAATGTGAACTGGAGTTTTCTGCATACCAAGGCTGTGCTGTGACTTGTAAGGCATGTTGTGTCCTCAAAACAGTGTCAGTATCATTAGGTCAAATTAAACTACATCTGCTGGTAAAAGAGAGAGGTTGGCAGGGTTTGCCCAGCTAGGAGGTGGTGCAGATGATGGCAATTGCTCAATCTCATCTGTGCCACAGCGTGTTTGATGATGCAGGAACCTCACAAACATTGCCAGGAGGAATTTTCTGTGGGCTTGGGGATAAAACCATGGCTGTGTTGCCTTGAAGTTTGACCCCACCTCAGCAGGAGGGTACAGAGTGGTCCAAGGTTCTGTTGGGCATGAGGACTAGGAGAGCAGTAGGGTCTGGGCTGTCAGGTCCCCAAGGAATGTGGGTCTCTGCAATCTCTACCTTTTATTCTCATGCCTCTGCAAGCACTGGATTTCATCCCCTTTCCACAGGGAAAAAAAAAAAAGTTGAGTCTTAAGTTTGTGTTGTGGTTTATTTCAATTCCTGCAAGATTTGTTGGGCAGAGTCAGACTGACTTTCAGTGACTTTCAGACTCAGAAGCAGAAGACGTCTCATGATTATTCAGATAGTAAAATAAAAAATTACTTTGTGCTTTAATCCTCACTGTGCTGGCACTAGAGCATTGTAGAAGGAACGAAGCAGAGAGAAATACTACAGGAGGGTGAAATGTTCACCGCAAGAGTTGGAATGGAGGGAGGTGGGATATCCTGGGGTCCTTTCCTGTCCCCTGCATAGACACACGTGTGTGAACACAACCATCTCTCTGCAAGCACATATAGACAGGTTACAACTACAGCATGCATTTGTGCGATGTAGTGGCACGTGGGGGTAGGGAAACACTGTAAATCTGAAAAGCTTTTGTTTCCCGAGTTGGAATAAAGTCGGTTTTGTCTCCTCAGGTCCAACACTGCCTCAGTGATTTTTGATGCTGGAGCAGATAGAGGCAATTAAGCAGATCTTTTACTTTCAGATTCTGGCTCCAGCATTGCGAGGTTTTTGCAAGAGCACCCTGGGAGCCGGGACACCCACACATCCCGGTGGGAGCTCTGCCCTCCCAGCGGCACAAACCCTGCGGCGGAGGGAAGCGCACCCCCAGGCAGCTTCTCCTTGTTTCACCCTGGATAAACCCCAGCTTCCCGCTGGCATACTCACACAGTCAGCCCGGCACTGCAGAATTACATCTGCTCCGCTTGCCTCCTTGTGTTTTTTCCCTTGGGGAAATGGGACGTACAGGCTTTTTTACAGGGCCACACCGGGGTATGCGGCGGGGTCCGGTTTGGTGTGACAGCCTGGGACACCGGCGGGGTTCCCGGGCGGGGGCGGCTCCCGGTGCCGCTGCCGGAGGAAGGGCGGCACGGCCGGGGGGCGGACGCGGGGGCCCGAGGGGTTTGGGGGCTGTTTGCCAAGCAGCGATGTGAGGAGCCGGGCTGCTGCCGCCAGCGGGAACGGAGCCCCGGGAGCCGGCGGCGGAGGGTGCCCCTGAAGCGCGGCCGGGGGGCAGAGCGCAAGCGGCCACGCTCCCCACAGCCAGCCCCTCTTTCTTTGGCAGCAGGGCGGCCCATGGCCCCCAACAGCCAGCCCCCACGGGGGTGCTTGCACACGAGTGGGCTTCCCCCGTGCCCCTGCAGCTGGAATTCGACGGAGACACGGCATCTGGCTGGCACTGGCAGCCTCTCCAGTGGCACATGTGCTGCCGTACACTGCCCTCGCACCCGTTTCTGCGGGAGCCACGGGGAGGGGGGACACAGTCCACCAGCGCTTATGAGCAATGCTCAGTGTTCCTGTCACTGCTTTAAGCCAAACAAGACCCTACAGAAAAGAAGACGGCGTTTTCGCAGCAGCACCTGTTGTGCTGCTGCAATTAGGGATGCATTATAGGCCCCCACACCAAAAGGTTTCTAAACATGGCTGTATAAATCCCCTTGGACTGGGGAAGAAAAACACTGCCACTGAACGGGCCCACTTGAAAGGACAAGCAGGATTGACAGACATCTGTCAGGGCTGAGTGCTTTGGGCTGCTCAAATTGTACCCCTGCATCACTTGACTGCCACAATGACACGCAGTTTCCCACCTATCTCCTTGGCAGCTGCCCACACTCCTGCTGCTCCAGGGGATTCTGGCACTGTTTTCTACTGGTCTCCAGTTTTCCACAGGGATTATGCATTTATTAAAATAAAGGACAAGCTCCTAGGACTGGTTTACAATAGCGTCATTAGACAGATTCCAGTCACCCAGAAGAGATGCCCAGTGTTTTGCAGCAGTTGGAGCAAGAGTTTGCAAACACTCTAATAACTGGTTAGGAGCTACTGCCTTCGTTGGTTTAATAACCAGCTATGGCTNGACGTACAGGCTTTTTTAAAGGGCCACACCGGGGTGTGCGGCGGCGTCCGGTTTGGTGCGACAGCCTGGGACACCGGCGGGGTTCCCGGGCGGGGGCGGCTCCCGGTGCCGCTGCCGGAGGAAGGGCGGCACGGCCGGGGGGCGGACGCGGGGGCCCGAGGGGTTTGGGGGCTGTTTGCCAAGAAACAAGACCCTACAGAAAAGAAGACGGCGTTTTCGCAGCAGCACCTGTTGTGCTGCTGCAATTAGGGATGCATTATAGGCCCCCACACCAAAAGGTTTCTAAACATGGCTGTATAAATCCCCTTGGACTGGGGAAGAAAAACACTGCCACTGAACGGGCCCACTTGAAAGGACAAGCAGGATTGACAGACATCTGTCAGGGCTGAGTGCTTTGGGCTGCTCAAATTGTACCCCTGCATCACTTGACTGCCACAATGACACGCAGTTTCCCACCTATCTCCTTGGCAGCTGCCCACACTCCTGCTGCTCCAGGGGATTCTGGCACTGTTTTCTACTGGTCTCCAGTTTTCCACAGGGATTATGCATTTATTAAAATAAAGGACAAGCTCCTAGGACTGGTTTACAATAGCGTCATTAGACAGATTCCAGTCACCCAGAAGAGATGCCCAGTGTTTTGCAGCAGTTGGAGCAAGAGTTTGCAAACACTCTAATAACTGGTTAGGAGCTACTGCCTTCGTTGGTTTAATAACCAGCTATGGCTTAACCAGTTCACTCTGAACAAAATGACATCATGATTTCTGCACCAACTGGTTCCACCCACCCCACCATCACACGGAAATGATGCCCAGCTCTCTCCACATGATGGGAAAGATTCTGAGGGTCAGACTGATGGGTTGCACATGAAATAGTCTGGAGCAAAGCAACCAAAAATTAGTTACTGGGCTCTAGTGCCTGCCCTGAGCATGGCTTGGTTATATATCCTTCAGCTGCCTCACAGAGATGAGGCCTCTCTGCCATCACCAACCACCCACCCTCAGAGGGGCAGCTCCTTAAGTGAATTATCTCTGCAATTATGAGCCCCTGCATTATCAGCACAATAGCACTCATTAGCACAATAGATTTGAGCAGTTTCAGCAGATTTATGGGTTTAGGGTTTATGGAGTCATTGATATGTGAATTAAGCACTGACTGACTGAGACTAAGTCTTCAAAAAGAGTCATTATAATCTCTATAGAAATATAATGATTACAGTGACAACATCTTCAATGAAACTTCAAAAACACTCATTTAAAAAAAAACAGTACAGAAGTATATATTTAAATAAAGCACTAGTTCTCAGTTTTCCCCATCCACCGGAGGTAAAGAAAATTCGGATTTCCAGAGATCAGGCTTCATCCAGGAAGATGTTCAATAAAAGTTAACTTTCCACTTCCCGGGGGCATTGCTCACACTGGTGTGGGTAATAAAAAGGTGTGATACAAGAACCCTTTAGCGCTGGCAGAAAGCCAGAGACTCAAAGTGTTACACAGATAAGGCCCAGCCTACACCTTTCCTCCCTCTATCAAACCAAGCCTGGGATTAACCTGGAAAAAGTTTAGCCAGGAAAAGGCCAAAGAGGTTTTTCCCAAGGCTGCATTGGTTTTTCTCGAGGTCCTTGTGCTTTAGATTGTCCTGCAGCAATGTGGCAAACAGATGATAACCTGGCTTTGGTAAAGATTTTAAGCACTGTAGAGTGGAAATTTTGGTGCAGTAAAGCAAAGCCCCGGAAATGAGAAGCACAAGCTCCTGTTTTATGCAACCTCCTCGTCATCTGCAGCAGAGGCAGTGCTGAGCTCCCAGCTCAGTCCTTGGCCTCAATGACACATTTTCAACAGCAGGCATCTAGCCGTGGTGACAGGCACAGCAGGCAGGTGCCTTGGCTCCAGAAGTGGTCTGCTCTTAGTCACCTAATTTAAATGACAGAATAGTCTAACTTTTCTTCAATTGCTCAGCAGGGCTTTATTCCTGCTCAAAGGCTGCTATCCACCGGGAACATTCAGCCCTAGGCAGCTCCAAGGGAAATCCTCACTAAGTTAAGTTTGATGCCCCATCTCCAGGAGACAGGGCTGGTTACCCCCTCCTCTTTTTTGGACGTCACACTCCATCGCACTGAAGCCAGTGGAGTCGCACCACAGTGAAAAGCTGTGGCAGCAGGCTGGTGTTTTGGCAATGTGGAGGGTGAATTAAGAGCAGAAGCACAATCACACAGATAATCCGCTGTCAGTGTCATGCACAAAGAACTTCTGCTCTTGGAGTTCTGGTTTGGCAGCTCCTGTGATGAGAGGGGTAAGGGCACCCTGCTCAGTAGGATGCAGCAGCTTCTCCTGAAGTCAGTGAGCTGTGACATTTCAGTCTCAAGGCTGGGGTGATGGACTCCACCCTGGCCTTGTTGATGCTCACTGCAAACTAATGGATTATGGAGCACACAACCTGCGCGGCCAGTTTTTAGCAATTACCATCCATCTACTCATCAGCTCACAGCAATCACAAAGGAGCAGAAGGAAATGCTCAGCAGGCACCACCACAGTGCATCCCTGAAGCACCAGCTGAGCACCCCCAGGAGCAGAGCTGCAGCCAGGCTGGAGGAGCACACAGGCACTGCCCTGGCCCTGGCTGCGCCTGCGGCCAGCGGGGGCTGCTCTGTGCCTGCTGGCAAAATGGGCTTGTGAGGCTGTTGCAGCAAGAATCAGGAGAGTGGGGAAGCCTGTCTCGCAGCCCTGCCATTCGTGTTGGGCTCACATGAGTCCTGGCATGCTTCAGCACAGCTGGCATAGCACATGGGGCTGGTGGCTTGCTGAAAGTGTTAAAACAATTTCACTTCAAAAGAAGAAAACCAGTGTGAGAGATCCTGCTTGAACAGGCCTGTTCCATACCTTTTTTAGGAGGAGAGGAAGGAAAACTTGGATGCTTATCCTTCAACAGCACCTAGGATGGAGTTCCACTGCAGGGGCAAGCTCTCATGGAAAATCCTCCTGGGCCACCTTTCTGCAACAAAATGAGCACTTGTGATTTTGTTCCCTGGTGTGATATATACTAGTTCAAGTGGTCTCCTCCCATGGCTACACAGGAACAGAGTAGGACACCATCCTTAGGTCTGGACCACATCCTCTCCCAGATGTGGTAACACTCTTGTGTTTTGCAGAAATGCACCTTCCAAATTCTTCCACTCAAATCTGGGGCCAGCATCCCTTCTGTAAAAGCCAGCCTCCAAATCACAACCTGCTTCTTTCCCACAAATGGACTTTTCTGCTTAAGGCTCAAACTTCCCTCAACCTAAAAGCAGAAAGAAAAATATTCCAGGTGAAACAATATCTCTCATTTCCCTGCAAACCACCCCTCAGGAGGAAATGGCTGCATAGGCATGTGCAGCCTCTGAGCAAGTCTTTGCCTCATCCATCATCGCCGATGCTGTTAAAAATATCAAGCCTCTCTGCTGCAATAAATCACAGCAGCTCTGGGGTCTCCTCCACCCACACAGGCTGAGATTTCAAATGAAACCTGCAGAAAGGCAGTGGGTCACAGCACGCCCCACCAGGGCTGTGCCACCTGGGTTGCCAAGCCTGTGAGAGGGGATCCAGCACAGCTTTCTGAACATGCATCAGTACAGTATTCCCCTGAAGTCTCAGCAGTATCTTTTCTTCCTGGCCTTTGGAGCTGATGAAAACCTTGGTGCTGTGAAGGGAATTGCAGGACTTCCCCAAACCACTCTCCGTGTCCCTCACCTCTGCCAAGGAGCACTGCACTTCTGGAGCCTTACACTGCTCCACGAGTGTTATTGCAGGAAAAGAAATAAGAAAGAAGACAACAAATATGAGCAAAAGTCACAGAGGAGAGATGAGGATTAAGTAAACCCCAAACCAAATATTCCAAGGCAGCAGGTGAAAGCCTCACAGAGGTTAGTGGGCACAGGGCATTAGGGAGCTGTTAGACAGCAACACCCCTGCAGATTTTAATGCACCTACAACTTGACAGAACACTTTGCAAAGCCATAACTGAAGAAAAATGGTAAACAACTGCAAAACCTAGTACATCTTTAAATTCCCATGACCTTCTGTGGACAGACACCTAAACCAGCATTGCCCTGATGGCATTTCCAGAAATAGGAGCATTCCTTGAGAGCTGCTGCTAGGAGAGAGCACCGGAAAGGGTTGTAGGGAGAGAGGTGACCTAGACTGTGGGATACAGAGCTCCCTCAGGATTGTGTTTATTAACATCCCAGCAGGCTCTGCTCCTAGGTGTTTTGGGGTAATTGACAGCCCCCAGAGAGGCTCAGATCAGACCCCATCAATGCTGGATCTGCTGCCTGCTCTGGCAGCACCCCAGTCACGGGCAGCCTGTCTGTACAAACCAACACCATGTAAATATTTTGTGGATGAGGCAATTAAAACCCAGATGGAAAGAGGTTTAGTTGGACTTTGTGTCCAAAGGGGCTTTCCACTCCTCAACCTGTGCCTGAATAAATATCTCATTCCTTTGTTCACGTTGTCAACCTGCCAGGTGGCAGAAGCATTATTAGTAATGGTTTTCCCCAGTACAGCAGGGCAGTCTCTGGCTTTCACATGACTTTGAAGAGTCCAAGGACAGAAAGCTCAGCACTGCACTGCCTGGCTGAGGGAGGCTTCAGGCAGGACTGCCCCTGCACCATGGGGCAGCCACAAACCAGGCTCTGCCCAGTCCCATCTCACCATCAGGGCAATTTCACACCAGGTTCATGCTGCCATGCTTCCCTGTTTAATAGGCTCATAATTATTCCCATCCCACACATTTTCCATCTCCTGGACATACAGTCTCTCCCAGAAGTAGAGGAGACTGTTATCCTCCATTCTTTTCCTCTGTTCTCCTCTGCACAGCTCAAAGTCCAGGTGTCATTTGTTGCATCTATGCATCACTAACCCCTCTAATGTCCCTTATCACACTACAGGTGATATGCTGGCAGGCTCCTAAAGCAAAGAAGTGCACACTGCCCATGGCATGGTGGCACCTCCTGATTTACCCCTCCTGCTTTGCACCAGGACCTTAGACACCTGGTAGCCTGATTTGCCTCTGAGCACTAAAGGAGTCCCAGGGTTAAATCATTTTGCACAAGTCAGTGACAGACCAAGTGACGGTTTTTAATGTTGCCTAAACCTTCAAGGCCCCCTTTTTTGTGCTCTTTTGCTTTGAGTTCCCTCCAAGGTTCCCAAATGCTCTGAGAATGGAGAGATCTGGGCCTAGCAACCCCATGGAAATAAGTGCCCACAGGGCAAAGTGAGGATGTGAATATATAAATATTTAACCAGGGGACACATTACTCCCTGTCCCTCACCCACGTCTGGCAATCATTACTGGGACCAGGCCACCTGTGACCTGTGGAAACAGGGCAGAAGGAGGTGAAATGCAGCCATCCCACACAGCAGCTCTGGGGCTGCTTTTGAACCCCCCTACCCAGATAAGTGGGGCTTCAGCCCATCAGGACAGGACCTCATTGTGAAATCCTCCTTCCCCTCGTTGTCCCAGGCCATCTCAAGGCAGCAGCTCACCCCATCGTATAACCTCTGGTTCAAGGCCCCATTTCCACTTGTAGGGTAATAATTAACCTGTAAATTTTTTCCCCACCGCTTCTTTTAAATGCTCAGACATAGTGAAAGTGAATCAGTGCTCAGTTCCAGAGATCAAACAGGTGAAGGTGCTGGAGCTCTTGGGCAGGTGCAGACAGGCCTCTTTTTTTTCACTTTTAACAGCCCTTTTCAGAGGGTGAAGGAGGATGGAGAGCAGCACCATTCCCAGAGGGAGTGTCTCGGGCAGCACATGTGTGAGGGACAGTGCCCCAGTCAGCTGAGGTGGGTGAGCTGGCCTGGACCTCTGTCCTGCAGAGCTGCTCACCTGCCACTGCATCTGCATTGAATATCCTGCGTCAGGGAGCTGCTCTCAGTTTCTGTGGACCACACCCGGGCTATCCTAGCTTGCTGCTGAAGGGATCACTTCAATCACCACTGCGGTATGTATTCCCTTCCTTTCTCATGGGCTCACACCTTTTATTCCTTTTCCCTGGCTCTCTCCACCTTTTGGTCAGCCCTTTGACCATTGCTGCTGCTCCGCTCTGTCTGCAGAACCCCCAGGCAGAGTCTGAGCTGAGATCTCAGTCTCCTTTCACTGAAATCCCTGGGCAGTGGGATGCCCTCCTCTCTCCCCCACCCTCTGTATGGGCTGGGACGGTGAGCTCCTGAGCAAGGCAGTGAATGGTTCGGGGCTCCCTCCCGGGACAGTGTGTGAGGCAGGGTCTGAGCCGCACTGGGTGAGCCACTCAGCAAAGCCATGGGAAGATGCTGTACCTGCAGTTCACAGCCTGTGAAATAACCATGCACAAGGGAGCAAAACTCTGACTGAGGAAGGATGAGATCTATTTCCAGAGTCCCAACATGTCTATTGACTGCAATCATTTTTCAGTCTCTGGCTTCCGTGGGCTGAACAGACCCAAGACAGGCAGTTCCTTTGTCACCTCAAGCAATAGCTGTTTCTAATAGTTTGAACTGTTCACTCAGCTGCCTTAAGCCTGATCTGGAGAAATGTGGCATTTTCCATCCCCAGGGCACTGCAAAGTACAATGGCTCTGTGAACGGGCCATATCAGCTGGTGGTCTGATGGGAGCCCCTTGCAAGGGACGGAAGGCAAAACCTCTCTCCTCTCTCTTCCCAAACAGCCCTCAGGGGGGGCAGAGGGGAGTTTGTCTGCAGCAGGGCAGGAGCTGAGCAAGTGCAGAGGCTGTGACTACAGCCCAGCAGCACTGACAGAAGCACTTCTGCTGAAATCTGGAATCTTCTGCAGCATCCCCTGCAGTTTGTTTGACCTTGGAGATACCCATCCTTGGCATGTTGGGATGCAGTGCTCTGCAGGATGAGTGATGTGAACCCTTCCTGCCTTGTACTGCCTGCTGCGCTGTAACCATGACGATTCAGAGTGCAGAGATAGCTGTGGCTTTGGTGGAAGGGGCTAGAGCAGACCTCAGCCACCGGCTGGGAACCACTCACCCCTGGGCCACCTCCAGCAGCAGCTCAGCGTTTGAGCAGGGCAGAAGTAGCAACAAAACCCAAAATTGCCATATTCATATCAGAAAGGGGAAACAACCCAGTGAGATTCAGGAAGATTGTTATTCCTGCATGGCTGGAAATCCACCCAGAAGAATGGGAAGTAAAACCACATCTAGTTACCCACTGAAACAGTATGTTTACACAGATTTCAACATCTCTGACATCTCATGATTCCTTAGTGCTGCAGAAATAGTTGCCGCTTGCCTCATTTATGGAGTTAAGTAAAGCTTTCCATAGCACCAGGTGCAGGCCAGCTTCTGCTGTCTGTGGGGAGAGAGATTGTTTCAGCAGCTACAGGCTACAACATCTTGCTCTGTCCTTGTATTTAGGCACAGGAAAGAAATAGGCAAGATTTACAGTCCAGGACTGACTTTGGAGACACAGTAATACCCTGTCAAGCACATCTCTAATTCTGCTGTTTTATGCATTTCAGTGATTGCTGTCAACCTGTTTGGTAAATCTCCTGTTGAAAGATAAATAGAAATATGGAGTTAGACACAAGGAGTGTGACCTCAGAACCAGCCTCTCCAATGAACAGTCCAGGGGAGGAAAAGATGGAGGTCGCTTCTGGACTGAGCAGCTCGGATTCGCAGAGCTGGGACAGTGGGTTCTTTGAAAGAGGTATTAAAACAGTGCTCAGCATCCGGAAATCAAAACGAAGTCTGAAAAAAGAGAAAGGGAAGGAAGATGCTGGCACTTGGAATGCAAAAAGACTTCTGCGAACACTCAGGAGCCATGAGGAGAAACCCACGACCTGTAATGACATGGAGAAGGTTGTTGAACTGTGTGAACCCATTGAAGCAAAACCTCTTTCAGGTAAGACACAAAACCACCAGTGCCATTTTCTTGCAGGATAAATGTAACATTAATTTATAGTGTGCAAGGCTTGGGCCCAGCAGAGGTGCTAAAGAACCAGGCATCCTTTCACAAGGGAGAGGTAACTGCATCCCTTGCATGGACTTGTTGGGTGTCACCTGGCCCAGCCTGGGCAAGGCTCTGTCACTGAACACGCTGCTCTGTGGCCTCCTCTGCTTTAGTTTAGCCATATCAGCAGCCTACCTGTCAACCTGTCAGTGTCATATTGCCCGTCACACATATCAGTCACCAAGCTGCTGAGCACATTTTTGCTGGTATGACAATACCTACAAGTGTAGTGTGCTATTGCCTGCATTGCCATCCTGGACAATTTCTGCTCTTCAGCTCTCAGACTGTGCTCTGGTCCTCCAGCTGTGCTATGTAGGGTGCTACAAGGCTTAAAGGGGAAGAAAGATGGTTTGGCTATGATCTGATTTGGAAGCTCCACTTTGGTTCCTAATCTTAGAGATTGTCTTGCGAAGAGACTTCCACAGATACTTTGCTCTCTCGGGTTGACTTTCTGCCTGTCCTCACAACAAGAGTGCTGCAAGTATTTGCTTTTTGTCTTCCTCAGGCTGGTTACTCTCATGTGTTTTGTCAGCATTCTAGGTTGACAAATTGTCAGACAAATTGTAACAATTCACTTTGGCATAGCTCTCATCTTTCCCCAGGTGTGAGCAGACAGCAATGACTTTGATCATGGTTTGAGCACAGCTGTCCTCCACCTTCTCAAGGCAGAGGTGCTACAATGCATTCACCTGGAGATAGACTGAGGTGAAACATCATGACTTGACCTTTTCCCAGTCTAAATTTCTAGAAAGAAATTCTTGGTACACTGCATAGGGTGCCACAGGGATCACATGCATGGGCTGACACTGCCTGATACCACCTGTAATGTGCTCTACTGTGCTCAGATGTGATTTACTGCATTACATTGATAAGCTTGGTAGGCAGGATCTGAGCCCATCTCATAAACTTCGTTAGTCTGATCTCCAAGGGTCATAGATGAGGAGTGGCAGAAAATGTTATCTTAAGCTTTCTGATCTCCTGAAATAAACAAGCTGAGAAATTGCATGAATAAGGTCCATTCTCTGCCCAATAGCTTGTGTTTGGCCTGGACTAGAGCTGCTCTGTCAGAAACACATCCCATCCTGGGATAATATGGCAAGTGGTGGAGATTCCACCATGTGCACCATTAAGCTGTATAATAGTTAATTGCCTTTCAATTGTCTTCCTTCAACTACCAGCTGGCTGATCTTGTATTGCTGAATTAAAGATCCATTTAGCACCCAACATCACTTCCCTGAATAATTATGCTAGATGGTGATTAAATGGTGTTTTCTCACTTTGATAAACAGAACAGAATGTATTCCTCTAGTCTCTCACTGCAAGCATTTGTGTAAACACAGGTTTTATATTAATTTGTCTAGAAGAGACTAAGTTAATTGGTAGAATTTCCTCCCTTCTGAGTGCAGAAGCAACTGTAGCACCATACAGGCACTCAAAGATCTATGTGTTCTGTGATGCATCAATAGTTTGGTTATTTGGCATATTATTGTCTTCATACAGATACTCTTGTGCTACAGAGATTACTTGGTACATATGGTATAAAACCTGTGTGCAGACAAGCCTAAGGGCAGAAATTATGTGCTATGAGCCAGTCCTTCTTTGAGTGCTCTCCAATTTTTCCATATCATTTTGTATGTGTATGTCCCAGAAGCAGTGGCCACATATGCCTAAAGGATACCCTTTCCCTGCTCTTTAATATTTTTCTTATGCCCAGTGTCAGAGAGGGATCTCCTGTTCAGAGCATCTGTAACAATGCTGGTGACAGCGAGAGCTTCCCGAAGTCTCTCAAAAGCTAACAGTGCTCTTGGATCTCCTCAACACATGGCAAATACTTCTTCTCCTACTGGCAAATACGCAGTGTTTCTTGCATGAGCAAGGCTTTGCAAAACAAATGGGAAACTCAGTAGACCTCAGCCACTTTGGGGGTAGCAGTATTGGGTGACTTCCCCCCAGCCAACACCAGCCCCTTCTGGCAGTGGGTGCCAAAAGCAAAGGAGGTGGAGAAAACCTATGTGAGACCTAAGCATCAGGAGCACTATAAATCCACAGGTTTAGATGCCCCTACAATGCCCACAGTTCCCCAAACCACTGAGGGACAGCAGTGCGCAGCATTTGGGGAAAAAAGCATCACTGGTGTGAGGCTGTGCTTGGCATCTGACTGTGGGCTTACACACAGGAGGCTCTCTCAGGGCCCTGGTATCTCTGAGGACATGCTTGTAGGTAGGTTGGAACAGACATAACCTTTGAGAGAGATATCTGACCCCAGAGCTCAGGACAGCCGAAGGGGTCTGTCCTGTTGTGCTCCCTCCCACTACCCTGGCCAGAACCCTGGGCAGCCTCCCTGCCCTCTTGGGCAGCACACTGAAATGCCCTTTCAGCCAGAGATGCCTGAGCTGGGCTATACCACCATGGCCAACACAGCAACAGAGCTGTGCTGAGCACAGTGGTATACAGGGAAAGAAGGACATCCATGCTAAAGGAAATCCTGTTGGTAAGGTATATCCTGAACCATTCTTGCTGCCAGTTCCACCTCATCTCCACACCAGCAGAGGGGTAGAGCCAGAGGCAGTTTTATGCAGCCTGAGTCTCCTTCAGTGTCCCTCTGTGCAGCCTCACCAGCCATTGCTTGAGGCCTTCCTGCAGGGCTATCAGCAGGTCTTTTGATATTTCCTGTCCCTGTAACCAGCTGTTTAGGGATGTGGCTCAAATTGCAGTGATTGCTTTCCCACTGTTTTCCTCTCCTGTGTTGGAGAGATCGGGAGACCCAGGGGCAGTCTCAGAGGCACTGGGACCTGACTACTCTGAACAGCCCCCTGCAAGTCTCCCTGTTGGGCATCTTGTCCTCTTACCAACATGTCAATAGCCTAATGCCTACTTTGTCCCAACCCATTCCCCCTGTTTCTGCAGTAATGGAAATCAATGAACTTATTCAGAAAAGACAACTTTTGGAAGCATTTGCAAGTATCAAGTTAATGGAAGATGAGACTATCTCTGAACGGGATTCTGAGAAATACAGCGTTAAACCCCAGGAGTTTGTACGGAAATCCAAGGATGTGGATTTACTTTATAACTCCATCACAAATGCAATCCAGTCCATAGTGGAGGGAACACTGGAGGATCCCACTTTACAGCATACCATGCTGACCTCCATGGTGACTTTAATTGCCCGTGAAGAAGCAGCTCATCCCAACACAGACAATGCTGCTCGTCCTGGATCAGATTTGCTCGGCAGACCCAGAAAGTGGAGGGAGAAATGGAGGGAAGCTATCAGTGAGAGTGCAAGAAAAAGAGTCCTGAAGGCACCCATGGCATCAAGGGAAGAAGCAACTTCTTGGCTTTATCTCCACTTACATTTCCTTCAGGAACACCTGAGGGAAGATTTACTGAAAATCAAGTCATCAGTAAAAAAATGTTATCCAGAGGAGTACCAGGTGTGCGACACATATGTGGAAGCTTTTCACAATGCCATTGCCTCACATTTGCAAGAACTCTCCCAGGGACCACTGGACTTCCATGAGCTCTACACCTTGCTTGACTGGGTGGCCAACACCTACCACAGGTGAGCTGCTGCGTTTGCCACAGTGCCTCTGCCTCCTCCAGGGAGCCTTGGGGCTGTGGGGTACTCCAACAGCACCAAGCCATTCTCAGCTTTCCAAGCAAGCGAGATGCAGCTACTACAGTGGAGCCAGATAGCAAATCTGTTAGTAGGTGAGGACAATGGTCTGTGGATAAAGCACTTGATGCTTTTTACAGATCGACATCACTCCATTTTCCCCTCCCTCTCCCACTTGTTCTCCCTCTTCCCATGTGCCAGGAAGCTCCTCCCTGCATTTGATAAACCTGCTGTGATAAACCTGCTCCTTTCTGCATATATTTTGCAAGATCCAACAGCTGTTCAGTGACTTTTCCAGACACAGGGAGGGAGGAGGGAGGTCTTCCTCCTGTTTAATTAAAACTGTGATGCATTTGGAAATGGGCCATGTTAACCCCCATGCATGGGGTCAGAGTCCTCTTAAAGAGGAGTCAAGACATCATCGAGGGTAATTAGATACATGAAAACAAAGGCTCTGTCTCAGACATGTCCACTGGTCGAATGGGAGGGGTTTAAGACATAGCTCCTTGCAGTTCAGGGATCTGGAAAATAAGCATGGGAAAACGGTTATGTCAGAGCAAAATCATGTCTATCCTGGGTAGCTGGCCTCCAGGTATGGCCTGAACCAGATGTTCAAGGGACAAACACAAACCTACTGGCAGCCCTCAAATAAAACAAGGGAGGAATGAAGGCAGGAGTACCAACACTGAGCCAAAAAGTGGGTCAAAATGGTCAGAAAGGGGGCAGTAACAGAGCAAGGCAAGCAGCAGCACACTGTTTGTTGCCCAGAACACCCCTAGCCTGAGGCAGTTTTTGGGTAAGAGGCATTTGCAAGTGGCCTTTGTTTTGAACAGCCCTCAACAGGTTTTTTTCTGTGAACTTAGCCAGTTGCTCTTAAAACCCCACCTAGAATGTAGTGACCATAATGATGTATGTAACCCCCTCAGCATCACAAATCCCTGCAGATCTCATCTGAAGGGAAATTCCTGCATGGCCCCACCCTGGCATTGCAGGAGAGCAGGGAAAGAAATGAGCTTCAGCAGCCAGGTTCTGTACCAAAGAAAAGTGCCCCTGCCATATTTTGCTAAATTACTGTGAAAGGGTTTATTGAGAGTTTGCAGTTGTTTTGGGCACTGCTTGCAAACACCTGGCTGTTCTGGGCTGTTTCCATTTCATTTTCCCATTCAAAAGACTTCATTGTCTCTTGGAATAAATAATCAAAAAGGAAGAGATTGACTGACCCAAACTCATTATTGATGTTATAATTCAAATAACTTAAAAAAAAAAAAAAAAAAAAAAAAAGAAAAAAAAAGAGAAAAAGAGGCGGGAATAAATCCCTTGAGTATACATTTGAGACTGTCCTTTCAGTTGTAGTGGAGAGTCTGTATTTAAATCTGTGTCATCCTTTAGAATGAGCAGCAGGCTCTGGCAGCAGCTAGGCTGTGCAATGCTCCTCATGTGGAGATGTTCCTCTCTGGGAAATCTGAACCATGACCATGGAAGCATCGACTCCAGGACACTATCAGCAGGCTGAACTTATTTTCTGCTGAGCAGTCACTCTGCAGCAGCCTGACCTTGTACATTACAGTCTTCACTTGTATCTGAACCTAACTGTGGGCACAGTGCTGGTGTGGCAGTGAGAACCTGTTCTGGTGGCTGAGCAAATGTGCAGGCTGTGTGTAGGACATTGCAGGCGTGTTCCCAGATTAACAAGATGACAGCTCAAAACCTGGGCCTTACCTTCATCAAGTGCATGAATATTTTTTCCTTTCTCTTTTCCACCTGCACTGCCCTGCTAGATGCAGTGCCTCCACAGGCAGGTTGCAGGCTAATGACATTTTTTCTGCCCCAGAGAGAAGAACACAGGCACTCCCTCCCTTCCCTTGCTTCTGGGCTAATCAGCTGGCCTGATTACATGTCAGTCCAGAGGAAAGTGAGCAGCAAAGGCATGTGTCAGCTGAGCCCTCTTTGGAGTCAGACTCTGTAGCTGCACGCCCACCCACCACTTCCATCTGTAGGGGAACATGGCTCGTGTCCCAGGCATGGGAGTTCTAGGTCCTGCTCCGCCACCTCCCCTGGATCAGGATAATGCACAGAGACAAATCACAGGCTGACATGAGCTGTGTTGTGACACTGCAGAGGAGGCGGGGAGATGGGCTAACTCCAAAGCAACGCACTACTACAGGAATTACCCTGAAAGGCATTTTGCAAGCTTCTAGTCAAATGAATCAGCTTCATGTTGTTCATTTTAAAAAGTAAATTCTCATAGCACTTTTCATGTCCAAACAGCTCACAAGTCTCATGATTTCTGAAGTGGGCTGGAACTTTAGATCCTTTTGGGTTTGAATAATTAGGATTTTGAATAGAAAGGAAAAATTTTCTTGTTAAACCTTGAAAACAAGCAGCACAATTTAAGCTTTAAGTATATTTCTCATGGCTTAATAATTATGTAGCTCATGCTGCATGAATATTCCATCAGTTTATTCACACTCTGAGGCATTATAATTGGTTCATTTGATTCTTTCCAGTGAACACTTTCTGGGTCATCCTGAGCTCAAACCAGAGGTTAAGACAGAAAACCTGTCCTTGCTGTTAACACCAGCTGACTGGGATAAACTGAAAAACGACTACATTACCTCTGCAAAGGTGAGAGTTTTGACCTAGTCCCCACGTGCCCCCCCCGGGAAGGTACAGGAGCCCCAGCCCCCCAGACGGAGGTCTTGGATGATTGCATTGCGGTTTCCAGCCCCACCAGGTGCTGAGTCCTACTGGCCCCACACAGAGTGGTCTGTATTCTAAAGCAAAAAAAATCCTAAATACCACCTTGGGGACCAAAAGGGGCCAACAGGACTGTAGAAGACCCAGTTAGTATGGCAGACACTTACTGCAAGGTCATAGATGAGCTTCAGCAGATTGTACGCACTGCAGAGTTAGGGGCAAAGGCATTCTAGCAGCTACAGTCACTGTGTGGGATCTCCTCCAGCACATATGATGTTTGCTATTGGCAGACTTTGGGCATCCCCACTAGAGGACACACTCATGATCTGTGTCCTCTGATGAAGCCACTTCCCAGTTGTCTTTCTGCAGTCCTTGTCTGGCACACTGTGTAAGACCTTCCTGGCTTTTTGCTGGGCTCAGACATTTTCTTGCAAATCATTTCTGAATCAGGGCACAGCTCAAGGTGAGCTCAAGGTACCCAGCTGAATGAAATCAGTATTGCTCCACCGTGCTGGTGAAAGATCACTTTGTTTCACCAGCAACAAGACTGATTTATCAGCCAGGGCTGAACAGTGCTGCTGCTTACCTGACTGGCTGTAGCATGGAAAGGACTGGTTTGATCTTTAATCCTGACCCGGTGCATTCCATGTGCTGGAGGACTTTGCAATCAACCAAACAGCTGACCCACTGTTTCCCTGCCAGGAGAATGACCCTCCTTTGATTTGGGAGTACCGTGCACATACATAGCACAGCTCCTGATTTCTCCTGAGGTCTGGAGCAAGGCTTGTGACTCTGCTCACCTTTTAATGCGTGAATGGTGGGCACACCCACGTGCTGGTGGAGCAAAATGCAGCGAGATGCTGTGCTCGTGTTTGCTTCATTATCCTGAGCTGCATGTTTCCTTCCTCTGTTTAACATTTAGGGAAAAATCAAAAGTTATTTTGGAAACATCTTGAGACTAGAGGTCAAGGAGAAGTGGGAGAAGGAAGTTCATTCAGAAGAGAACGAAAACCTCTACCACACCTCGCTCTCTTTTGATATTCAAACGGTATTTAATTACCTGGGGAAAAGAGGGAGGGGGGGGGAGGTCTCTGTGGCTCCAGGGAAACTGGATCGTTTCCTTCTGGGGTGGAGGTACTGCCTCCTGCGATAATTTATGTAAGTCACACACTGGCAGAATACATTAGAGCAGAAAATGCCGTTTATTACAAGTTTTAGCTCTCCCGCTTGCCTTCTAGCTGCAAATTAAACCTGCTGTCAATTGTGTCAGCAACATAATAGGCAACTGATTTTAAAGTCCCTAAACCTCTTTGATTAGGAAGAAGAAAGAGAATTGGAAAAAAAGGTGGAAAGAAAAGGTTTCTTTGAAAAAACCTTTGGCTTAAAGAGCAACTTTGTCCCAGGGCTGTGGAAACTGGGGAAAGGCTGTAGGCAGTGACAGCCACTCCAATTTAAACAGTACGAAAAACAAAAGCCCCTACTAGCTTTAGGGACTACAGGGTAATAAAGGCAGGATTAATTCTCATCACTCAATTCGTTGAGTCACTTCAATTAAATAATACTAACAGAAAAGGAGAGAAAGAAAGAAAAAGAAAAGAAAGAAAGAAAGAAAGAAAGAAAGAAAGAAAGAAAGAAAGAAAGAAAGAAAGAAAGAAAGAAAGAAAGGAAGGAAATCAAAGAGTTTTGCCTGCTGATGTGACTATTTTTCCATAGAGGAATATTGCACATTATGTGATCTCAGGGAAGACAGGTCTGAATTGATTTAGCAGATAGATAGGATGCCATGGGAAGTACCAGAGTAGGACTGCAACACACCTCAGTCCTGAAGTGTAGCTGGAGTTGTGGGAATGGGAATCTGGGAGGAGTTCCAGTGCAAACGAGTTCAGGGTGATGCGTGACCCTCTGTGCTGCCCTGGTATCACTCCTGAGAAGGGGGCTTGTGTGGGCCCTCAGGGGTGGGGCTTATAGTCACCCTTATCATGGGGTCATCCACAGGGACAGCTCAGCTCCCCTTGGGCTTTGGGTTGAGGGTTGATCCCTCCAGCAGTTTCCCCCAGAAGAGGAGGATGACACCAGGACACCTCCGAGCTCCAGCCAACACTACCTCTAACTCACACTCAGACAACAGAAGGGCATGAGGCTATTGGGGGTGAATGATTACATCACAAATCATTTGGTGCTTCTTGGCCCATTCTGCATTATAGTTTTTTAAACTGACAGAGATTAATGCAAACCTCCTGGTAACAAGTTGGCTGTTTGCCCCTTTGCTAGGTGTGCCATTCCTACTGTCCAAAACTGCATAAGATCTTTGTGAAGGATGTTTCACCAGTGCTTGTCCCACTCACTGGAGTTTCTTCATTCCCTTTTCTAGATCTTTGGGCAGCATGTGAAGTTATCTAGAGACATCAGCAGAAGCCTGGAAACAAAAATGCTTGAGTTGTGCATGGCAGAGCTGCTTGAATTCCTACCAAGGTCATCACTGCTCTGGGCAGCAGCTTCCTTCTAAATGAGTCCCACAGTGGTAAAAATACAGGGAAAAGGTCCAGGCACTGGACCAGACGCTGGCACTGAGCAGGCACAAGGCTTCTCCTGGGAGACTTAGAGATCACAATGAGCCCAGTAATAAGCAAGCTGCAAAACTTGGAGGGAGTCATAAATAGACCCAGATGGGACTCTGTGAGTCCAAAAATCTAATATCAGAGTTCTGGGAAGTAGCTGCTATCTGGAAAGGGATGGGACCACTGCAGTCCCATCCACTCAGGACTTTTGTGACACTGGATACTGGTCACTTGCAGCTTCAGTCATGAGCAAGCAGTGGTTATGGACCCCTCACACCAAAAGCCTCTTCGCCCAAAACATCATCTAGGTATCTTTGGGATGAGTCCTGCTGAGTGGTTTTCTCTGGCATCCCATGGCTATGGGCATAAAAAATGGCTTATGAGACCCTCTCTGCTATACCCTGGCGAAACACACAGCTGGGCTGCCTCCTGAGTCCATTAAAATTTACACAGTGTCCAAAGGGAATTGCTGAAATAATGTTTTTCTTTTTTTTCTTTGTTTTTCTTTTCCCTTTTCTTTGTTCTCTTTTCTCTCTCTCTTTTTTTTAATTTTTTTTTTTTTTTAACTGTGCAAAATGAAAGCTGAAGCAGCCAGGGCTCTCAGATTAAGGGAACACTGAAACTTAAGCTTTTACTCAAACAAACCTGAGATGCAAGTGGCTGGGGCCAGCTCACGCAGGTTCCTTTAGCCTAACAAAGAATAGGACCACCAGGCACAGCCTGCCTGAGCACACAGCCTCTGCCTTCAGCATGGACCTGGCTGTGAAACAGCTGTCAACCCCATGAAATTGGTGCTATGCAACGAACAACTACTTAACAACCACACTGAGGTTTTGGGGGAGGGAAAGTAGGTGTGCTGTCCCATTCCTATACATCTTCTGTTACAAAATCAGCCCTGTGTGCTTAAAAGGCACATAATATTGCCCCAAAAGCCACAGAAATGAAAGCTCAGACTTATAAGCCTGTGTACCACACCGGCAATTAAACCCTCAGCATGAGGAAAAGTCGGAGATTTGGCGTCCCAACATCCCTGGCATCTCTCCAAAAGTGCTGCGTACCTGCTCAGGCGAGCGCATCCTAAACCCTTAATTATCTGCCATCTATTCCCCTCCACTGCACACACATGTTATGGCAGCTGGAAAAAACTCGTCTGCATACAGAGAGGACAGGTTGGGCCAGCCACAGGTGTTTCCTGACACCACCAACTACACAGAAGATGAGGCATCCTCAGTGCCCCTACTCTTAGTGTTACCTGGGTGTATTTTCCTACAGGTTTGAGCAGGAGTTCATGGCGTGGAGCACTGCCCAGGACAGCCCCATCTTTGTGCCCCATCTTGTGGCATACATCAACAGCTTCCATGACTTGGTGTAAGTCTGCTCCCTGCAAGCTGAACTGATGCATTTCTGGGGTCTGGGAGGGTGGCAGGATCTGGAAAGGAAAGACCAAGCTGTGCTTGAGGTGCCGTGGTGGGTGGTCAGCCTCCAGCTTTTCTAATCTCACGGGAGGACTTTTCCCAAGGGATGGAAATAAAATCCACTAGGGTGAAG
This sequence comes from Donacobius atricapilla, assembly GCA_013397315.1. NCBI lineage: Eukaryota > Metazoa > Chordata > Aves > Passeriformes > Mimidae > Donacobius > Donacobius atricapilla. The sequence goes on from WBMY01012874.1 coordinate 809,471, forward strand.
AGACAGAAATATGGATGGATGCAGTGCTTGCATGAGAGTTTTGAACTCATTTTCAGAACATCTTTTTCGTCCTCAGGGGAGTTTTTTTCCTTTTTTTTTTTTAGTTCTGGAGGTTAGCAGAATAAACTCAGAAACATGGCCTCAAGGCTGCCTGTGGCACTGGGCTGGAGGAAACTCTATGAAAGCAAAGCACTCAACCCAAAAATAAATGCCTGCCATTGCTGCTGGCATCTGGAACTTCCAGGGCTTTGCATGAATTAGTTATTTCAAGACATGTGTTGGAAAGTGTCTCTGATGAACAGGTATCATCAGGCTGACTGTCAAAGATCTATAACTCACCCCATAAGTAGGATGGTGCCAGCGAGTGCGTGTCCCAGGGGCTGGTCCATCAGCCCCGTGCTGAGGCCCAGGGGCTCATCAGCATCTGGGGACATCTTTGCTATGCAAATGTGGTGTTTCTTTTGTCAACCCGGCAAAACACCACAGGATTAGTGCGTGGGCTCTGGCCACCAGAGAGGCTGAGTTCTGATTTCCAGCCCCTGCTGCTGCTCCGCTCTGGCAGGGATGCACATACCAAGTCTTTTTCAGGGGATGAAGGGGATGTCGTGCTCGGTGTCTCGCAGGAGCGGGCGGCTGCAGCCGCAGCAGCGAGCACTACCGCCAGCCAGTCTCTAGATGGCACGGTCTCTCCAGCAATGCTCACCTCGCCGAGGAAATGGCTTTCCCTGCCTCCTGCTGCCCGTGCGGGACATTGCTGCCCCTCCCCTGCTGGGCAGTGAGAGGGGGTGAAGGGAAACGCCAGCCCCGGCAGGGAGCTGGCAGTGTTTGGGTGATGGGTTTATTCCTGAGCCAAGTTAAACACTCATCATGTGGTGATGAATGGTGGGGCAGAGGCACGTGTCCTAACAGCATGATTTGGTGGGTGCTGGACCCAGACTTCAGGTGTTCAACTGGAGTTACAGTCCTGAGCTCCAGCCTGGGATGACAGGGATGGTGTTGGGTGCTTTATAGCCCTGCCAGAGCAGCCTCAGACATATAAATCTGGAAAATGACAGGAACCTGCTGGTATCTGTGTTTACAGCAATGGATGTGGCACTTCCAGGGATGCTCAGGCATCACTGGCAATGCCTTTTTTTTTTTTGTGGTGGTGCTGCCTCAGTTCACTCCCCACCAACACTGAGCATGTGGAAATAGGATGGAAAGTGAGAAGAAAGCCAAGGAGATCACAATGCCCCTAAAGCGCACACACACACACACTGGGAATTTCATTAACCTCTCAGAAGTTTTCTTTCTCATAAGGTAAAACATTGCAAAGTATGCACTGTCCTTAGGAAATTCCATAGGTTTCCATCCACATAGTTACCACCCCAGCTGCTGCTGATATACATTGTGTGGAGTGAATCAGACAGGCCCTGGGGGGCACAGGGTCAGCAGCTTTCCCTTCTCTGGCTTTATTATTTGCCTTTCCCCCAGAGCCCTCAGGTCTCTCCTAGGTTCCTGGAAAACATTTAGTAGAGGTGTTGCTCGAGTGAAAAAGCAACTGGCCTATGCAACTGCCCTGAATGGCTGCGCTGTCCCACCTGATGAGGAAATCTGAGGGGATTTTTAACCACAGTTACTCATCTATGATTAATTTTCAGTGTACAGGATTGTGCAAAAAGAGCCATTACTTTGACCCAGTAAGTGTTTCCAAGAGGAAGTAATAGAAACACGAGTTTATTTAAAAATAATATCCAACATGCCAATCCAGATAACATGCTTAGGGCTGGGTAATAGTTTACATTTTAACATTAACTCACTGGTGATCTGTCTCTCTGTAGGTCAGGGTTAGAAACTGCATTTCAAGTCAATACTGAGCAACTGCAGGAGATTCTGGCAGCTCTGACTAGAAACTTCACAAATGTTTTTTTAACAAAATTAAGAACAAAAGCACAGGTAAGAGGATCTTTGCCACATTATTTCCTCAATTTAAGGCTTATGCGCAGCAGCTGATGATCATTGCCCTTCCCTTTTCTCACCAACTAAACATCATTTTCGTTTTGCAGCACATGACATTATGGTCCCTCCAAAATACATTTAACACTTGGGGAAACCCCCCTTAAAAAACAACACTTTCAGCATCCTGGGAATTTTTTGCTATGAACAATGATACATTTTTCAAGCTGTTAACAACAATCAAAAGAAAAGGGTATTTAGCAGCTTCCAGTCTCTCAGGCAAAGCAGAGGGGAAAATCTTATCCAAAGTGAAGGACTGGAGAGGCCAGCTGAACACCAGTGGGACACTTTTCCCTCTATCAAATCATTTGGATTTTTCAGGACTTTGACTCACTGATTCATAGGCCTGCCATCACAGTCTATCAGAAACCTCTTCAGATGGGACACAATTCATTCTGGTAGGGGTGGTTTTTCCAGGCTATTCCCATGGTGACAAAAAATTGATTGTTCCAGAATGAGAATGCTAGAGGTATCAACTGATAAAACTTAGATAAAATCTGACTTGTGTTAGAAGGCCTAAAGGCAATGTGCTGCAATGGAGTTTGTGCTTCTCAGCTGCTGTAGATGAGCCTTTCTGTTGCTGTTGGGGTCCGCTAGCTCTAGCTGGTATGATAGAAGAGATGGGAGAAATCAAGCCTTTGGTCACATCCCTTTTCACTTATCCTAATTCATTTTCTAAATCCCCAAACATAAGTTCCAGAAACCAAGACAGTCATGGAACTTCTCCAACCTAAGCCAAGCCCTCCTGGCCAAAGGGACTTTCCAGTGACTGCAGATCTTGTCTTGGAGCCTAGGCAGCAGGCGAGGAAAGGCCCCGAGCCAAAGCATTGAGCAAGAGAGCTGAAATGTCGTGAGAACTGAGAGAGGCCGAGTCAAAGCATTTCTAAACAGCTCTCCAGCAGGCTAGGAGCACAGCAAGGGGGGGAGATAATTGGGAAGGAGATTGCCAGGAGTCTAAAGACAGAGATCATGAGAGCTAGGAAGAGAAAACAGGACATGCCAGAGGAAGGATATTTTGCATTTGGCCTTTAGGGAAGTCTCTTCCAGGTGCCAGAAGTCTTTAGCAGATATTTCTGTTTCTATACGCAGGTGCATTAGCTCTAGGGACCCAGCAAAGGAAAATAACCTGTTGAGGACACTTGGTCAGAGTACCTTGTACCCAGGACAGATGGGAAACAGTGCCATCACTCCCGTGTCATCACTAACCATGTGGCATAAAGCTGGAGATGCTCCCAGCTGCCATTCCCTCCACCACCACATCAGAGTAAGGAGCAGAGGGTCTTACAGGTCTGCAGGAGTACAGACAGCCTCTTGGAAGGGCTGTGAACAGAAAGCACTTGATTTCCTTATGGAGAAGGCTGTAGAGGTGATGGATTACTGGGCTAGTTTCCAACAGATTCACTACCAAGTGACTTCTCGTTTCTGTAGCTGGTGCAAACCCATGTAAAACTGGCATACATGGTTGCACACCACAGCCAGTTCTAGTCATGCCTGAGTTGCTTGTGATTAACATTCTCAGCTCTTTCTTGCCCAGTACATTAGAGAAACAAATTTATTTACCTAAAGAAATAGAGTTGGTGGATCAGAAGGTGGCACAGAGCAAGGAAATTAGGTATCCCAAATAAACCTTAAATGCAAAAACATCTCCTGCTCAGGGCATGATGGTTCTCCTCTCTGCACTGGGAGGCCTACCCAGGAAGGGGAGACATGGGTGTGAATTCCCTGGGGTGGAGAGAGAAACCCAGCCTGCTCCTCCTGTGTCTTCATGCAGAGGGGATGCTCTGTGCTTTCAGTTCAAGCCTGAGATCAGGTGTATAGCTGGGTGCCTTCAGCTAGGCCATTGTCAGCTAGTCTGAATATATCTGTGCCATCAGTGAGTTGGTCTTTTTTTCAGCCACTCCTTAAGAAAATCCTGACCAAGAACTGGATTTTGGCTATGGACAGGCCGGACTCCCTGGGGTTGGTGGTCTCGCAGTTCTCTGAGCACCTGCAGCACATGAGGGAGCCCCTGGGCCAGGTAGGCAGCTGGTCCCACACCTGGGCACAGGGATGCCGAGGGGTCACACCATCATTTTCAGGCTGTGGTAAGACCTGCAGACTCCTCTGCAACAGTGGTTGCTCTTTATGACTGTGGTGGCTGCAGATATGAGTGAGTGTGTACTGATGGTGTGCTGCCTTCCTGTACCTCCTCTCTGCCCTCAGGTGCTGCCAAAGACCTGAGGGCTTTCCCTGCCCTCTCGCACTGCCTTGGCCTTGAATGGACAAAAAAACCCCATGAGGTTTTGCTTCTTTTTAACCAGGACCTTCTACATGAAGTTCATAAATATGTGGTGAAGGAATATGTCACACAGGTCATCAAACCCAGATGGAAAATGAACAGGGAGACACGTCAGCAAGTGAGCAGAAAGATGAGCCTGGAAGCTGCAATCATTCACAATATACTCATTGATCAGGTACGTGGGCTGTCTCCTGACATCCCCTGGCTGCCCCACTCCCAGAGGTGCAGTATTCCCACTTGGCTTCACAGAGACCAGGCAGTGGGCTCTTGAGGAGGACAAGCCTCAAGAAATACAGAAGTGCTGAAAAGAGAGTGAGCAAGGTGGTTACTGCAGGTTCATGGTGTGGGTTTCCAGCCTGGCTGCCTCTCTGCATTGGCAGCTTGTGCATGTTCAGCCAGCAGCTCTCTGATGGCAGCACCTGGTGTTTTAACATGTTCCCAGGGAGCTTTGCATAGGGTGGTTCATGTGTGGTGGGATCACACTCATCCTGGGGCAGCTTCTCCCTGGGCCTCTTCCCTCAGGCCATGGGATGCACCTTGTCACCAAAGGATCCTTGCCCTGGGTACAGCTCAGGGTTGAGTGCCATGAGAAGTTCCATCTGGGTACACACTCTGTGTACAGCAGGGTGTGGGGAGAAAGTGGTGGCAGTCTGGGTGTTTTGTGACTGGACAACTGTTACAATCCACCCCTGAAGGTGGGGTAACTGAGGTTCCTGTTAATAAAGCCCTTGGGTCAGATTAGAGTGGCACAACACTGACTGACCAGTAGGAGATATATAGATATAGATAGATGGATGGATGGATGGATAGATAGATGTCTGTGTGTGTGTGTATACGGCTGGTTTATTTTAAAACAATTTGATTACAATGGAAAGAAGGTATGTAGCCATTTTGGTTATTACCTATAATAATATAGTAACATAACAATATAAAGTATAAAAGTATCACTTAAGAAAATATATAAGGAAAAGAAAGACAGGATAAGAGCAGATAGCAGAAAGGAACAGTATCACCACCTGAGGATCCAGCAACAAGACTTGATTGTTGCAGTTGAGGTGTCTGTTGGTCAAAACAATGCTTGCAGTTGGTTGAGTAGTTAACCTTTCCGTCTCTCACAGCAACATCAGTCTGGGAGTTTTAGGGAAGTCAAAGCTGAATTAATTGGATTTTGTGGAAAGTCAGGCATCCAGGGCACTAAATCCCATCTCAGGGATGAGACACATGAAACTATCAGGCAGCAGGAGGTGAAGTCTCTGGCATCTGCTGCTATGCTGGACCACGGCCACAATGCCCTGCTCAGGGTCTGGCTTGCTTGGGTGCTCGTGGGCATCGGGAAGTGCAGGATTGGGCCTGGGAGAGCTCCTAGGGGTGCCTTGCCTTTGTCACCCAGCACCCTGCTCCCTGACTGAGGCAGCCTGTCCTGCCTGCACTAGTCCTGGCTCACTCCAGTACATCCCACTGCCATGCTCTCTCGGTCAGAAAAAGGCATTTAAGCAGCTGCTGATGTCCTGATGTCATTCTTTGTCCACAGGGCTCTGATGCTGACTGGCTCCTCCCTGCCATAGATCACATTGCCAATATCATTGGGGAGAAGAAAAAAGACAAGATCAAGGCATATGTCAAGGACCTGTGCCAGGATTACCCAGATATCAGGTACGTGAAGTGGCAGATTCCAGAACTGCTGGGCTCCATCCCAAAAAGCACCAGCTTGCCCTGTGCCTGGGCCAAGCTCTTCAGCTTCTCTTTGTTGGTGGCCACATGCTAGAGATCAGGATGCCAGCAACAGTGGGAATCTCAACTTATTTTTCTCTCTTTATGGCTGCATACTTTTTCTTTTTTTTCCCCTGTGTGCTGTATCTTCTAATGCACACAAACTACCTTCAAAGCCTTTTCATTTTAGGATGGAATGGAATGGAATGGAATGGAATGGAATGGAATGGAATGGAATGGAATGGAATGGAATGGAATGGAGGTATTTCAGTCTATTAGGAAGGGACTTCCGGTGATAATCCAGTCAAACTTCCTGATCACTTCAGGCCTAACCAAAAGTTAATGTAAATTATTAAGGGCATTGTCCAAATACCTCTTGAGCACTGACAGGCTTGGGACATCAACTACCTTTCTAGGAAGCCTGCTCCAGCACCTCATTAAAAAAATGCTTCCTAATGTCAAGTCTACAGCTCCCCTGACACAGCTTTGAACCATTCCCATGCAGTCTATCACTGAATTCCATTTTGTTGCTCTAAATGAACATTATTTCACAGTAAAGTTTTAGTGTGCTTTCCACTGCATCATCAGTATCAGCCCTGTTTGCCAATTTGCAGGTTCCAGATTTGGAGCCAATAGTTTGTCTCCTGTTCTCAGGCTCAGACCTCAAAGTGTGGCAGCCATTGACACACTTCAGCTGCAGTTTCTGAAATGGCCTCAACAAAACCATTACATTTTGGAATAAATTATAAATTCTTTCTTTTATACTTTCCATTTGCTGTTCCAAGGCTGCATCTGGAAAATTTAAAATTCCTGGAAAAGTAAAGAAAGTGACTAGCTCTGTGCATGGCTAAGCAGCTGAAAATCAGAAGTTACCTTCTCTTCTACAGCTCTTCTTTCAACCATTGAGAATGAATATCAGTGATACAGATTGCAAGAAATTCCATTTCATCAGAGTTATTTCAGAAAAAAAAACAAACCAAAAGTTTTAGCACTGGATGGCCTTCATGCAATCAAAATAATCCATAAGATTTAACTAATGGCTAGAACACTGAAGTGGACCCTCAAATATTGAGAAAAAAAATCACATTAAATATATTCACCTCTCCCAAAAAATTAGGCTCAAAATTTTCATAACTAGATTTAACTTGGGTAGTTCAGATATTCTTCAGGCTTATCTGTGTGGGGGAATTCAAGACATGGACATGTAAAGGAACAATTGTTCCTGAGTAATTTCCTAGGTGAACATATGTATCTTACAATAAAAACCCCACAACTCTACAAACAAAAAACCAAACAAAACCAAACAAATAAATAAACCTCAATAAAGGTTTAATCCCAGTGGCCAGACTAAGCTGAAAAAGAGGCAGTGCCTGTTCTGGGAAGGATGGGGGAGGTAAATGATGGCTAGTCATCAATGATGGCTATTTGAAAACCATTTTCCACTCAGAAAAGCCATTTACAAGGCTGTAATTTGTGGTAGTTTTTCATCATTAGCCTCAGACCCGAGCCAGGTCTTAAGGCTTGTCCTCTTGGTTTATTTAATTTCTGATTTTCCATTATTTATAACAATGAAGTTTGGAAAATGAGGCGGAACCTGCTGGACCTGCATTGCTTCCTGTTCAGGTCCCTGTTAATTTTTCCCCTGAGCTCTCAGAGACGTCGCTGAATTTGTATACACTGAGATTACTGGAACAGGGTATGCTTCCAAGTTGGCTTTCCAGCTCTAATCTAATTAGTGCCTATCAGCTTCCTAAATATTAGCACTTCCATTACTCATCTCAAAATAATCATTACACAAAAGGTCTGCAGCCTCTCTGGAAAACATGCAAAGGGCATCACAGCTGCGGAGAGACAGGAGGAAATTCCCCGAAGCACCAGCAGCAGGAGGCTGTCCCATCAATGTGGTGTGGCAGGAGGTGCTGCTCGCTGGTTTGGTACCTCCAGAGGCTGCAGACTCCCAGCCTGGTGGCTGCTCCCGTGTGGTGAGGGGTCAGTCCTGGCACTTTGCTATAGCCTTGCCCTGTCTCTAGCACTGCTGTTGGTTGCTCACCTCTAGGCTGGATTTGCTGGCCAGATCTGAGCCAGGTCTTGTTTGGTTTCTGCAGGAAGGAGCACGTCCTGGCCATCCTGGCGCTCCGGGGGCTGGGGCGCGCCCGGAGAGCGGCGATTTTTCGGCAAGTGTACCATGCACAGGAGAGCTCTGACAGAGGGGAGGGCTGCACACTCTTCGCTGAAATTGATGTTCCAGTCATCATCAGCTGCTTCTAACATGGGACCAAAGTCCACATCCTGCCTCCTCCTACACTGCCTCTACACGTGATCCAAAATCTGCTAACCCACCTTGCTCCTCTGCAAACCCAGATTTTTGACTGCTGTGGAGAAAATAGTAGTTTCCTGAACTTGCTACCCCAAGTTCAGAACCCAAAGGCAACAGATGCACCAAGACACCAACCTCCTGTAAGAGCTCCTGGACAGCAGCTCCAGCTCAGGCATGGTGTCCACCTCATGTTCCATATGGATTCTATTCCTAGGAGGCTGCTCCGCTGTTTGGCACAAGATTGAATGTATTTTCAAAGAACAGGAGAAAACCAAAAGCAGTTCACTCAGAGCTATATTAAGGCCTCAGAGCTATATTAAGGCTCGGACTGTGTTCTACATAATTATACAGCAGCAGAGCAAGAGCCTCCCTCATAATTAGTGCCCATGAGCAACTGAGGGGAAGAGCTTGGGCAGGGATGTGGTAGCACCCAAGTTTTACTTCCTCCCCCACAAACAAGCTGGCTGAGCTGGCATGACACAAGGTCATGACGTTGTGACCTGAGGTCACAAACTACTACCAGCCTGGGGAGGAAAACACTGGATAACCAAACCCCATGGCCAGGACACGCAGCACATGGAACACTCTCCCCTCCAGGGTGGCCCCTCTGGCATTTCAGCAGATCTCCCCTCAGTCAAGGGCTGCCTTGCAAAACTCCTGTTGGACTGAAGATCTGTTCGTGCCATCACATCTCCACACGTACAGACATGTCTGGATTGGATATGCCATGTGGAGGGAGGCTCCAAGTTTTCCTTGACTTTGAGAAAGTGCCACCATGCCTCTAGTCCATTTTCTTGTGTGTTTAAATGCATTTTAACAAATCTGTTACAAACTGACTGCAGTGTGAAACCAAATGTGAGGTGGACAGACAGTGCTACAGATGAGATCCTCAACTGGTGTAAAGCAGCATCATCCCATTGATAGGATTAACTCCACAACGGATCCAAAGCATTACATTCAGCATCTGAAGAGGAGACTGAAAGAGACATTCAACCTAAAACTGTATAAATCTGATTTTATTTAATTGAATTTATCCTTTAAGTTGCCCGCCACAGAATTTAATCTAAGACTTAACAGAGATGTGCTTATGATCTATTAAAATGATAAATGTGGACATGGCATAGCCTTGAACACTATGTTTTTCTGACAGCAGAGCTCACAGCATTAGCACTGAGTCTCTTTTGTTTCCTTTGCTTCAGGTTACACCACTATAAATTTCAGCCTGGGTGAGCAGCAGGTGCTGGTGGAAATATTCTGATGGATAAAGAAGCACAGAGTGCACCTTAAATTCACAATCATCATAAGAAACTTTTTCTAAGGTAGACTTGTTACCTCCACAGTCAAGATAAGATGTTTTTCTAAAGATGGCTTTAAAATATCAGGTCTAAATTGAGAGCTTGAAGCAGGAAATCCTGGGAGGAATTTCTGCCCTGCATCATTCTTAAATACATCTCATGACAATTCCCACAAACCCTCAGCTAGGCGACTCCCTGTATTTGCTATGGAGAGGGAGAAGTAAAATATTGTCTGATTCTCCCATTAGGTGTGCAGAACACATGAACAATTTGGAGCTCCCCTCCCCTGTCCTGAGGACACGGTGCAAGCAGGGAGCCATGTGATTACACCCCCCATGGGTCTGTGAGCTACGTTTCCCCTCCCAGCAGCAGGGAAGGGCATCAGTGCTGAGAGATTTACATTTATTGTTAGAAGGATTGACTGAGTGGGAGATGCAAACAGGATTTCAACTTTCGCATGCTAGGTCAGAGACTTCTAAAACTGCACTCTTGGAGTTCAGGCTTTGAGGCACCAAAGCCTCAGTGAGACATTTCATGCATCAGAAATTTCCCTCTACCCCATATGCATCTCTCATCCAAGCACCTCACACAAGGCAGCTGTGGCATTTTCCCAAGTGCATTATTAAATGTATACTGGGGTTTTCAATTTCATTATTTTATTGGTAGACCTTCCACAAAGCAACTGCCTTTCCTCGGGCTCCAGCTGCCTGTCCCTGGGATTAGATAAGGTGCCCAGTTTCCATTTTCTAATAAAAGCAAGTTGCTCCCCTGAAGTCATGGAGGAAAGCTGGGCACAATGGTCTGCCTTTTGTCACAGCCTCTCCTGGGACACTCAGATCCTGCAGACTGGCATCCTGTGAGCAAGTGGCAGGCACACAGCCAGCTTCCTCTGGGAGCTGCTGCTCTCCGTCTGCTTGCTCTCAAGCAAACCAGTTTAAGGTTAACCCCATTATGGCAAGGCCATAATGCCTGGCCCAACAGCTGTGCAAGTGGAGAGGGAGGCTCCAGCATAGGTGAGGAGCAGGGGTGCCTCTGGGCAGGGGCACGCTCGGTCTGGGCTGCAGAGCAGACCCTGGAGCCAGTTGAGCAAGGAAGAAGGATGGGATGTGCTTTCCAAAATGAGCTGCTGCTGTCCAGCTGTCGTCTGCAGAAGACCCAGTGTTCATTACATATTTCACATTCCAAAAAAAAGGGAAGAAAGGCCTCCCAGGGCTTTTAATTGTGGAATATGCAGTTCTTGTAGGAAAGTGCCAAGAAGCTGAGTTATTACCCTGTTAATTCCTTCTGCTTGCTGTTTCTCTGTGAAGAAAAACACCATCATACCTATTCCTATCCCAGCACAGACTTACATTCCCTCCAGGACACACTTCTCACTTTTACCCTAAATGGCCTAAGCTACTATGTGCAGATGCACCTCTGGTGCATAATGCTGTCTCAAATGCATCAAACTACATGAAAAAGCCAAACTCTCTCCATACTTAGCTTCCCAGGAGTGAATGTTGCATTTGGGAGGTGGGGGGGAGGCCGATCTGGCACAGCTGACAGTGCTGTCTGGGTGATGAAAGATTTTTTTGTTTGTTTGTTTCAGAGGTCTCAGATGTTTCACAATACTGTTTTTTTCGGGTTTGGGTGAAAAGTAAAAGTCAGTGGCAGCAGCCAGGGTGCATGAGCTGACATTTGCCATCTGAGACCAGGCATTGGGTGCCACCATTTCACCAATTTTGCTCTGCAAAGTTGTTCTTTCCTGAAAGGAAGATATGGGAAACAGACTCACTTGAAGAAAAAAGGGAGAGTACCAAGACATTGCAGTGAATGCCCAGGAGGCTGAACCTCAGCTGGGGAATCATAATCAGTCAAAATATTCCTGAAAAGAGCCTTTTAATGCAGCATCTCTATAATGTTTAGCTCCTTGTCATGTGGTATCTTTCAGAAATGATCTCTCAGTTGGTTTAAAATATTAAGGATGATCGGTAAGAAGAGGAATGATGTATTGTATCCACTTTATTGGCTGGGTGATGTGGCCTGATACCACCCAGCATACACAGCTGGGATGACAAGAGGTGCCAGGGCATCATTATCTCATGGATGGCTGAAAAGTAAAGTTATATTAGTTTTAGGCTTCACTGCTTTAGTAGTTACATATCACGCTTCTCCCAAGTACTGGTGTTTAGCAAACATTTATCCTCTGTATTTTGCATCTTTCTCCATGAAGTCTGGTTTGGGTTGGATTAACTGCCCCAAAGCCAGTAATTTTGGTTCTTTGGTACCGGGCAGATGCAGGAGTGCTCTGCTCAGCATCACTGCGCATTTCCATCCCTTGAAGACAATTTTATGTAATAATGCTAATGACACCATGACATTACTACTGGAGTTGGCCCATCTCCTCCATAAAATCTGAGCAAGAGAGCAGTCAGGTTGCTGGAGCATTGATTTAAACTATTTGCTATCACTGTTAATGAAAAAATACTGGGAAAAAGTGAAGGCTGATGTACATTAGTGGATAGCAAAAGTGGATTAACTTTTAAAAAATAACTAGAACTTTCTCTAGTCCCAGTTTGAGGACACTGAGTACATGAACTTTGCCCGTCTGCCTTCATCCCTGTCACATAGAGCGCTGTAAATAGCCTCTAATACTCTTTCAACGTAGTTCTCTCTCTGTATTTGTAAATTAATACAACGCCATTAGAATACCTTGTCCCAGAAAAGAATATGTAAGACAGAGAAAACTCTGGAAAAAGGCTGTTGTAGTATTTCTGCCATCTTCATGCTACCTGAAAGTCTTAAATTGCCAGTATAAGGCTTTCCTGCAGGCTGCACAGAGATTGTAGCTCTTGCTAAATGAGGTAGAAATAGTGAATGGCAGATTAAAGGTGAGAATCTAAGTCCCAAAACATGTGACCAGGCATAGTTTATATTTGACCAGGCATGAAATTGTGCCTGGCAGCATGAGTAGGCCCATAGCCTGAGCTCCGTAATGAGTGTGGGACTGGGGACATGCCCTGGCTTCATTAGGGGATGCAGGACCATGCCTCAGCTCCCAGGACTGTGGGGAGACTGGCATCAGGCAAGACAGAACTACTTTTGTGTGAACAATGCTACACAAGGGCAGAAAAAGCAAACCAAGCCAGAAGGAAGAAAGGGGACTGCACTCAGCCCCTGGGAAGGGGATGGCAAACTGCAGCTGAGAAGGAAAGGCTGAGAATCAGAGGAAAGCCCAGAAAACAGGAATGATTTCACAAACTGCATTCACAGAGAAAGAGAGCTTTGCTTAATATTGGTTAGTGCAGAGCAGTGGCCTTCAACATTTTCTGTCTATGGACTAAGGAAGTACTTCCAGGGGAGGCACAGAACATAGATGTGATAATTGTCTTTCAGCTGGTTAAAAAATGGCTGCAAAATGGAAGGAATATGCTCTTCCCCGTTTTCTGTGGGAGTCAGTCTACCGAAGTAAGTAGATCCCAGTTGGCAGTGAAACCACCACTACTGCTGGCAGGGCTGGACTGCTGAGGACAGCGTGTCATCCCTACCATCAGGGGCTTTTACAGAATCACAGAATGGTTAGAATTGGAAGGGATGCCAAAGATCAACTCATTCCAACCTGCCTGCCACGAACGGGGACACCTTCCACTAGACCAGGTGGCTCATATCCAACAGCACTTCCTGGTGAAGCACATCATAGGTAATCCCAGAATGAAATGAAGGGAAAAATCAAACTAATCACTGAAGTCTGGCACCTTGAACAAGGCACAAAGTGCTGGGGATCACTTCCTGAGTGAGGGAGCTCACAACTTTTCAATACTTTTTTCCAAAACTTGGGGGAAAATATTTCCTGAAAGAACTGTGCTATGAATGGAAGCCCATTGAGTGGATAAGAGACAATCATGGAATTAATCATCAGGGATTCATGAGGAGGCACAAGGCCAAAAGTCTGGTGGCTTTTGTCTCCAAAAGCACGTCATGCACTCGTGGACTGTCATTCTTCCCCTCACAGCCCCAGCTAGAGCGCAGGAATGAATTGCTCATGCTTTCATCTTGCGAGCTCTTTAAACAAATGGGCCTTGAGCCTCCAAAGCACCAGCCAAAGCCCATGGTGCCTCTTTCCCTCAGTGATCTCAAGGCTGAATCCACCCTGTGCCTTGCTAAGCAGCTGTTAGTCACTCTCTGAAACAAAGACCATTCCCCAGGATGACAGGAGCACTGTCTGCGAGCAGACGTAAAGAGAAACAACAGCCCAAAGGCCAGGCTGGATTTGCCTGTGGTAAGATGTTCTCCCAGCAAGCTCAGGAAGGAGCTGTTATTTGGAAGCAGCACATGGAATTCCACATGTGACATTTCAGCACTGCCTGCGGGGAGGAGGCTGAGCCTGAACACACCATTTCCTCTGCTTTTGGCCCTGACCCTTGGGTTTGGGATTCCTAATTTCCACCAAAATGCCTTTTGCAAGTGATTAAATACTGAGACAACTCAGGGCTGTGTCTCCTAAGTGAATTAATTAAAAAAAAAAAAAAAAAAGGATTTATTTGCCTTGCAACAGGGCAGGAATACTTGAATGGATGTCTAATTTTATTCTATTAAACATCCAAAGCAGAAGAAAATCTTGAGTTAAAAAAACTGGCTGCAGGCAGGCATGACAACTCACAGCAATATTATTCTATTTCTCAAAGTTATTCACAATCCATTGCAAAAAAGAATTGCTATGTCTCCACAACCAGTCGACCTTCAGCCTTGGTGTGTGGATTCAGATGCCATTGTTTTAGTCACAGCATGAAAAATGAATTGCATTGTTGCTGTTCCAGCTGTATTTCTGGGAAAATGCTTGCATGGGATGTACCAAACAGAACCCTCAAAGGAGTATTATTTTCCTCAGTCAAGAAATATAAAACTGCCCTTTCAACCTCTAATGATCAAAGCAGCTTCTTCCTGATGCAGGTAGGGAGAAGCCTGAAGGAGTTAAAAACACACAAATGGGGCTTATTTTTACATACTGCATCTAAATTATTGACCTTACACTGCAGCATTGCATTTCATATCCAGCACTCATTTATTTACTTTAGATAATTTTCCTCTTTTCTCTGAAGATGATGTTCAAAATAATTATGACAACCCCATCCATTTAGGAAGTGGTTTAGGAAGGATTCATGTCTGGCCATTGTGTTATAGGGAAAAATCCTAGGAGCAAAGCACCTTACCCAGACCTATGGTGCAGGTTGTGCCAAGGTAGGGAAGGCAAAAGAAAAGGTTATTGCCCTGAAGATCCAGCCAGATTCCTCAGATGTTTTTTTGAGAAAGGGAGTATTTCATTGCATGATCAGTGGGAATTTCAGTCACCTGGGGAACTGTAAATCTCATTCAGAAATATGTCCCTATTTACAAAGAAATGAAGGGCTGTTCTCTATTGCCTGTAAACTTGGCAGCAACAACTCTATTGATTTCAACAGTGAAGTATAAGCAATGAGCTCCTTACTGAGTCAGAGGGCTTGAAACATAGGCTGTCCTCATGGCTACTTGGATTTTCCCTGGAAACTTCCCTCTGCACCACTCATCAAGCCCAAGTTTCCTTGGGCACATGAGCTTAATGCCACAGGAGAGACCAGGAACAGGAAGGGGCAAACACTGAGGACCCACAGGGAAATTCAAAACAGAAGAACTTGGTGTTTCACTTTCAAGACCTCACACAGAAGTACTGCTTTTGCGGTTTCCCAGGTGCTTTCCCCCAGTACTTTCCACCACCCAGTGATGGGGAGTTTATGGGCAGCCTTTCCTGCTGGGCAAAAAAAAAGAGGCCCCAAGGGAGAGAGCCCTGGGGAAGGGGAGGTACCTGGGCTGGGGTAAAACAACTGCGGTGGAAAGAGGTCATGATTAGTTCCAGGCCTAAACATGATGCCGCTGCCATCATGAGGGCCAGTTGGGATTTGGTCCCATCCAGTGACCTTTCCAGTGTTGCATTCCCTGATCTAAAATTAGGCCTCTGATCCCTTGCACACAAGCCCTGTGCCAGCCCAGATACAGCCGTGGGTGACAGGAGAGGATCCACCAGCTGAGCACTGGTGAAGAATGGCAAGGCCCAGCCCCAGCTCTTAAATATGGATGAGCACACTCCTCCCACACCATGGGAGCAGCTGACCCAGGGTGGTCTGGGCAGTTCCTGGGCTCAGCTGACAGAGCAGGTTTGTCAGGACACCCAGCCCTGTGCTGTGCAGCACAGCTGTACTTTCTCATCTGGAGCACTGAGCCACATTGCAGAGAGCACAAGTGTCTCATGCTGCTCAGGATGTGGCTCCTTGCACCATTTCTTGTAGCTTAACTGATGAGGCAGTTCCCATTTGCCTTCCCTCAGCCCATGGCTATGGTAGCCTCTGTGGACATACAAGTAAAAAGCATTCCCAACTTAGAGACCCCTATTTAATTCAGGGGCACTGTAAGAAAAGCAACTTGCATCATACAGATTTTTCTGGCTTCACAGAGAGCTGCCCCTTGTGTCTTCATGCTGAACCTCAACGGCACCAGGAAGCTGTAAACAGAGAAGCAGTGTTACAGAAAGAAACAACAGTAAGCTAGTGTAAAGAAAGGACTACAAGATGCTGGAGTACCTTTAAAATGGGGTGCTAAAAATAATGCTTCTTTTCTGTAAGAGGATCCCTGAACCATGTCCAAAGCAGCTGTGTTTTCCAGAACATCTGTGCTACAGGCAGCTGTGATCCCCTACAATGGCCCCAGCAAAGGGCACTTCCAGATCTGCTCTGAACCCCAAGCCCAGTGCTGTGACCCCACAACAGGCCCTCCCTTTCCCAACAGTAGTGGGACAGCAGGAATTTACTCCTCCGGGGTGAATTGTGCTTAGATGACTGAACTTCCACACAGGAAGAGCACTTCTGGTTTCCTCCAGGTGAAAAGGAAAAAGCTACACCCTTCCCTCAGCACCTTTTGTTCCTCCCCAAGTCATCACATTCCAGATGTTGAGGATGCCCATCAGACTGCAAGCAGCATCAAACACAGGGACAGTATCACTCCCACCAATCCATGGGGGAGGGTGACTTTTCCCAGGCTATGAAGATGTCTGGCTGAAGGTCCAGGGATAGCAAACTGGGAACAGCTGGCTGCCAGGGCTGCCAGGTCAAGGGGACTTCCCTTCCAGCACATGGTGTCTCCTGCCCACTGCGAGCATGTCAGGGACAGCTGCCCCTAGCCAGAAATCTCTGACATGAATCCCTCCTCCCGCTCCATGTCAGAACAACCACAGAAATGCACACCTCCCTCACTCAAATGCCAGGGGAGGGTACCAGGGCAGCCTCAGGGACAGATGCCTCCTCCACCAGAATATCACAGCAAAGGTGTCAGCAGCCTCAGCTACGACCACTCCTCAAGCAAAAATACCAGGATGGGGTTGCAGACCACGCTTGAATACAAGTCCTTCCTTTGATGAAGATTTAGGACATTCCTGTCAGGTTTGAACTCCTGGCTCATTACTCAGGCATGTAGTATCTCTAATGCCAGAAGAAACCAAAATCAGGAAAGCTCTCTGTGGTTAGCTTGGCCCAGATATGACCAGAGAGGACAAAACTATCATGATGTGAGGCTGGTACCACTGGTACAAAAGTTCCCCACAGAGGTTCACACTGTTGAAGTTATCAAATCACAGTTTTGCTGTGGGTCAGACCTCCAGCATCAACCTCCTTCAAACAGACTTAGGAAAAAAAGTGTTTTCACCACTTGGAGAGGAAGACAACAGAGGCAGAACTATGACAAGAGGATGAAGACAAACTGCTGCCATGGATGTTTCTGCTGAACACAGCTCTGCTTAGCTTTCAAACCTGGATTCAAAAAATCATGAGCAGATCAATCTTCTCAGCACAAGGTCAGGATGCTACCTGTAGCAATAGGGTCCATGTTGGAAAGGACAAAGTATTTTGCAGGAGGGAGGAAAGTTTTTGGATCTGAGAATATCGGGTTAGGTAAGCACCTTAGTACTTAAAAAAAATTCCATGTTGGTTGGCTTCAAGGTCTTGGGTTTACGTGTTGCTTTCAAGAAGTAAGATAATACTAGAATCGGCCAACTTGATGGTTCCCTTTAACCTCAGACTGAGCTTCCATAGGTGTGAGTAAAAAGTCTGCTCCCCACCTACCACAAAACACAGACTGCACATGGAATTCTTTGGAGAAGGCCACAAGCAGGCTTCAAAGACAGCAGAGATCATCCCTTAGTGTGCTTCTGTGATAATTTTGAAAGCCAAAGGATGTTGTACTTAAAAGCATATAACTTAACACGTGCATAATTATCATGGGTTGTGGAGCACAAATAAAAGCAAAGTTGGGGCAGGGAAGTAGTTCATTAAATAAGAGGAAAAATGAGAGGTTGTATCCTGTGGTCTCACAGGTGTCTCAGACTGGATAGGAACAACAGTCCCCTCAGACGGAAAGGTTTCAGACTTGGACCCCAGAAAGTACTCTCCAATCACTTGTGGGCCCTAGGGCATCTAGAGTAAGTCCAGTTAGCTGCAATCTAGGAGGTTCTCACTTAACTAACATCTACAGAAACTGGAAGAGGAAGTGAAACTTCATTCTAGTGATTTCTGCTATTGTCTGGGAGGAGAAGTCCTGGGTATCCAATCTTTGCCCTCCACTCCTTGGTTATGTCTCTTACACAAACCACAGCCTGTCACAGGAACTTTTCCCTGGTGGTAAGCACTGTGTGACACAATCTGCTGGTGAACTCAGAGCCTCATTGCCCAGCCTCTGCTCCTGTCCCTCACCATTACCCTGTTCCTACGCTGTAAGGCCAACATTCAGGTATATACACATAGCTCTTCTCAGCCTGGTTGCTGATGGAGAAATTCTTTTTATTACTTGAAGTCATCATAAATAGGGGAGAGGCAGACACTTCAATCAGTTGGAAATAATGTTGTTGCAAGCTGACCAGAGTGATCAGAGTTAAAATGCACAACAGCCTTGAAAGCTGGATCCACCTGCTCTGGACCTCCAACCACTTACTGGCTGCTCTGCCCCAGCTGCTGAGCAGTGACAGTGCCTTTGAAGCCAGCAAGTTCCTCCACAGCCTACTGACTTGGCACATCCCTGCGCTCAGGGAGAAGAACTGGGCCCTCTCATGACCTAGCTGACATTGCTTTGGCCTGCAGAGCTGACCCAGCCTTCAGAACTCAAACTTGCTTTCTTTTGCTGACCTAAAACTTAATAAGATTTTGGAAAGAGCGGGAGAAATGTGGCAGGTGTGATTTCTTGGTCATTTACCTCCTATTTTAACAAAGACCCCAAATCCTCTTCTGCTACCCCTTTTTGCAAATGGCCCCACTTCTATAAAATTATCCCACAGTGAACAGAAATAAAAGAGTTGTTTCCTCACACAGGAGGATGAAAAGCAATCAGCTACAAGCAGCTCAGGTCACAGCACATGCAATCCCCACCACAGGCTGCTTCACATGCCTCCCCCAGCACTGCAGCAAGGTCAGCCACCCTAGAGACATCCCTCCCTATTCCCCTCCTCAAGCTGCTGCACACCCCATCCCACATGGAAAAGCTGCTGGATATTACCTGACCCTGATTTTCCAGTCCAACCCCACACTGAGAGTATTTTCTGACTCAAGCACCGACTCAGGCACCTCTTCTTGGGCTTTGTGTGCCCCACCAGCTCCAGGAGACAGCCACATATTCCCAGCACAAAGTGGCAAAGAGTGCCTGCTTACTCAGAAAGCCACTACCAGCCACCTGCACCCAGACCTGCTGCTTTTCTACTCTGAAACATGCACAGCTGAAATTGCTTAGTGCAAATCAGTTCAATTCATAGAAAAATCCCACAGAAAAATTACTATCTCCCTGTCTGGTAATAAAGGCAATGAAAACAAGTTTTTGAAAACAAATTTCAAATATCATTCAATGAATAAGCATATTGATTTAATGGACTCCAGGAGGAACATCTTTACCCTCATGACAATCTGCTTCTTGACACACTTTTAATCCTGTCAATGAGGATAACAGCTTTTCAGCACCCTGAAAGAAGAAATTAAAACCATACTTCAAAAATAATCTCCTTATAAATGCTTCTTGATGATAGTATCTTCATTTTTACAGGTAGAGCTTTCATTGTCTAATGCAAAGAATTTTCAATGTTTTCAAGTAGAAACACACCCCATTTGCAGGCTCCTACTCAGCTTAATTTGGATATTAGGACTGGCAATAAAATTGACTTTGCTGCTCAACCGAGAAGGGGGAAACAATCCTATGCAAGACACTGCTCAAATTTAAAGAAGCAGCTGCAAAATAAAGTTACAAATCTCTGAAGCATGTCTTGCTCTTAAGTGTAAGTTTCAGGTGAGAAATATATCCTGTGTATTAGAGAAGTCAGGCATAAACCCCTGGATTCCAGGGATTGCAAACTTCAGTTAACCTCTAAAATAGCACAAACTATAACCACAGAGTATCAGTGTAGTCCTATGCAGCACACTGAGTAGGTACAGAGCACAGAAAAGTTCCTGTGCAGCGCTGGAAGATGTGCAGCCTAGTTTAAATTGGTTACCCACTACCCAATATTATTGAAGTAAGTACAAGATACCTGTCTCAGGAATCAGGTAACACAGACAAGCGATGTCATGCTGGGGTAACGGCAGGAGGTCAAACTGCTGTGATACATTTTATTTGGACAAACAAGGGCAGCCAGGGGATGACACTCAAGCTCTAGGTTTTTAATTTAAAACTTAATTACAAGATGCTTCTTGTTCCCCGCTCTGCTGGCAGAAATGCCCTGACCCCACTGTTAGTTAACTTAAAATAGATAAAGATGAGGTGCAGCAACAGATCCCATTACATGAATCTAATTTGGATCCCACATGTATCATTCTATACAAACATTGATTGGAGAAAACAACCCAGGATGCCCACAGATCTGCAGCTACATTTGCTGCAGATGTACACCAACTGAGCATCAGACTCCCCTGGACTTCCCTCATCCCTAACTGCAAGAATCTCCTACAGTCAGGGCCCCCAGTGCTAAGCTGGGGATGAGACATTTGTCTGAGCCAAGTGCAAAGACCTTCTGAATATTGAAAGAGAGGTTTCAGTGGGTCTGAGATGTGTCGTTGAGCCACTTCCAAATGCAGATTCCCAGCACATCTGTGATAGACACCCTTGCATCCTTCAGGGATCACATCGTGGAGGATGTGAGGAACCAGCCCCAGGTTCCCCCCTGCATCCAGAACAGCATCTTCTGCTTTCAGACAGTCACAGACACTTCCTTCCCAGCCATGCCCAGAGCTCTGTGCGTGTGTGTGTGCGTGTAACAATTGGCCCACACCAGCCACCCTGGTTCCTCCCAGGAGCCATATTCCTTCACCTCCTGCATGAAATGGTCATTGGATGCAGCATCAAGCTCACCTCCAGCTGTCCCCAAACCAGCTCTAAGTGCAGATTTCAAACCTTGCCTCCTCTCCCTTTCACAATGGCATTGGAGGAGGTGATGAAATCCAGAGGAAGTTTCAGCACTCCAGGGCCAAGTCTTGCACTGTTTCCCATGATTTTCCGGCTCATGTGGCACCCAGGATTTCCATCCCATGACCATAGTTATTTCTGGCCACTGGTTGTCAAGGAGTAAGGGGACCCAACCCTGGAGCAATCCCAGAGGGGAACCCTCCACCCAGCACAGGCAAAGGCTGGCATGACATGAATCAATGTTTTCAAGAGACCGGAGATCATGGGTTTGCCCATCAGGGCGGCCCCTCTGCTTCTGCTTCCTGTCTTGGCAGACATTGCTGAGGGTGAGGTTTTTCCTTGCTACCATGGACATCTTAGAAAAAGAGTGCCAGAGAGGAAAGTGGCAGTGCCAGCAGAGAGGATGTCTGCCAAAAAGCACAGCCCAGGAGAGGCATCTGTTTTCCTGTACAGTGCCAGCTCAACTGGGCATTTTCTTCCAGCACAAACCATGGCCTCAGACCATATCTTCTGCTGGGGGATGTCCCCACACAGGACCTGAATAGCCGCTCCAAAAGTTGTGTGGCCACACAGGTGCTGAGTGTGGACATCAGGAACACCAGGTAAGCTTGTCATTCACACTCAATTTTAAATCCCTGGACCATTTTTTTACATTTTGCATTAGACCAAAGCTATCAGATGTAAAACAGAAATTGTCTCAAGCACAGTAACCAGACACTTGGACTTTCTACCTGCCCCACTCCCTGCCCCACCGCAGCTTCCCAGGAAAGGGTAAAGAGGTAGCCTCTGCAGGACCCAATATTTTGATTTTCTACCTGCAGGGCAACTGTTTCAACCCAGATCTCATCCAGATGTGTGCAGAAGATACTTCCCATTGAAGCTATTTAAGCAAGGGACAGCATAACCCTCACAGGCTTCACAGACCCTCTGCAAAGCCCCCCCCCAGCCATTGCTGTCACCCAGGTGTCCCCTGGGTGCCCTCCAGCCAGCCCCTGCTGTGGCAGCATGCTTTCCCATGTAACAGACCCACCACACTCCATGGCCAGCGATGCCAGTGGCTAGAAATCAGGAACAGAAATAAGGAAAACAAGTCACAGAATCATGGAATAGTTTGGGTTAGAAGAGACCTTTAAAGGTTATCTATTCCAACCTCCCTGCAATGAGCAGGGACATCTTCAGCTACATCAGGTTGCTCAGAGTCCTGTCCAACCTGACCTTGAATGTATCCAGGGAGGGAGCAACTCTCTAGGAAACTAGTTCCAGTGTTTTACAACCCTCATCCTAAAACACATCTTCCTTTTCTATCATCTAGATCGACACTTCTTCAGTTCCAAACCATTATTGCTTGTCCTATTGTAACCGGCCCTGCTGAAACCTTCGTCCCCACCTTTCTTATAGGCCCCCTTCAAGTACTGAAAGGCTCAAGAAGGTCTCCCACCCACAAATGGAACACAGAGTTTTGGAAGCTTTGGGGTAGGGAAGGAAGCCTGTCTCTTCCAGTCTCTAGGCAGGGAGTCAATCCCCACTCTGAAGGTGCTGGAGGGCATTCATGTCTCCTGGGAGTGCCGTGAGCCCTGCTCTGGGGAAGGCACTATGCAGGACCCAGATACAGGTGGCTGTGCTTTCAGGCATGCACCTCACCCCTGACAGCCTGCTGGTGGCAGTGCCCTGCTCAGAAAGCAAAGCTTTCAAGTATCATGGAATATCCTGAATTGGAAAGGACCCTCAGGGATTATGAAGCCTAACACCCATTTCCGCACTGAACAACCTCAAAAGTCACGCCATGTGTCTGAGAGCGTTGTCCAAATGCTTCTTCAACTCTGGCAGGCTTGATGCCATGACCAATTCCCTGGGCAGCCTGTTCCAGTGCCCGCTGGGTGAAGAACCTTTTCCTGACATCCAACCTAAACCTCCCCTGGTACAGCTTCAGGCCATTCCCTTGGGTCCTGTCACTGGTGACCATAGAGAAGAGATCAGTGCCTGCCTCATCTCTTCCCCTTTGTGAGGAGGCTGTAGGCTGTGATGAGGTCTCCCTAAGTCTTTCCTTCTCCAGGCTGAACAGGTCAAGTGACCTCAATTGCTCCTCACACGGCTTCCCCTCCAGACCCTTCACCATCTTCATTGCCCTCCTTTGGAACCTCTGTAACAGCTTTATGTCTTTTTTGTATTTTGGCACCCCAAAACTGCCCCCAGCACTCGACAGGAGGCCACCCCAGCGCAGAGCAGAGCGGGACAGTCCCCTCCCTGGCCTGGCTGGCGATGCTGTCCCTGATGCCCCCCAGGACAGGGTTGGCCCTCCTGGTTGCCAGGGCATTGCAGGCTCATGCCCAACTTGCCATCGACCAAGAGCCTCAGGTCCCTTTCCTCATTCCCCAGGCTGTTTGCACACCCAGAGATGGCCACCCAAGGTGCAGAACATAATTTCTGGAGACACCTGCTCTATCCCTGACGGCGCGTTTCCAAGCCTGCCATGGGACACATCATACAGCCAAGCCAGCCCTGGGGCAGTGAGCGCAGGGCGCCGCATTCGCCGCTCTGCCGGGACCGGGCGCCGGGGCTCAGCTGCTCTGCAGGGACCGACCGCCGGCACCAGGCACCCCGCCGCCAGTCCCGCTCCCGGCCGAAGGGGATTTCTCGGTTCCCTTCGCTCGGGGGGAGGTGCAACCGGAGTTTCCCAGCACCGGGTCCCGCCCCCGCCCTCCTCCCCTTATAGCCGGGCTGCCCCCGCCGCGGCCGCAGAGCCCGTGTCGGTGTCGGTGACCGTGACAGTGCCAGGGCCGCTGTCCCCGGCCAGCCCCGCCAGCCGCGCCGCCCCGGGAGCCGCCGCAGAGTAAGTCAGCCAGCGCTCCCGCCCGGAGCTCGGCTCTTTCCCCTTCCCCTTCCCCTCGGCCTGGCGTCTCCCGCTGCTCCCGAGCCGCTGCCCCGCTCCGGGCACACTTTCTGGGGAGCCCGGGGGCTCCGCAGCGCCCGAGACTGAGGAACGAGGGGCAGATACTGAAGGGTGGGTTGCCGGACACAGGGAGAGAGGTTGCAGCCTTACCTTGTAATTATCAGAATGGGGAATAAATCGGACCGCTGGCAGGACAGCAGCTCCCAGCATATCCCAGGACTGGGCACCGCAAGGGTATGTGCCTGGTAATTCTGTTGTGACAGCTGGGTTTGATTTCTGCTTTTCCCCTAAATTTCAGGGCACAGGCTCAAGCAGTGACTGCTAAAAACCATTCCCCCCCTTCCAACCCCTCCGTCTTCTAACACATTTCCCAAAA
Source organism: Donacobius atricapilla (assembly GCA_013397315.1). Taxonomy (NCBI): domain Eukaryota; kingdom Metazoa; phylum Chordata; class Aves; order Passeriformes; family Mimidae; genus Donacobius; species Donacobius atricapilla. Next base: position 833,768 of record WBMY01012874.1, read on the forward strand.
TCCAGGTGTAGGTAGGTACTGGGCACCAAAGCATCCTAAACCCAGACCTGGCACTGGGTTCCAGATCCAGCGTGGCACTTCTGCCCTCTCCTCTTTGTCTCCATTTAAAGGAAGTGGTTTTCCCCCAAACCACAGGAAAGTAATTGGATTGTGATTCACTCAGTTTGGCTACCCTGAAAAAACACCATTTCAGAGCCTGGACCGTGGACGACCCTGGGCAGCCTCTGTGACTTGCACCCTGCCAGGGTGTGAGTCTCTGTGCCAATTTCTGCATTGCTATGCTTGCCCTTTTGTGACTGCTTTTTCCTAGTGAGGGGTGTCCCACAGCTCCTGGGACTTGCCTTTTCCCAGAGCACTCAAAAAGCCTGTAGAAATTCCCTTCTATCTTTGTGCAGCAACCCCGTATCCACTGTGCCAGCTTCTCAGCACAAATTGAAAAATTCAGCCCTAGGATTAGGATCCTTGGTGTGTTCAAAGTAGAATCTCTTTCTGAGGCTGCTGCAAAGTGAGAAAAAGACTTTCTGTGACTGGAGCATATGGATGATCCAGAAGCCACAGTACCTTGCTTTGACACCTAAGTTCAGAGCAGAAAACCTGAAGAAACACTCATTCTCCAAAGGATCTGCTGCCTGTCTCCACCAAGGGACTTTGCAGCTTTCCAGCTCTGATAAAGCAAATCACAAGGGAGCAGAGAGTTCAGGTTTGGGTTTGCTTCATTCACCCTTTCTACAAAAAGGTGCTTGGAAAGCCAAAGAAATTGAAAGTGCCAAGAGAAGCTCACAGGGAATTTGTTTATCTTCTCAGTTGCTGTTAGCTCTAGCAGTGAACTTTGCAAACTCCAGGCCTTAAAGAAGGATTTGGCTTTGGAACTGTATTATGAAAACAAAACTCTAGACTGCAGCAGCTGGTTGCTCTTTCAGCAGCAACAGTTCAAAATTATGCTGCTGAGATTTGAATCAAGAAGAAAAAATGAGGTTATTACAGTGCATTCTCTCTGCTTTTTCCCAATAACACTGTATATATAGAATTTTATCTTTCACTGTTTGAAAGATTCTCACTAACAACAGGAAATGATGGTTTACCAGACAGTAAACCCCACTACATATGGGTTTATGCTGGTTTAAAGCATCTGACTCATGCCAGGTGAGATGCCCTGGGGTCCTCTGCCTGCTCTGCCATTGCCATTCCCCTGAGTCCCATGGGTTCCCCATCACCCCCAGCCCTATAGGGGTGCCTGGTGATGCTGAGGCACATGGATTGAGTCCTCTGGGGCGGTTCTGCTCCTGCCTCAGCTTCTTTACTGGAGACAAGTTTTGTTTTCCCTCAGCTCCCCATTAGGAGCAGAACTTGGCCACCATCAGGATGCTGCTGGACCACATATTGCGTGGTGGGTTTCTCACAGGAGCCTGTAGATAGGACTGTGGCTGTGAGCAGCACAGTGAAGGGTCAGGGTGGGGCTCTGGGTGGCCCAGCTCTTCTATGGACTGTGAATTCCCAGGCAGAGCTAGGTGGGAGCCTCTGGATTCGCAGCATCTCCATTCAGTACTTAACCCAGATAACAACAATGGTAGGAAAAAAATCCCTCACCTCCTAGGAGGGCTCCCAACTTGCAGAGAATGGATCTGGCATCTCTGTGGACTCTTCGTTTTGATGAATTAGCAGTTTGTTTAGATGTCAGCACATGGTCTGAGGTACACTAAACTCAAAATGTCTGCACTGCTCTACTGCTTCAGAGATGGCTTGGCCCAGTGCGATTTTCTTATGTGGGTAGAGATAACCACTTTTCCACAGGGAACGGATGGGGAGAGACGAGGCTGATGCAAATGCAGAGAATAAACATTGCTAGATAACTCTGGATTTCCGAGAGGCTGTGGGAGAGTGGACAATATCCACTAAAATGAGACATAAATCCTCATGACCTAGGATGTCAGCAGGCTGGAGAGGACCAAAAATCCAAACAAATGTTTGTTAATACTGGCAGCAGCTCAGGAAGAAGAAGTCAAGAAAAAGTTCAGCAAAAAAATTCAGAATAGGGATAATTAATAAATCTCTTCCCCTGAGTGCTCTCTGGCACACCCTGAGCTGCCCCTCACCAATGAGATCATTCTGCATGAAAGCTGTTTCCTTTGAGGAGGAAAAGGAGAAAATAAGAAGCCACTGTGCCCAGAGTCCAGGCTGGGTCCTTCTGTGTCTTGTCTCTGCTCCAAGTGTTTTCCTTGCCCTTGTTGCCCACCCCAGAAAAGCTCCAACTCGGAGGTAGGTGCTGTGATCAGCAGAGAGCTCTCTGTATCCCACTACAGCCCCACCGGCAGTCACAGCACCACAGTCCCAGTGCTGCAGGGCGTCTGGACAGGGTGGCAGGGGATGCTCTGTGAGCTGTGCCGCTCTTCTGGTTTGAAACCAGAAGTTGAATATGCTATGTCAGAAATAATTGGATAAACGCTCCCCTGGCACACACCATGTTGCCACGTAATAATAATGAGGATGACGATGATAACAGTAAATTAGTAATAACACTGAGTTGGGAACAATGTCAAATCTTGACCTCAACTCATTACATTTCCCAAGACTTGATTTTGAATTCTGTGCCTGGGAAATGATTTAGCATTTCTCCTGCTAAAAAAAAAATAGGAGCCTGCTGGAATTTTAGCAAGCTTTGATTTGTGAGAAGAGCACAGGCATAGAGGAGCAGCCTGCAGCCATCCAAGCCAGAACCAAGCTCCTGGCATGTCCTGTCTGCTGTATTGGGCAGGAGCACATGGTGATGGAGGCAGGAGGTGCAGTGTTAGCACAGCATCTCCTTCCTGTGCCCCATAGATGTAACCAAGACCACCTCCTTTTAGCTGAGTATTTCTTTTAGAAAGTGTTGGCATTTTTTTATGTAAGTTTCTTTAAAGCATTTCTTACAGTAAGAGCTTGGCTGTCTAACAGTAACAAGAAGAGATGGATATGGAGTGTTTGGCATCCCTTGACATTAAATCTGGGGCTGCATTTCAAGGCAGAAGTGTGAGCTTGGCTTTACTGGTATTTCTTGCTGCAGATACAAACACAGGCAAGCCAGCACTAGCACATGATAATCACTGGGCAAGAGTTCAAGCGGGCCAAGTGTGAGAGACCATGGTAGCTTTTGCATCATCAGCCTTACCTAGGTGCTTGAGGCTGGCTTTTTTTGAGCACTGCCAGTACAAAGTTCTGACAGACGTTAAAAATTCAGCTTTTAACCAGCTTAATCATTCCCTTATGGACTCTTGTATGTGTAGTGTCACTTCGATGTTTTCAAATATACATTGCATTCATCTTGGCATTGAAGGAGAACCAAAACTGTTTGAAGTCCACCTTTGTGATCATCATTCATCAAAATGAAAGACTTTAGCCTTTTGGAAAGGGAGAGGTACTTTCTTTGGTTAGAAAACACACAAAAAAACCACCCCAATAATGCTTTGTTTGAAATAATAGGAGAAAGAGAAAGGACTCGGCTGGGTCTGAGTCTGTGCTGGAACAAACAGGAAGGAAGGGATTTGGCAGAATTAATCTAAACAGTGTTGTATTGGGAAATGCAGGTTACGGAAAGAGCCCTGCAAAAATTAAGCAAGTCCAAATCATTTACAGAGCATGCCTGTTGTCATGATTTTTTTTGGTTGGTTGGTTGTTTTTCTGGGTACTTTTGTAGTGGATATGTAACAAAAAAGGAGCTCTTTTCCACTGCTTTCAGGATTCTAGTGAGGCATCCTGACTAGCATAGCTGGAGTGAACTGCAGGGAATTTCCTTCCCCTTCCCCTCCTCAGTACGTTGCTAGGGAGACATAGGTGCACAGATTCAGCCATGGCACAGCTGCTGGCTAGCTTGGGATTAGCTCAGTTAGTTAAGGATGCTAATAATGCTTTGGTTGTGGTTCAATCCCTGTATGGGCCATTCACTTCAGAGTTGGAATCGGTGATCCTGGTGGGTCCTTTCCAGCTCAGACTATACCGTAACTCCTGTCAGCTGAGTTCTGGTGCTCAGGCCCCCTTTGCTTGCTCATGCAAGCAAAACTCCTTCCCAAATGAGTTTTCATATTTGTTGTGTTTAGAAAGTAGTAGCATTACTAATCCTGAACACAGCCTGGCATCCAAAGCAGGGAGAAGGAAAGCTCTCAGCCAAGCCAGGCTCTCACTGCTGTCTGCCACTCTGCTGCTACCTCTAACTTGATGCTTCAAACCTCTCCAAGCTGCCAGGAGCTAGCAGGAGGAAACACAATTAGAATGAAAAGCCACAGTCTTCCAACCAGTTTTCCCAGAAATAAGTATCATATTTTGTATCATATGACGCATATCAACATTATAAACTTAATAAGGATATTTGAAGATCACCACATTGTGGCCTTATAACTGAAGCCAAATTCTTCATTTTTAAAGTCTAATTTTTCTGCCATTACTCAGTTCAAGGAAACCAAAACTTGCCTGAGAGTTCTTCATACAGATGTGCTTCAGTCTCCGAGAAAGTCACTTTAAATAAAGAGTTATTAGAATAAAGATTGGAAACTATCCATTTTCATTTATTTAGGATAATTGCATAATTATTATACAAATGGTTATAGTTATGCAAATAAATATTTTGCAATATGTTGAATTATAGAGGAACATAATTCTAAATATGAATTCTGAAAAGAAGTTGTAACAATAACAAGTTTCTGTTGTTAATTATTTGTAGTGTAGGAGTGTTGGTGGTAAGGTAGGACTCTGGCAGGATTACGTCTGTTTAAACAAGGCTAAACTACCCTGATCCTCCTGCCTTGTTCCCACTTACCTCGAGCACAGACGAGGGAAAAAAGGCCCTGAGTAAGGTGAGAATTGATCCTGCCATGTAAGAGTAGGAGAGTTTTGTGGTTGCTTTGAAGGCCCAGGACACTTACCCCACCCACATCATTCATATGCCCATCCATGCTCATGTCCATAGTCACACAGCATCCCATGGGAGAGCCTGACAAGCTCAAGGTCTCAAATCTGGACATCTGAATTGCCCTCAAAATGGCTCTTTGATTTTCTCTAAGTTAGACCAGAGAGCTGCTTCCATTCTCTGCATTACCTGGGATGGTGTTGCTTCAGGAATTCTCCTGTGCTCACACCAGACATTTAGCATTCTCCATGTTTGCCACACATATGCCTTACCACCCTTTCTCCTTGGTATTTTTCTTCCTAATTGTTATAATCTGATCCTTTTTTTTTTTTTTTCCTCTGAAATTTACAGGCTAGCAGGAAAATGATGAAAATGTTACCTTTCTTCCAAAGTGGTCCTTTTGGAATACGCAGTGGATCAGAGGGTTGCATTAATGCAAACAGGCCATTTGAAAACACTTCAGCATCAGTAGCTGAGCAAGTCCCTGCCTGTCCTGAACCTTCTGCAGATGAAATCTGGTCCAGGGACCAGGAGAAGATGAGAGAAACGCCAGGGGCAGCCTGCAGAGCTTCACGTGCCTCTTCCATCACGAGCAATGAGAGTTGCATCTCTGCCGGGGACAGCCCTGAGAAGGGGAACAAAGGAATAAAGGGAATGCTTAAAAGTGCATTTAAAATTGTTAAAAAAACCAAGCCACCCAGTGGTAAGTGCTCCCCCATCCTTCTTGCACCACTTCATGGGCCACAGTTACCTCTAGAAGGGTTGTATGAGGCAGGGAATCTTTTTCCCCCTGGGGAAACAAAGGTGCCGATAGATCGAAGTGACTTTTCCAAGAAGCCTGGGGAAAATTGGGAGGGAGACATGACCTCAAGTCCCAGTCCTTTAGAACCAAGGGAACAGTCCTTGAGGAACTGTCCATTTGCAGGTTTTCTGTCCAAAACAAAACTTATTTCTACCTCTCATGGGGGCACAGAGAACTGTGGGTGGGTGAGAAACCAAGGTGTAATTCTCAGCTCTGTTCCTCCATCTCCTCCTACAAAGTTTCATTGTTTTAGTACAAATTATTTAATTTCCAGAAAAGCCTTTACCTGTCTAATTGGCATCTCTTTCTTCATGTGTCAAATGCTTTCCCTAAATGGTGGTTTTCCTTCTTGGCCTTGAATTTGCTGCTGAAAACAGGCCTTTTGTACTTTTGCTCTTACCGCTGCATTGCCCCATCCCCAATGTATTTTTTTTTTTTTAAGCAACCAGATTTTTTAAAGCAACCATAATTGCAGAAAATATTCCAGATGAGACACCACCAACGTGTGGTACAATATATTGCTATTTTCCCATCTCAGTGGGATATTTCTCACTGAGTACATCCTGAGGTTGTAACTGACATGTTCACTATCACCTCTCAGTAGGGATTTACTAATTCTCCAGGCGTCTCTCTTCCTCTTCCATCTCAAGCTGATACACATCCAGCTTGCAGCAGAAAATCATATTTGTTGCTAAGTAACTTTTGTTCTATTGAATTTGTATCTTGTGGTTTGTGCCATTAAATTTCAGCCCATTTACTATTCAAGTTATCCCATTGTTCCTGTAAAATACACCAAGCCCTCAGTTTCAATAATGTCTCTGAACTTTGTGCAATCAGCAGATGCCAAAAGGGCACTCCCAGATTTTGTGCAACAATCTCTGAGGACAAATGAAGTAAGATGAGTTTCATGAATAATGTGAGCTTTCTCCACCCAGGGTCCTCCATGCAAACATTACACACCTAACAAATCTTATTTTGAGATATAACTTTGCCATTTTAACTAATAATTTCCCAGGTTTCCCTGTCTCAAGTAACTGACTGTAGTTCAGATAAGACAGTTCAATTGTATTTGTCTTGCTTGCTAAATGTGTCACCCCGAACAATTTCACGGGTCAGGTTGTGCCAAATCTATTTCTGGAAAACCCATGCGGTATTTCCTTTACCACATCTTAAGTTACATATTTCCATCAATATTACTTCTAAAGCCATGCTTCTGACTTGAGATCATATTAATGGGAAGGGGGATGAGCAATAACTAACTAACTCCGCAAGGCTAAATTTTGGAAAAAAATTATAGGTGGCTCATGAGTAGCTGTCCATATGCAACACACTGGTGATGGGTACTCAAATTTCCATTGCTCCAGTTACAGGCAAGATAGAAATAATCTGATCTTCAAATAAACAGATTTTCTATATGGTGTAGGAGCCCAAAAGCTAGCATTTTGGAAGTATAAGCATTTTTTAAAAAATATTCCAGAGCCATCATTTTTTATAAAACAGAAATCTAAATCTTCACTCTTGGTTAAAAAAAGGCTGTTCTTTTTTCACCAGTCAAACAAGTCATGGATCTCCTTGGAGAGCAAAAGCTTTGTGATGCCATTCAACAGCTGTTTGTCCTGGAGAAGAGCCTGTCTAGCAAAAGTGAGGAGGGACTGAACACCAGTCAGAAAGACATTGAGTCTGTCTATGAAGTTCTGAAGCACAAAGTCTTCAGCACCTTGAAAGATTCTGTGCTGCTTGCAAGAACAAACCCAGACCTGCTGCAGCAGGCAGTGGAGGCTCTGAAAGAGCAGGAGAAAGAAGATCAGAACTACATGTCAGAGAATCCACCTGACCAAAATATGCAATATAGACCTAGAAAATGGAAAGAGCTTTGGATGGCTACAGTAAAGGAGTCGGTAGAGGCTCGAATGAAAGACACAAGCCGTACTCCTAGAGCTGAGAACCTCTCTGCAGTTGGCCAGAACCTCCTGCACATGGGAAAGACAATGAAAGAAGATTTGACAGTGGTTGCCAAGTACATTAACAAGCTTTATCCTCCTGAGTTTAATGTGTTCGGCATATATGCAGAACTCTACCACAATTATTTTGCCTCCCAGGCAAAGAAAAATGCTGAGTCTCATCTGGAAGACAAGGATATTTACCTCCTTCTATCATGGGTGCACAACTTTTATCCAAAGTAAGTGGGCTTTCATACATGCTTACCCCTGGCAATCAAAACAGGCTCATTGGCTGCAAACTCAGGCATTTGCTTGATTTATGAATTAGTATTACTGTGGTGCAGTCCAGCACCTGGCTAAGTTCTGGTGTTACTGATGATGTGCTGGTTTACACTCCTCGCCAGAACAGCCAGAAGGGACACACTCAAGGCTGTAAATGAAGGGCTGTTCCACCATTCTGGCTTCTGAGCAACAGACATACATGCAGATGTTATGGGCTTCATTTGTGGGGTAAATTGGTCAGGCTCATTGCCTTGATATCTATTCCAGTTAGACCTGGGCTCAGTCTTGGAAAATTTGGAAATTTCAGCCCTTTGTACCAGAGGGCAGACAATAAACAGAACAACTTGAGATGCAATTATCCTGAGCATGGAGGATGTTGCTCAGCTGTTACCCACAGTCTACGTGTTCCTCACCTTTAGGAGAGCCAGAGGTGCACCCCTGTGAGAGCACACCTTCAGCCAAGGGTCCCCATAAACCCTGTATGTTATCAAACTGAAAATATTGCTTGTTGTGGCTAATAGTACTGGGTGGCGAATTGAGGGCTTTCACTTCTTAGGTGGAAACCAGTAAAGACACCAGCAGTGTTTCTTCTGTTCTAAAGTCATTCAACCTTTACCTCCACAGTCTCCTTATCATGTTTCACTGATGAGTATAATGATTCAGTGTTGATCCTGAAAGTTTTCCACAGCCAGTGTTGTGCTCTAGGCCAGGATATTCAGGCCTGAACCAGCCCGTGTTTGGATGTGAGCAGTTGTGAGGAGTGGGGCTCAGCCAGAGCAGCTCAGCCCAGCACTGGAGACAGTGTTGGCCAGAGCAAGTGCTTTGAGAGTGTTACCAGTGGCCATGTCCAGGTGTCTGCTGAGGGACCACCTCCCAGCCATCCAACACCAGCTTTTCACCTGCTCATCTCTCTGTATTGATGGAGAGAGGTCATGTCCAGGGGCTGGACTTCCCTGCTTGCTTCAGGTGCTCTGTCCCCACCAGAGCATAGTGACAGCTACTCAGGAGTTTGATAGACCATGACTCCATTCCCAGGGTTGCTTGTGGTCCCATGTCGCCTTGATTTTTTCAGCCTTCTCTTCTGTTTCACAGTTTCATGTTTTGGGTTCTTTCTCACACTCTGGTCTGTAAACACTGGCAAATATTTATCATAACTTCAAGGTAGTTTACATTCCTGTTCTTAGAGATATGGGCAGCTGATGGACAGTTGTCTTGACCAATGGGATGGGGAGAGGTGTCAACCTTCTTCCCCAATCCCTGGCCTTGGTAGATATACTATATATGGAGTCAGACTTTCAAATGAAGTAGAGTTTTTAGTTCATGCCTTCTGATCAAAGTGTGAGTGTGTGTTTATGTGTGTGTGACAAACTATGTCAGTCCCACCCTCACAGGTCTCACCCCTGCCACGTATTCATCCAGCTTCTCCAAGTCCTGCTTGGATTAAGGACAGTGGACATTACCATCTGTTTTTTCACTGATATCCTCAAGAAGTGTTAATGACTTGCATCAACAACTGTCTTGAATTACACTGCCCTTGGAAAATGCAATTGTTTGGCTTTTTTCATTCCAGAGACATGAGAAAAGATCATGCTTTAGCCATGGAGTTGGATAAAGTTAAGCTTGGAAGCCTTTTGCCTTCAAGTCTGAGCAAAGAGCTTGAAAATAAATACCTTGACAGTGAAGAGGTAAGAAAGGTTTGGTCACTCCTCTTCTTCCTTTCACTGCTCCTGTATGACTCCTCAGAGAAGCTATGACTTGTCCTGCACACACACTTCTTCACCAGTGAGCCACACACCCTACACATCCTTCCAGGGAGAAGCAAAAGCTTTTGTTTGTTTTTGGGCAACAGGTCACCTTTCTGCTAGATGGGACTTGCAGAGCAAACTTCTACTTAGCCCTAGGAGCAATGAGAAAAGAACTGCTCTGTTCCTGTAAATCATGTGGTAGGAACAGGGGTAATATCCAACAACAGATCTTTATGGACAACTTTCCAACTGTCTGATAAATCTCCAGAGGGACTAATGATCCCTCTCACAGGAATCACTGAAGGATCTTGGATTACTCCTGGTCTCTGCAGAGGTGCCAGGCCTTGGATGAGTGCAAGTCATGGAGATCTGGTCTTGACAAATCTGTTTCTTTGATGGAGAATCGCCTGGTCTGCAGAAAATAAAAGTTGCTCTGGTTTTCGTATCACCCTTCCCTTAATGGAAACAAGAAGCCACTTTTATAGTACTCCCAAGCTTAGTGCTTTTGGCATTTGGGGCTGGAATTCCCGGAAAATGAGAAGATGAGTTCCAAGTTTAGATGTAGTCCGTGATGGTTTGCATATGGGAGAGGTGGTGTGAGATCTGCAAAGTGCATGAACAGGGCACTGGGGGATCAGCAATGCATGCCAGACACTTCACAGACTATTTCCAAAGCCTCACTGCAGCACAGAGGGGTCAGAGCAGAGAAAACCTGGCAGCACTTTGTTTCCCTCTCCAGCGCTTGTGTGGCGTCAGAAGAGCTCATGAAAAAGGATTGCAAAAGCAGGTAGCTCTGAGTGTGACACACACAGTGCGTGGTTGGGGGAATTTGAGCTCCAGCACACATAGCTGCTGCAACCTTCCTACCCACTGCTCCCCTCCCTGCCCTCCTGATTTCCCTGATGTGGAAGCGTGATGGGATCTTCACTCCTACCTTAAAATACTCAACTCACTTTTGCTTAGGTGGGTATTGTGAGGGGGTGGCCCTTATTGCTGTGAAGTCATGGATCAAGCCTCTCCTAACAAGGAACCTTTATTTCCCAGCCAGGGCTGAAGGAAAAGTCTGCTGAGCCAGGCAAAAGGTGGGTGGGCGAGTAAAACATGCAGAAGGCAAGAGCTGTTGCATCCATGTTGCAGTAAATGCCATTGTTCTTCCTTCCCTAAAGGTTACTGTCAAAAATTCGCTGAGCAGATGTTTAGATAAAGAAATCCAAAGGTGGAAAGAAGACAAGGAACCAGAGAAGCTAAATGGGCATTTTCAGAGTGAACTACTAGGAATATTTGTTATTCAGGTAATACAGAGCTATATTAAAAATAAACAACTGCATCCTTTACCTACTTAGGATTTGAGACTGACTATGGTCAATGCAGAAAATGAAAAGGCCAAGTCACTTGTGCAGAGTGGTAGCAGAGGTGGGTGGTACCGGGAGGCTCAAAACCATGGTCTGTCTTGGGCCTGGTGTACCTTGTGATGGAGGCAAACTCCTCTGTAAGTAAAACAAGAAGAAAAATTGCCTTCATTCTGCCTATGCAATTTCTTCTGCATCCCCAGCAGCAGAGAGACAGGAGACAGGCTCAGTTGCTTGAGAAATGGGGAGTCTGTTTCTTCCTCCCAGGTAAAGTGCCACAGGCAGAGCTGCCTCTTTCCCTCCTCTACAGAGGATTTGTTGAGTTTATTTTTAAAAAATAAACTTCTCATATGTTGAGGTTGTTGTGATTAAATTGTTTATTTAAATGCAATCGAACGACATTAAAAAAAAACCAAAAAACACAACAAAAAAACCCCAAACAAAACCAAATGTCAAATTGCCTGCCTTCTCAGCTGTTTTCTAGATTTTCTTCATGCTCCTTTTGAACCTCTCAGCTAAGTATAGCTGCTCTGTATGGTTCCTGGCTTAGTTGCAGGGGCAGATGCAGGAGAGCTGGGTGCAGTTACCTCAGTAGAGGATCTGCAGCCTCTTTACCCAGCAAACCTGGGCCTTTTTGGAGCAGGCAACATTTAAAATTGATCTTGCTTGTTTGCTAGAGTATCTATAGCAGCCAGAAGCGAGCTGAGGACATCAGCAAGGCTGTGGGTGAGGAGCTGTCCCGTCGGCTGCTGAAGGAGCTGCCAGCCTTCCTGAGGAGGTGAGGTGGTGAGGGGCTGTGAGCAGCAGGGCTGGCCAGGACATGGGCAACAACTCATCCACCTCTCCTCTTCCCATCTCCCCTCCAGCTACAGGGATGCATTTGAAGACTTCAAGGAGAAAAGCAAGAAGCACAGATACTACAAGCCTATACTGATTGCAAATATTAACAACTGCTGGAATTTTAGGTAAGGGTCCAAGAGAAAAGGTTTTGCTCCTTCCTCTGCAGGCAATGTATAGAGGGGAGGTACTCCAGAGTGAGCAGAGGTAGGTCCATCTGCCTGCAGAAGGTTTGGAGACCTCTGAATTTCTCTCTCTCTCCTCTGAGGATAGGCTATTCTGACCTGGCTGGTATTTTGCAGAGAGTACACGGAGAAATACATGGCAGAGAAGGACGACTGTAAAGCCGATATCCTCAGCACACTGGCTGATATCGAAAACAGCGGCTTTGATGTGCTGCTTCAACAGCTCTTTGCCCAGCTGAAGGTACCATATCTGTGCCCCACACCCTCCTGCCCCATGGCTCAGCTGATACCAGGGCAGGGCACGTTCTCCTGCCGTGCTATCTGTTGCTCAAATCTCTGATTCAAATCAGCCAAGTTCAGAAGGGACAGGATCGGTCCTAACCCACACTGCTGCCGGAAAACTCCCACTAAGCTCTCCTTGAGCTGGTCCTCAGGCCTGCAGGCAAAATGGGTGCAGTGACATATGCATGACTGTGCAGGTGAACATAAAATCTGCTGATCGCATCTGAGACAATGGCTGCAGCAGGGAGAGACTCAACATAAAGCTGTTTGCTCTCCACACTGTAGGAAACAATCACTAATGGCATAAACCGCAATTACGCAGCTTTTGGCTTCCCCATAAAGGTGACCTGAAGGGCATTTTCGTACTTTTGGCTTCCTTTTTTTTGTTGTTTTTTTCATTGTTTATATCTATGTATAACGCAGTCTTTTCAAGATAAGCAAATTTGATAGAGGAAAAGGAAGCGTAGGAGTCAGGAATGTTCAGCCACAATCTATCCTGCTTTCTCTGTAGAGCCTTTTAGAAGGCACAAGAGAACCAGGGTGTGGTTTTTTCCATATTTATTTACTGTGGCTGAGAAAAATTATGATTGAAAATATCTCATAAGGATTAATTGATGGTACCATAATTCTTTAATCAGACAAGATGGTGAGGAAAAAAAAAAGCAGAAATAAGAAAAACACTTCCAGTATGAACCTTTCAAACCCTTGGTCTTCTTCACGATGAGGAACAAAGAAGGGGACACAGCCCCTTGTTTCCCTGTCCCTGTAAGGCATCACCACACACCCCTGCACAGGACTACACACCACACTCTCGCTACATGGGATACACTACATGTAGAAATAATATATACATGTGCATAGAGTTTGTTTGAGGTAACTTAGCAGATTTTCCTTTTTTTCAGCCAATGTTCAAGAAGTTTACAGAGAATAAGTGGGACTCCAGCAGTGAAATTATGAATGAGATCATTAAAACAACCAGCAAACATATTTCATACTTCCAGACCTTAAAGGACCCATTTTACCATGTAAGTCTGAGAGAAACATTGGAGGGATTCTGGGGTGCTGAGGCTGCATTTTCAGCTCTGATTGTCTGTGGCTGGAGTTGCCTTGACTTCTGGTGTGCCGGCCTGGCATCAGGAAGCCTCTCAGGCAGGGTTTCCATCAGCATGCAGTTTACCCAGATTAGGCTCATAAAGCTTACCCTCCTCAGCCAGAAGCAGACTCCTGCAGCTCTGCTGCACTGTTTGCAGACTAAATCACCCGTGATGTAGAGAAAGTGCTTTAGAGACCACCCAGCACGTGGCTTTATTTACATATTTGGTTTAGCAGTCTTGAAACATAGATGCAGTTGCACTGTGGTTCAGTCTCATTGCTCCTTTGATTGCCCTAGGGACTGGAGGAGGTGGATGGAACTGGGACAAACCCCAGAGAATTGAGCCAGAACCCCATCCTCACTGCTGCTAGACTATATATGAAATAACATAATATAAGACAATATTTGATTTCCTGCCTTTTCCTTTTTAGTAGCTGAGACAAATGATGATGTTTTATGTGTTAGAGAGAGGAACAGGAAGAGCAGCATGAATTCCTGTTTCTCAGGAATACTGTTACTCCTCTAGCACATGGAAATTTTTTCTGCGCTTTAAACTCTTCCCAGAAGGAAGCAACATTTGGAAAATCCCATACTTATTAGAGCACAAAGAAATCCTCAGCATCTAGGATGTGGTGTAACCAGTCTTGGGAGGTTGGCAACTCGGGTTGTTCCTGCTGTGTAATCAGCAGCAGGCATTGGTGGGGCATGTCTCACAGCACACATGGTTTATTCTGTCCCCAAGCTGAGGAGACATGGATGACGATTCCCTCCTCTCCTTCCCACCAGGCTATTGTTGAGAAGATCCACGCCCGTTTGGTCAAAGAGTACATTGTGAGGCTGCTGAAGAGGAAGGTTAGCCTGAAAACTCCAGCACAGCAGCAAACTCTGGCCCAACACATCTCCAAGAATGCTGCTGACCTGGAAGCCTTCTGCACCAGCAATGTACGTGAGTGCTTGCCATGAACATGTCAGCACAGGGCACAGACACACTGAAAAACAGGAAAATAAATATGGGAGCTTTTGTTAACCTTTTCAACTCAGCTTAATTTCCTGAAAGGCAGGACCTTAGGCAGAAAGAGGTCTCTAAGTGCCTGTAGGCAGAAAGACTCCCCTGTCAGCAGCCTGCCCCTCCCTGCTTGGAGAGACATGATTTTATCCTTTGTCCCATTGTCAGTTTCCTTTTGAAGGTTTATTTTAATAGGGTCAGAAGACTTAGATAATCTTTTCTGGTTTCAGTCGCGTCCACGGTGTCTGGGTTTCCTCTCACCCTTGATTTTCCCCACATTGCAGCTTTTAGGTCAGCCAGGGGCTAAAGCAGGCAGTGTGGGGTCTGTGGTATGCAAGGAATTTCTTCATGAGAGCCACAGCTGGAACATCCCTCTCTGTGCATTGAGATCATCTCCCTCCTTCCATGCCTCTAATTTTGCCTGCAAAAAAAGCTAACCAGCTAAACCAAAACCTGCCCTCCACCACCCCATGCACGTTTGACTGGAGAAGGAACAAGTCTGAGTTTCACATAGAGTGGGTAGGAGGTCAGGCAGCTGCACCATGGAAATTCCAATGGCCAGGAAAAAGCCCCAGTTGGGGCTTCTACCTGATTTTAGCAATACTTGGAGATGCTAAAAGCAGGCTTGTGTTTGGAGCTGGGGTAGAGCAGTACATGGCAGTGACTTACCTGGCCCATCAGACCTTGTACACACGCCACGCAGCGCAGAAACCCCGAAAAGGGAAGTGAACAGAGAGAATCTGCTGAGGTGGATGTGGAAGTCTGAGTCTTGGGGCAAACCACACACCACTCTTGTAAGAGGATTAAAAACCATCAAAAAGCTAATCCAGTTTTTCCAAGGCTGCCTCAGGCAGAAACACCGCTGAAAACAATGAGGCACCTAAAATCACTGATGTGTCCTTTCCACTTGCCAGGAAACAGCCTCAAGGAGGCATCTCCTGGGGTGGGGGTTGGTTTGCATCCCCATGATGTCCTGCTAACCACTTTCTCCTCTCACAGGGATCTCAAGCCACATGGCTGAATTCAGCACTCCCCAAATTGGCTGAAATAATCCGACTTCAGGATTTAGGTGCTATTAAAATTGAAGTTGCAACACTCGCCACAACATACCCAGACATCCGGTAAGAGATGCTGAAACACATTTGCTAATACTCATAAGGAATTTTTATTGAGCCAGAAAGCAGTCAAATATGAATATAGGTGAGGTTCATATAGCCTGGGCCTATAAACCTGGGTGGGAGCTGCCTTCGAGGGTGTGCCAGTCCCAGTCCTAACAGAAAGCAAAGGAAGATAAGAACAAAAGCTTATTGATATATTCAAAATTCTGGCCTGATTTTCTCCTTTACCTTGGAGATTCCCTTCCCTACCCCAAACATCCCAGGACAGTGCAGGGTCTTGTGTAGGACTGCCAGATGCTGAGCTGACACCCACAGGGGATGTCAGCACGTGCCACAGGGTGGGAGCCACATCCTGGTGCAATGGGCCTGACATCTGGAGGTGTGTGGGAGGAAATAAAACCTGCCTGTTTCTTTTCCACAGCAAAAGGCACCTGGAGGCATTCCTGCACATCAAAGCCAATTTGTCACGCAGTGAACTCAAAAGCATCCTGGGCTACTTGGCAGACAGCACAGCATCCACACAGCCCAGGGCCCCACTCTTCTCCAACATAAACGTGTCCTAGACCAAGGCATGCCTTGGCAGTGCCCTGTCCTGGACTGTGGGGTGAGCTGGGGATGGAGACTGTCCTCTGGAGTGATGCACAGCACACACTGCCACCTTTTCCTATGGAAAGTGCTTTGTCCCAGTCTGGTGTTCAGCATCTCTGTGGGAGTCATCGTCCTCCATGTGGAGCTGGGTGCAGGGTGCACCCATGGGAGGTGCAGTGCCCACAAGGACCAGGGCTGCTCCTCACACCAGTCATGGATTCTCTCTGAGGTCTTCTTGGTGCCACCACATTCTCTGCCTGGACACTGCCCTGGTTTTCTGAACTCCTTCTACCTCTCAGGGTGCCACAAAGGCCACATCACAGACCAAGTGGGCACCACCTGTGTAGCTTTTTGTCTTCTAAGGAAATTAAGGGAAACAAAAACTGGAACCAAAATGAAGAGGTGTTGGAAAAGTCCCATGTGAGCATGCTTGTGATCCATCTGCCTTCCTCAGAGCTCTGCAGGGCAGCTGTGTTAGGCTGGTGGGAGAGGCATGAGGTTCGTGGTGAGGAGGAGCTGCAGCTCAGCAATGGCAGGGCTCCTGCCAGCCCGCTTGGAGCAACTACCTGCTCTGACCCAGGGCAGCAGCACTGCCCAAGGGCCTTGGGGTTTCCAGTGGAGAACTGGCCCTGGAGAGTGTGTGTTTCCTTCACCTCTGTGAGGTGAGAGCACCTGGGCCCCTGGCAGCCAGCCCCTCTGCAGTGACTCCATCCAGCGCATCTGCATGGAGGGACTCCTGCTAGCAGAGGCTGGGAGCAAGCTGCCTACTGCAATGGATTGTGTGAGCTAAGCCACCATCTAGTAAGCACTTTGGATATTACTGAAGTCCTCCTTATCAAGGAGAGGACTTTTCCAGACCCCATTAACAACAGGGGCTTTGAATAAGGTGTGGAACTGGTCTCAAATGCCATCAATACGTACTGAGCACCCTGCACGTGTCACCGTTCTCTTGCTCAATCTTTCCCCTCTTGCTGTGAGGTAGATATGATATGAAGACACAAATGGGTCTCTTGTGAAACTGTGTTTTGTTACTTGCAGCCCAGTTTTTTGGGAACCTAATCACTTGCCAAAACAACACTGTACATTTGGAGACCTTTCCGTTCTGTTTTCCTGTGTTTGAACCTTTGTATCAGTCTCTGGAACGTTAGTCCTCAAGGAAGATGCCTGATGACTGTGCAAACTATATAATGTATTTATATGTATATGCAGTATATCACCGGTGTATTTTTGCACCCAATTTCATTTTTTCTCAGTTAGAGATACTAATTTGTAATGTTTATAATAAACAGTATTCAAATATGCTAGAAAAGTGACTCATTTATTCTGTCTCTGGCTGTTGTTTACTGTGTTGCCACAGCTTTGTCCTCCTTCAAAGGGCCATTTCTCCCAGCCTGCTCTGGTGAATATCACCCACTGGTTCCAAGTAGGGAGTCTTGCTGTACTATAGACAGGCTGGAAAAGCACTGCTGCTGCCCCTTGTAAGACATTCGCTGAGCACGGTGGGCTGCTCACTACCAGTGGCCAGCGGCACATGCTCAGAGTCTTCTCCCATTGGGTCCTGTGGCAAAATTGTGCATTGAGTGAAAAACAGTGCTTCGGTTTTAGTCTGCTGCCTGGCCACAGGCAGCACAAAACAGCCTCTCTCCTTCCTTAAGCACACTCATGCAAAACTCATATAGACACATGGGTTAAAAAAATCATTATTTAAACACTTAGCTACAGTTTAAAGCCAAATGCCAAAATGATTTCTGACTGTGCTGAGCACTCATGACAACTGTCACCTATTGGGTAACATTTTCCTTCCCAATTAGTGAAAGGTCATTTTATTGCTACAAAAATACATATTTTGATTTAGAGATCTGTTAAAGGCCTACAGAAATGCATCATACAAGTGATTGCACTGATCTTAAAAAAAAAAAATCCAGCTAAGTAAGTGCCCAAAGGGAAACAGTATCTATTTATATATCATAATTAGCATGGGTAGGAGAAAATGGTTTTCATATACATTTCATAAGCCATATGGAAGTGCATTGTGCAATTCTCTTCATCCTGCTATAAAACCCCAGCTTTCATCTCTAATGAGCCCAGGAAACTAATTTATTTATCTTTCTGTATGACTCGACATTTACAATGGCATTTATTTATAGGTGACATATTACACATAGCCAGGTAGTTTCAGGAGGTTGCACAAATGTCTTCTGATAACAGTGTTAGTTCAATACGATAAATAGCACTTTTAAAAACTACGTAAATGAAGTTTTCTGAGGTCAGAGTGGCTTGATTTTCTTTATCATGCAACATCAGCTGATGCTGATGCCTGCCCCTCCTTGGAGGCAGAGCAGATAGCCAAGATTAAAAATATAAGATCAATTTTACAGAAAAGTTGGGAAAGCTGGTTCCTGAGCACAGCTGCTGTGGCATTACCAGCTTTCCCTGTTTGCTATCATCAGTGTCCCCTGCACATCAGCACATAACAGCCACCACACTGGGCATGGGCTGAGCTCAGACGTGCGCTCACACACACTCCGGGCCCGCTACCCATCCATCCCAACTGGCACTTCCATCATTTGACAGAAGACTTGAAATTTGCAGTGCAAAAGATGCAAGGACACAAACCACAGCATAGCAGGGGGTGGTCTGAGGCATTACTACCTCCTCTGCTCCTGCAGGAGCCACCTGTGGTGTGCTGAGTCCTCAAGGACACCTAGGGAGCTTCTGTCTTTTCTGCAGGGGAAGCCAAAACCTCCAGAGAGCTCATGGACTCTCCTGAAGTGTGAGTGTGATGGAAAAACAAAAAACAAAACAAAACAAAAACAAAACCAAAATGAAAACAACAACAACGAAGAAGCAGGTATGTTTTCTTAGAACCTGCTGAGAAACTTTGGGAACTGGGGAATTGCTGACCTGGAAACGAAGGGTTAAGAAGCCAGAATGCCAGCAATTCCTTCCCTCTGAGCCTGGATCCTCTCTCTAAAACCCACTGAGAAGTGATAGCACTGGACTAAAGGCCACAAGATTTACTGCTGTGCTGATTTTAAGAGAGAGACGCACAAGAGCAAAGTGGTTTGGTAGGTGGGCTTTTCCAGGTGGACAGTCCTGGCTTCAGTGACGTGCCTGGGTGATCCATTCCTCACCTACTAATTGCTGTAAAGCAGGAAATGTATGTGCAATTACATCTTCACCAAGGATGTGGCAACAATTTGCCAACATCCATTTTCAAATCCTGCATTTAGCATAGCTAATATGAACTTTATTAGAAGAAAACCTGGAAACCCCAATCCAATGGGAAGAGACCTGAAGCCTGGCTATGCATGGAGCATCCCAGAGGAAAGGCACACCTGCAGTGAGTGGGATGGCAGAGCCTCCTTCCCAACAGGAACTAAAGCACACAGGCTGCAAATCCTGCATCTCCCAGGATAGTTTCACTTGCTGCTCCATCACTTGCCTCCTGCTTGGGTCAAAAGCCCCTACTGGGGACCAAACAGGCAGGAGCACTAGGAAGGAAGGATATTTTGGGAATGGGCTGGAGGTAAGTGAGCTTAAATGTGGCTCTAGCAAAATCATGCTTTCCCATACTGTAAATTGAAACCCATGAGAGTAATTGCTGCCTTCCGGCATAACTTAGGAGAGGATGTGGCCACACCACCACACTGACATCCTTGAAACACAAAATAGCTTTCCTGTAGCCATAATAATAGAGATGGCAGCTAATGTCGGGGGGTTTCAAGAATTACTCATCAATGCAGGAAACACAGATTTCCACCCTAGCAAAGAAACGAGTCCATAGTGATGGGAAGAGAGGTGAATCCCACTTCCTAGGGGGAAATCAGAGGAAATGGAATCGGGCAGACACACAAATTAGGCTGTTCAGGGGCATGTTACAGAGGAAAAGTTAACTGTGTTTTTTTAAAGCAGTATGAAGTTTTTAAGGTTACTGTGAAGTCAATGTTCACACCTGCTGGGCACTATTTCTCCTTGCTACTGGGGAATTTCTTCTCTAGAAATCAAGTTTTAAAAAATCCTTTTGAACTGACCAGCTTGGAGGCTTCCCTACAGAGACATTTTCTATCTCTTCTCTGGGTCTTTTCCTCAGGTATTCAGTTCCTTCTTTCCCCTCTCCACAAGACTCCTGGTGTCTCCTAGCACTACTCAATGAGGCCCTGGGACCACATTCTACCAATTCTCTCAACCTTCCAGCAGATGGGACACACCAGGGCAGATTATGTACCAGCGTCCAGAAACAGCATCATTTGAGGTCGAGGAATTCAGTGCTATTTATCCAAGTAGTTTTAATCCAAATAGGATGGAGCACTTGAGCTGTAATAACTCTCATAATGGACTAATAGAAGAGGAAAGCTTACTATTTAGCAGAAAAGCTGAGCTCTCAAAAGTACTCCTCTCAAATGGGAGGAGGTTATAACAAGCCCTTAGGTAGAACAATATTGGTCCTGGAGACTTCAAGAGATTTTGAGCCCTATCCCAAAGGCATGAGGCCAACCCCCAAGTCCCACTGGCAAGAGCAGTGTAGCTGAGAGCTCAACCAAGTGCATGGTTTAGAGAAAATAACAGGATAAAGTTAACAGTGCTATGCCCTAGTTGGCAGAGAGCTGTTTCTGCTCTTTGGTTTCATTGCAGCCCCCTTTACTCTATACCAAGGCTGTAAGAAGTGGTGAAAACCATTTGAGCTGTGGGACAGGGACCGTCATCTTCATGCTGCTGCACAGCAGACCCCTTGTCTCAGCCAAGGTTCCATCCGCAACTTCACTCATTGTGACACAGCCCTTTCCCAGTCTGCATGGGGCTATACAGAACCAAAAACCTTGCCTGAAGCTACCCAATCCCCCTGTTTAACGTGGGGAATGCCAGAGGTATTTCCATTCAGCCCAGCAGGATCCTGGCAGCCACCCACTTGTGAGAAGCTTGTACAGACACTCCTGGACCACCCCAGCTTTGAGGCAAGTGGGTGTGAAGGAATGTCATCTGAAGAGGTCACACTGCATTCAGAGGTGTCACTGCTGTCCTGCCTGGACATGGGTGGTTTGCAGAAAGCCGCTCTGGGCAGCATCCCTCCTCCAGGATGCAAAAAGACCCCTCCTAAGATTTCCTGGAAAAGAATTACTTAAAAGGGGGAGGAAACTCTTGCACGTGCTGCTTGAGCTACACCTGCTGCTGGAGCAGCCTTGGCAGCTCGTAATGATACCACAGGTAAGACCCTAAGGTTAGTCCTGGAGCTGGCTACAAAACTCAGCATGAGTAGTAATCCATATAACCTTAGCTGTATGTCAGTAAGGGAAACACAGGAGGCTGGAGAAGCAGAGACTGAGGTGGGGGAGCAGCCTTCAAGTATCTGCCATGCCTCTGGCCTTGTTCAAAAATCTTTTGTAGGTCTTTGTTTAACTGTCCAGCTCAGCATCCCATTCAGATCCATTAAAAATATCACCAAGACTAAAGTATTACTGTGGAATGCATGAACTGCCCAAGCTCCCATTTTTGTTTGATTTGATTTCTCTACGAAGCTCCTCTCAAAGGGCTCAGATTGCGTTTACTTGGGGAATATTTTGTCAGATCAGCATGTACAGCATGAAATCAATAGCAGCTTTTGAAGAAAGACCAGATTCATGCATTGTCCAGAACAACTTCTTCAGCCAACTTTTCTTGGGTGGAAACCACACTCAAGAAAAGGACAAGTTCTACCTTCCTTCGACCTACCCCAAAACCCTCCCCTGAATGCTCCCTGTAGACCATAGACAGAATCCTATCTCTCCATGGAACACTATCATTGTATAAAAGCCTATTTCTGTACAAAATAACACTGCATCTATCCAGATATGAGGTTATTCTTTCCAGTGTAATTTTCTACATTCTCACATGAACAACTCTATTCTGCAAGCTTCACCTTATTATTCAAAATTATAAATTGCCCATTTTCATACATTTCAATATAGATTGAATTGAAAAACAAATTCCCGCTTTCAGTAGTACATGAGCAATGCTTCCATGTTAATGTGTAAATTATCATGAGGAGAATCAACACATAGCAGATTTCTGCAATCTGTTTACCTCTCTATACACAAAAATATCCTCTATAGGGGCGCTTTCTAAGCAGAAATGGAGGCAATACCATCTATAGGTTTCTGAGAGCAGATAACTGGAGTTGTGATGAATATATAGAAAATTTCTTAGTCAAAAGCTCCTGCATCACACGTGCACACAGTGCCCCCACACAGATGCTACTGCCATAACAACTGTTCTTCTGACAGACACTCTGTATCAAGCCTTTTGCTCAGTCTCAGCCCTTCAAAGAACAGTTTTCTGGAAATTCAACACTTTTCATCCACAGAAACTAGGCAAATCAGGCTATTTGGTTTGGCAGCTTAAACTGGGACCCAAGAGCTGGTTGTGCTGATGTGTGAAATCCCCTTTCTCTTCCCATGCTCTGCCGCAGCATGGGCTTAGATGAGTCCCAGCAAATGGCCAGTCCCGAAATTCTGAATTCTCTGCATTCTGAAGCTTTTGCTGTACAAATATATGCAGGGTATGCCCAAAAGGACAAGGTGGATGTCAATCACTCAGAGGCTGAGGTGGCTGCTCTCTTGAGCCAGTGATGAGCTATGTGGTCAGTTTTTTAGCTGTTTCACCAGTGTGTCATCGGGGCAGCTTGAGCAAGAGGTGTTCTTCTTTAGGACAGGCTGAGAAGGCACCAGGGCCAGGGGCAATGTCACCTCTCCTAGCAGCAGAGCTGTTTTCAGACAGCTGCTGCAGGAGGCAAGTCTCTGCCTACATGTGTAAGATGGAAAACAACCAGCACTGCAATCAAGTGGTTGTCCATCTCCTTGATAAGGAGGGAACAGGGGGACTTCCCAGGAGAAAGGTGATACACGTCTGGACATCCTGGGAGGATGTCAGAGGAGGATGGCTGTGCTGTGGAAGGGAAGGGTAACCTAGCACCTGCACCAGGAAGAGACCCCAGAGCTGATCTCTGAGCATAGCTCTTTAAATGCTGCCTCTGTCAGAGGTTCCTGATGGGCACAAACCACAGCACAGGAGCAGGAAGAGGCAGGAAGCCTCTCTGGTGGAGCATTCATGCAGGCCGTGACTCTGGAAAGCCTTTTGTGCCTTTGTTTCCATCTCTCATGTGTACAAGCCATAATGCTCTCAGGTGCAAGAACAGATTATGAACACCTGGCTGTGCTTGTGCTCTGACTTTCACCTGGCTTGGCTGACAACAGCATGAGGTGACTGGGTAGCAATGGGTTATCCCAAATAGACCATGGCATTCCATCTCCAAAGACACAACAAAACCACCCTCAGGGGCTGAAGCACTGTAACACAGTAGCCCAGCTCCCCCAGATACTCCTAGCCAAGGGCATGACACGTGAGGTCAGCAAAGGTATCTCCTGGGGGCCAGGGAGTGGGTCTCCAGTACACAGCATGAGCAGTGGGCAAGTGTCTGGACACAGGCAGAGCCACAGGAGGGACATCAGAACTGTGAGTGAAGGCCAGGGACACACAGTCTTCAAGGTCAGATGATGACCAGCCTAGGACGTGTGGGTCTATATTTGGCAGTGATGCAATCAGCTGGAAGCATATACTCCTTTTCCCTTGAACCATAGGCAAGGCAACGGCTGCCAGAGGTCACATGAGCACTGTCAGTGACAGATGATATGCTGTCAATGTTCAGACCATCTGACTCTCCTGTGTTTCTGTTCTCTTTAACGCATTTTCATCTCTCTTGGAAAAACACAAGTGGAGAATGGGTTATTTCCCTCCCCTATATAGTACCAAGCAAGACAAGAAAAGGTGTGGTGTATCCACAGTGTGTGGCAGAGGTTTCTTCTTCCAGAAAGAATTTCTTCATCAACCTGCAAAGCTTCAGTGCTGGCAGCCACAGCTGTGCTGCGCACAGAAGCCAGTCTGAGGCCAGAAATCTATTGAGGATGAAGATTCAGGTGACAGTATGTGACGAGCCAAAACTGAGCTACATAGCAGGAAAGCATGGAGCAAGGAGTGCCCTATTCTGCCCTCCACTGCCCCTTTGTCACAGGAACCACAGCCCTGCAAATACACCTTCAGCAATCTGTAAGAGATCAGTCCCACAAACAGCATCTTGTCCTAAACTCAGCCCTGCCTGCAGTCACAGCATCCAGAAAACAGAGGCTCTTATTGAGCTGCTTGGCCAGAGCTCTTTCCTAGCCCTGATTTTAGCTGCCATCTACCCAGATCAAAGCATTTTCTTTAAAGCAGAGGTATGTGTTTCTCAGCATAGGACTGCTCTCCCATCTGTCCTTCATGCAGTTGAATTAAAATAATGCCACTAAATAAGGTCATCAAGCATCACTTATCACCTCTTACAGTCAGACCAAACTGTCCAAATGCTGCACATTATGAAGATCAGTTGAGGGGGGAGCAGGAAGGAGATGACCACAGAACCAGAGAGTGTTCACGTGCACTGCACAATGCTGGGGCAGAAACGTCCCTGACTTACACCAAGCCAGAAATAAGCTGAGCAGAGGCAGAAACGTCCCTGACTTACACCAAGCCAGAAATAAGCTGAGCTGTGTCTGCTGGGGTCCCAAGGAGATGGACTGGAGATCACAGGCATCAGCAGCCTCCATCCCCATGGGGTCCTGATGGATGTCTCTACCTTGCTTACCTCTGATGACAACCCACCTAAGTCAAGAAGGAAAGGAAACAGAGGAATGAACTGTGTTTGTGCAGCGTGGAGAGCTGGTCATGGGGAGCTTGGAAAGTGCCCTGTTGAGGTCTGGGGATCACTGCAAGAAGAAGCGAGCACCAAGCTGCCTCTTGAAGCCAGTGTCAGGGACACCCAGTGCTGGTCCCAGAGGGGGTCTGGTAGCTCTGGAAAGCAGGAACTCTCTCATTTATCACATGGAGGAAACAATTCATCAGTGGTGTGAACTTTTGAAATCACAATGTGGCTGCTCAGCCGTGCAGGGGAGGAAACCTCTGCAGTCAGAGCTCAGGTAGCATTTGCACATTTGGCTAAAAACTCCTCCCAAGAGCTACCTAGAGATCATGATGGACAGCTAGAGCTCAGAGGTGCTGAGGGAGTACACGGCAGCTGAACATCCCTCAGACCAGCAGCTGCACAATTGCTGTCCTCAGCCTCCTTGGCATCATGGGCGCAGTGTTTACCCTGCAGAGAACCAAGACAGATGGCAATTTCATCAGCCCAGGAATGCACATGCCCTCTCAGCCCTTGGTCTCATATTTTCTCTGCTCTCTCACTTTCCTTTCCTGTCCAACACTCTCTCCAGCCTATATCTCTGTGGGGAAGAGGCCATATCTGTGGGGAAGAGGCCATTTTGGTCCCCAGCCAAGCCACCTTTCTTAGCACAAGCAGAGCTGTCCAGTGTCTCTGGCAGAGCAGTACACACGTATATCATTATGGCCCAGTCCAGCTGACATCACAATGTGTGTCCAATAGGTCAGCCCATGTCAAGCCAAAAATAAGGACATAAGCATTATTTTTATTGGGTTTTCTCCACACAGTTGAATTGTGTTTGCTTCACTTTGAGTTTGTTTACTTTAACTTATCCCTCATTACAAGAAAACATTGGCAAGAGAACTTTGAGCAATCTCAAGTCTCCTTAACAATGGCTGGGAGACACGAGAGGCAAACAGCCTGTATAGTTCAGTGTAAAACATTCAAGTTGGCTCAATATAATACAATCCATATTTCTATACCTATGCTTGGTTTTAGCTACACAAGTGATTTTGAGTCATTTTTTTTTCTGCATAGATTTAAGCTCATAGATAATCTAGACAGGACTGACCTTAAAAATATTTGCTATAAGGTGCTGCCTGCTTTATATCTCCAGTGCAAAGCTCCACTTGCCTGGTACCACTGAAACATGCTTCAGCTGCCAATGTAAATGGAATCAAGCCAAGCCAAAAAATTCTTCAAGAACTGGACTACATTTTTTTTCAGACCAGATGCACAGCAATATCCCTGCAGAAATCACACTCTGCTCCCACCAACTCAAACCCCACTGCTGTTTCACTGGGAGAAGAGGTTTTTGCCCTCATCCCTCCTTGGATCAACCATCTATTTAGATGGCCCCTTGGGTCCAGAATCAGAGCTCAGTGACGAGTCCTTATTCTCTCTGTGCACTGGTAGAAGGGGCTGTTCTGCATTTTAAAGAGCAGGACATGAAACATAGATGTGGCCAGCCATAGGACATATCGTGGTCTCACAGCTGGTTTTGAGCTCAGGCCCAAAGGTCGCTGGGCACTCTTTGGCCACTAGACCAGCTTAGATTTTCAATCAGGCTAAGGCAACGAGTTTGGAAATGGAGCAAACTCTCCCACCACCCTCCCTTCTGACATCTACTGTGCAACACTTGGGGCATCG
This sequence comes from Donacobius atricapilla, assembly GCA_013397315.1. NCBI lineage: Eukaryota > Metazoa > Chordata > Aves > Passeriformes > Mimidae > Donacobius > Donacobius atricapilla. The sequence goes on from WBMY01012874.1 coordinate 860,246, forward strand.
TGATGCAAAAGGCCCCAGAAGGAGATGCAAGATGTGACTTGGAAAGTCCCAGCGTTGCATGTTGCTGGGGCATGGACATGGCAGAGAGCATCCCTGCGGGAATGCTGGTCTCGCATTCCTTCCCTGACTACCATGAATGGATGGGTTTTGTATGCGTTTTTCTTCAACTGTTGCAAAACTGATGTGGCAGGGACAGCACTGCACATGAGGAATGGACAGGTCATGAATAGTGCAAACCACTCTAATCACAATTCATGGATGGTTTCAGTCGTTCTGGACCATAGCCATTCCAGGACTCTCATCAGACAATGCTGTTACCATACACTGCCACCATTCTTGTTCATCTCCTCTCCCTCCAGCACCTCTATCATCATCCCTGACCAGATACATGATGGAATCTGTATGGAAAATGAAGAGTCAGCCTGGAAGAGCAGATCCTGCTCCAGAATGATGCAACCACCTCACCATCCTCGCAAAAGGACCTAGAGAAAATATTTGCCTTCTGCTCTTGCTGCCCCACAAGCCTCTGCTGCCTACCTGATGCCAGCCTTCACCTTTAAAAACAGTCATATCCAGGGAATAACAGAAATTATGGACACAGGAATCAGAGCAGATGTAAAGATCCTGCAATATCTTGTTACCACAAGACCACAGCCCTGTCACAATAGGTCACTTCCCCTGTACTTTCCCTGTTGCTCAGTGGATAACTCCAGTTTTTCTCTTTATTTCAATTTCACTGAAACAGGTTTCACTTGGTCCAGTTTCACTTCTCTATTTGAAAGTTTCCAATCTCTAACAAAGTCAGTGAATTCTTACCACAGGATTTAACATCAATTTTCCATTCTCCCTGACCATGTCTGTTCATGTTGAGCTGGGATGGCTGTGGTACTCCCTGGGCTGCCAGACACAAGCTGAACCTGCATCTCAATCAATACAGGTTAATTGGCCAGAAAACACGAGGCAACTCTTTCTGCTGGGAAAAGACCAGGATATGGAAGGCCATTAGGTCTTGAAACAGTGTATTTTCCTACAGAAGGTTAGCTCCAGGAAGTCAATACTTTGAGGCAGAATTTTCCTCCCAGAGCTCCTTGGTGTATCCTAGAAAGGTCCTGCTGAAGGCTGGGTGTCACAGCCCTAGAGGTTTTACTTCAATTGTAAATTAGCTTTTGCAGACTGGAACAAGCAAGTTTTAAACTACCTAATAGAAAAGAAGGGACATAGGAAGGTCATTGTGTTCTTGGACAAGGATAACAACCCAGCCAAGCCAGGCTGGAGGAAATAACCCAAATTCCACCCCATGACCCAGAGCAGCTGGCCAGCTCCACTCCTGCTCAGGGCCTCAGGACCCACATAAAGAAACTCTGCAGCTTTGGGACAATTTTGTTTCTGGGGGCTCCTGGAAATCTGGCAATTTAAATCACTTTCCTATAACCAAAGTTGTCTGTATCGCACTCTGAAAGGCTTCCCTGGAACCCATGGGCTTTGCACTGCTGTAAGCCAACAGCAGGGGCCACATGGGACACACCAAGAGAGGGTGACTGTCACATGAACAGCAGCCCCAAACAGGTGCACTCCCTCCCACTCACAAATGGGTCATTTCCCCACCACAACAAAAATTACTGGGTTTACTGTTAAGTATACCCAGAACGTCATCTGTTTTCCTCAGCTATCATCCATGTGTCATTTCCACAGACACGCTTACTCTCTGCCACAATGTGCCCCTCACATATTGACTTCTGAATTTGAAAAAAAGGCATCTACAGGATCTAAAGCTGGGGACCCTCTCTATATTCACAGCTTTAGCTTCAAAGCCCCTCTGCTTGAAACTGTGTGAACAACCTGCAGGATCATCAGAAGGAAGGAGTAATGCCATTGTCATGGGTGCTGTGGGTTCTCCCCATGGGCTGTCCTCCAGACCACATCTGGGACATCCCTAGTGTAAGGCAGTAGCCTCACCAGAAAGTCCCCATCTGCCTCTCTGTGATTCTCATGAAACAAATTTCAAAACACTGGGGATGACAAGGAGGAAACTGTCTGCCCTGAGATGCAAAGCTCAAATGTAATACATGGAAGGAGAAAGAGCAGGATATGTTTGGACAGACAGATGTCAAAGAGTTAGGAAACTTGGCAAATCCATCTCCTTTTGCAGCAGATTCAAGTGGGAAGGGCATAAACCTGTTGGGCGAGCCTTGGAGGAGCACAGAGCATCAGCAACCTCATTGCAGTATGGTTTCATGACCAGAAAGTGTCCTTCACTGGAGCAGGGAGCAGGAAGCTCCCTCTGGATCAGGGTCTAGAGGGTGGCAGGCACAGACCCTGCAGCAAGGGCAGCCCTTGGATGCCTTCAAATAACCTGGAAGACACCCACAGAGTCTGGGCCTCTGTGTCAGGTGTCACCAGCACCTGGCAGACACTTTTTGGCCTGTCTCATGGTGATTCACGGGGGAAGAACCAGCCCAGCTTGGCATGTCAGCAACCCCCAGGGGTTCTGTGGGGGGAGCAGTGGAGCACAGGGGAAAGGCTGTAGCCTACTGAGGTTCCCAAAAGGTGTTTGGAAAGGCTCAGAGAGAAACTGGGAAGCAATAGGTAAGTGAGAGGTTCTCACAAGGACAAGTAACAGAGCTAAGATGAGACTTAAGGCACAATTTTCATATTGGAGGGCTGTTCTTCTATGCAGGGCTGTGCTGGGATGTCGGCAGAAACCTGGGCAAGGTGGACAGGCAGGTGGCAGCTGTTGCAGGTGACACCAAATGGCTCATGGCAGTAAAGGTGACCTTATGATGCTTAGCAAACAGGTGTTCAAGTGGCAGAGGATATTATGTAAAGGGAAGCAAATTCTTGTTTTACATACAAAACAGGGGAGCCAAATGAGACCCTGGACATGAGGTAACATTCTGGCTCTGTAAAAATGTTACCTAATGCAAGGAAGAAAGAAGAAGCCTCAAATTAGATGTGAGGAGTTACTAAGAGAGGGAGGAAAAGCAAACAAATCTGGAGCAGAAAATCCTAACAAAAACTCAGGGCAGCCCCAGCTCAAAAATTGTGCCATTTGGGTCCCTCCACCTTGAAGAGGTGATAGCAGAGGAGAAGGTACAGAGCAGAGACGTGGCAGAGCTTCTGGATGAGCAGGACAGGACTCTTCAGGCTGGAAATGGGGCAGCTGAGGATGGGAGTCTGTGGAATAGCAGAAGACTAAATAGGATGGAGAGAGGAAAATTGTCTCTTCCCACACAAGAGGTATCAGATGAATACAGTAGGTACATAACCCAAAAAAAGAAAACTGAAGCTTTTTTTTGCACAAGGTGTAATTAGGCTGCAGCAGTTCCTGTTGCAGGATGCTGTGGTTACTAAAAGCTCAACTGAAAGCAGGAAACAGTCAGGGATGGAGAAGGAACAGGAGAGCAAAACAACATTGAGGGGTCTCAAATACAGATACTACTCTAGCTCAGGAAACTGAGAAGTGTTGGGGCATGGGAGAGTACAAGAGGGTGGATTGTGCCTCTCCCACCACTTCAGCTGTCTCTGGGCATGTATTCTTGACACTGGCATGGAGAGGATGCTGGGCTGTTTGGCTTCAGCCATGCTGCCATCCTGCACCCACTCCCAGATGCCCCAGATGTTCAAGGTTTGTGGATTGGGTCATTTGGCTCCATAAAATCTGGAATTTGTGTTTATTTTAATAATTTTGGTGTCATGCCCAGAGATTCAAGAGAAGCAGTGAGTGACGCTGTGAAAGGTCACCCTCAGACATTGCCAAAACTCATTTTCAATTCCAAAAGCAGTGTAAGAAGTCACATTGGTAAATCAGTCTTCTCATATTTCTTCACAAAAATCATTTTCTGTTCTCTTTCTTCTTGTCACCCAATAGAAAAACAAAACAAAGATGATGCTATGTTAAATATAGAAAATGTCTTTACAAGAGACCCTTTATAAAATCCATAAATTGCATTTACTAATTCCAGTCAACTTTACCTCATAAAAAACTCCCAACGCCTTTTGCTCTGGACTTAATGGGAGCCTGGAACTCTGCCTCATGTCTTTGTGCGCAGCTGGGACATGTGTTTATTCTTCAGTCATGTTACCAAGAACAAACATCCCAAGCAAGCACCACTTCTTGGTTCAATGACTTGAGAAAGCAGGGCCTTGTGGGAAATTCCAGCCTTGCCACAGCCTCTTGGGAGGCCTTGCTTCCCAGGAAGCAATACAAAAATGTAGGTCCTTGATGCCAGCATGCTTCAGACGGGGAAGGATCGTTCAGTGACCCAAGGAAATTCCTGTCCTTCTATTCTGCTCTTATCTGGCCCCTGGTAGGGACTTTTTCTGTTCCACATGGTGTGGGGTGAAGAAAAAGACTCCCGCCTTTGAGGAGATGCAAACCTCTCAAGTCTATTATGTTCTCCCTCTCTCTGTCTGCCCTCTCTCTTAGTACAACAGGTCAATGTTACAAAATTACAGACGTGTCCTTCACCTCAGCCCTCTGCTCCATCCACCTCCCTGTTGCACCATGCTTGGGAAGAAACTTGCCAAAGCCCACAGAGCCCTCACCTCCTGTTTGTTTTCAGGCAGGTGAGAAGTGATGCTCCATTACACACAGGCACTCATATGAGCTGTAAGTCAGTTTGACTTGGCCACAGGGCTCACAGGATGACACCACTGCTGGAAGGGGGCTCTGGAGGCTCCACTCCCCCTTCCCATTCAAAGCAGGACCATTGCCAATACTGGCTCGGGTCATCCTGTGGTTTTGCCCAGAGAAGTCTTGAACAACCTTCAGGCAGCAAGTCTGCCACCTCTCTGGGCTGAATCCTCTCCTAGAGAAGACATTTTCCCTTAATGTTGAACCTGAACTTTCCAAACTACAACCTGTGCCCATTTTCCCTTGGTGTATCACCTGCTGCTAGTGAGAAAATTGTGGTTCTGTCACCATCACACCCACCCTTCACGTGGGTTGCTGTCAATTTGTCTTTTATCTTCCTTTTTTGCCAGGTTAAGCAAGCCCAGCTTCTGCAACCTCTGTTCATGGTCTAGACCCATCTGCTGAACCCTCTACTGGCCACACATCGATTACTGGGACATCTCTCCTGTGTGCAGGCATGGAGTGGAGACTTCAGTGGAGATCCTTCTGGCCAACAGCAGTGCCTTTCCAAAACCAGTGGCTGTTAGAGGACAGGCTGCTGGCCTTGTGTCCAAGCCCCCTGACATCAGGTCCAAGCACAGCCCCGGGGGAGATGCTGGAGGTGTCAGCCCAGGCTGCAGAACAGCCTTTGCTCTTGGTATTGAAATCTCAGCACCTCAATGGCACAGCAGCGCTGCCCTGCCTGTGCTGGCAGAGCCTGGCAGTCCCAGGAGAACCTGGCCAGCACAGGAATTGTCCCCAGCCTGCACTTATGGCCAGGAGAGAGGCACCCATCTGCATCCTATCTGAAGTGAAAGGGAAATTTCATCAGTGCTGAAACCATAGCAGCCCAGCATTGTGCAAAACATTTGAGGCTAACATAAACATCTCTGCTTTTATGAAAATTGAAATCAGATGGCATCTAAATGAACCCAGAGTCCTGTTCCTACAGTGCAATGTTCTGTCATTTGTCCACAAATGAAGGAACTGGGATCTGCATTTTCCAACCAAATGACTCGGGCCATGCTGTGCCTTTGTTGGTAGCTACAGCCTTGCTTTGACACAGTGCTTAAAGCATGCTGAAATCTGAGCTTGTGTCATGTCTGGCAGCCTGGAGAGTTTCAAAATCCTTGAGACACGTGATTTACCAGAATCGCTTCTTTTCCTGCATCCTTACAGACCTTCAATAAAGCCCCAGTATTCTGCTGGAATTAGAGAGGGACAGCCCGAAGCACACACCTTAACCCCAGGGGTTTGGCAGCTCAGACTCTGCTGAAGACCAGGACTCAAATGAGCCAGACACCAGCTCAGGTTTGCCTGCAGGGCCTTGCAGTGAGACAGGACAGACAAATCCTTTGCACCTTCCCACAGTGGGGACACACCTGACAAAACATGGCAAGACATGAAGCAGCAGCACTTCAGCTTTAGAATGGAAACTGAGGCACAGTATTGATGTGTGACAGCTATGCCCGGGGCCGTGTGCCTTAGTGTCCCCAGTGATCCTGCAGAGTTTTCAGCCTGAAGCTCAGCTGCAGAAGTAGTTTACCTGGAGTTCACCCATTCAGGGTAGTTCCCATTCCCAAAACAGCCCTGTGCTGGGCAGAGCCTGTCAGCATTGGAGGCACCCACGTTGGGTGAGGCATGGCTGCCCTCAGCCTCTGTGCTATCCTCCTCCTCAGACCTCTTATATCCCCCAGTCTGATGTTTTGGAGAGATCACTCTTTCCTGCCAGGATCCCCTGCTCTGCTGTTGTGCCCTCCACTCCTTCCAGAGATGCTCACTTTAGCTGCACCCGGGGGCTGCCCTTCTGCTTCAACTCTAAGGATGCCCCTTGTGAGCCTGAGCCTCCATGGATGGCCTGGGAAGTGCTCCTCACCCCCACACTGAGCACACAGAGCTCAGTACTGCTTTTCTGATCCCCCTCTTCATGCGTGGGAGAAAGGATCCAGCTCTGCACAGAGGAAAACAGGACCAGGCATGGGAAGCCCGGTGAAATGCCAATTCTCAGGACAGAAGAAACTAGAAAAATGAAGTAAATGAGGGCAGATTGCAGAAACAGATAAAACAGGGAAGACCCTGGGGTAGGTTAGTCTAAGAGGAAAGAGGAATTTGAAGGAGCAGGCAGCTCCTCAGGACGTAATATTAAAGGCATGAGGAAACCTCCCAGTGCAGTAGGAGGATCTGCAGCATGTTGGAAATTCAGCTGAATCATAAATTCCTTAATCCCTTGAAGTTTAAGAAGAATTACATAAAGAAAACAAGTTATTTGAATTCCAGGAGATGAATGTAAAACCACGGCACAGGCATCTGGGGAGCAACTGGAAAGCTGAAGCACAGATGCTGGTACTGAGGCATGAGAAAAACCAGGGAAACACAATTTTAAGTGCCCAGAGGTGCATCTGCTCCAGCAGCAGCTTTGGCTTAAGCAACCTCTGTCATCCCCCTCACCACTTGCCCAGCCCCCAGGAGCTGCACTAGCACAGGGGAGGTCACACAAGCAGAGGGGGCTGCTTATGCCAATGATGCTGCCAAAAAGTAAAAGAAATAAGATAATGCTAACAAATTGTGCAACCATTGCAGCCTAAATAAACCAGAGGCTTCCAGAGGTGGATTTCATCCACCCAACTTGTCTCAGCACAGCATTTTTTGGAAAAGCCCTCCTGCAGCCATCCACCTCAATGGCCAAGAGGGAGGTGGCTCCCTGGGCAAGAGCAAGCAGTACTGATCTTAAAAGACACTTCCTAGAAAAATATCAGTATAATTAAAGAGTTTTCAGCATGAGGATGATACCAAGACAATACACCAAGACTATTTCAAATCAAATTTGTGCTACCAAAATCTATTTACTTTCCCTCCAGGGCAGGAGTTTCTGCTTCCCCTGAAAGCAGAGCAACTGTGGATTGCAGAATCATGGAATGAGTAATGTTGGAAGGCACCATGTAGATCATCCAGTCCAATCTGCTTACTCAAGTTGGGTCCCCTGGACCACATTACTCAGGATTGTGTCCAAGCCCCTTTTGAAAATTAGTGCTTAGTCATCCTCACAGTAAAGAAGTTCTTGTTCATGGTCAGGTGGGATGGCTGGAACTGTTGACTTTAACAAGGTTTTTAACACTGTCACAAGTGCCATTCATGTAAATAAGTGAGGGCTGACGGTGGCTTGGCACAGATCTGAGAAGCACCACACCTCTGGGCATACAGACCTTGGGCTGCAGGTCTGCTCTTGCAAAGCTTCTGGGAAGCGGACACAGAACTGGAAAAAGATCCATGATAAGAGCAAAACTGCAGGGGGTATTGAGTGCCAGTCCACAGGAGCCTCGTCTGAGCCGGACTCATTAATGATTTGAATGCCGAAACACAGAGAATGCTTCTGAGAGATCCAGGAACTGCCAGCATGGTGACCAGAAATAGGGGACAGAATCTGATCTCAGAATTATCCAGGAAAATAAAAAACCAATAGGATGCAGTTCAAACACAACAAGAACAGCATACAGCAATGCAACAGAAGTAAACAACTGTACAAGCACAGGGAGGAAATTGCCCATTCAGTAATAACTCTGCAAAAATTCAAACACTCCAGAGTAATGACAGGTCATGAATGGGCTGTGTCAGCACATTGAGGTGAAAAAGGAAGCCTCCAGCTGGGAAAAGCAAAAAGGAGTGAAAGCATGGACAGAAACTCCCCTACTCCAGCTGTTATTGCCAGAGCTCAGCTGCTGTGCAGTGTCCACTCCTGGCATTCCAGAGACCAAAAGGCAAAACAGAGAATGATAGACCAGAAATGTGATGTCTGAGAAAGCACTGAAGGAACCAACACAACTTAATTTAGAAAAAAAAAAAGTAGGCCTAGAGAAGATGGTGGCCCTCAAAGAAGTAAAAAATGCTTCTAGGAAGAAATGCAGTAGTGGGAAGGGAAGGCAAGGCAAAGCAGCCCAGGCAAAGCAGCCTTCAGGGAAATTAAGCCCCACAATGGCTTTGATGCCAGGTGCTGGTCATGTGATTGCAGTTCTTCCCTGATCAGGAAACCACTCAACTCTTCCTCATATGTTGGAAATTCCCAAGGTTTGCTGGCAACTCCACATTCCTCCAGGATCCTGGTTTTTAGGTAAGCTGTAGGGAAGATGATGCCAGAGCTCTGCTTCTTGAGCCTCAATCTGCCTCACAGAACATGGGCACTTGACTCCTGCAGTCACTGCCACTTCTCCCTCCCTGCAACAAGTGTTGGGTATGCAGAGACATTTCACTCTGTGCCCACAGTAATCCCTGCCCATGTGGCTATCAGGCACTCGTGGGGAAAACATTTCAGGCATGACTATTTTTGATAATGATCTTGTGGCCTGAGCTCCAGCAGCCTGGGTTTGTTTGGTTTAAGAAGGAGCCAAGAAAAGGCTGCTGACGGGGCAGTTATCAATGACCATGCAGAACATGAAACAGCAGGAGGTTCATCTCCACTAGCCCACGACAACCTTTATCAAGAAACCACCACAGGTTTGAGCTATGACACAGCGCACCCTGTTCCTCATGGCATTGTCCCCTCGCAGCAGGGAGCCCAGCCACAGGAGTCCCCAGGACGTGCTGTGCTCTGGGCACAGGGCTGAGCCGGGGACAGCCAGGACAGCTGCAGCAGCCCCGGGCTGCGCCAACCCCATCGAGGCAGGGACCTGGGCGGCGGGGCTTTCCCCATGGCACGGGCGGAGGCAAAGCAAGCACGGCCACAGCACTTTTGCCAGGGCTGACGTCCCGGGGAGGAAAGAGAGGTAAATTGGTGGGGATTTTATGGGAGACCTAAGTGTAAACACAACATGAGAAGGAATTCCCCCGCGGGCTGAGGGACCAGGGAGCCGCCCCAGGCCCAGCCGAGTGTTAGGACAGGACTCATGATGGTCCGACGAGGAGGCAGATTTTTCTCCGCAAGTGAGCTCAGCTCCGCTGTCCTGAGTTTTTAAGCTGAAAGTCGGTGGGATAAGGCTCAGGAACATCAGCTACCAGTTGCCAATGAGCGACAGTCGGCACCGGCGCTGGGCCGTGTCCGGAAGGACAAACGCTGCCGAGCCGTCCCGACCCTGAGGGGCAGCCCCGCTCCGCAGCCCCAGGCCGGGGGGCTCGGCTGCTCCCGCGGGTTTTACTCCCATCTAGTGGCGGATCCCGGCTCCGCACGGGTGCCCGGCAGGCCGGAGAAGGCATCCCGGGGGTCCGCAGCTCGGCCCGGGCCGGGCAGTCAGAGCCTCTCGCTGCCGAGGGGACGAGGTGACACAGGCAGGGCTGCCCTGAGCCTGGGCGCTCTGCCCGGGGACCTGTACGGCTGAGGGGTCATCCCTTATCCTGCGCTCTGAGGGGTTCTCCCCGCTCTCCCACAGAGTGAAAAATTCATGTCTACCCCAGCTTCTTCCCGAGCTGCAACACCGCAGTTTGGGCTTATCCTTCCCCTTCCCACACCCTCCTCTCCCTCCGAAGTTTGGAGCATGCTGGATGAGGCCCCAGCAGACATGGGCAAAATGCGCCATGGACCATGTGGCACCATCAGCAGGAGCTGTAGCAAACATCTGGGAATGAAAATTTGAATCTTTCTCAACACTAGGCAGCCTGGAAGGGGATAAAATTTCATCATTCCTTGTAGCACAAGCCCATTTTGTTAGGCACAGAAGATCAGTGTGGAGAAGTTCAGAGGGAAGAATGCAGAGAAGGAAAAAATCTTATACTCATCTGTGAACCAAGATTGGCTTTACAATTTTTCCAAAACCCTTCAAGGGTATATGATATAACAGACAGCTCCAGACAGTCTGCTCTTGCATGTACTTTGTCCCAGCCCTGAAACACAGGGGTTTTCACAGCAGCTGCTTTAAACTTGGTCCATTTTTTTTTAAACTGCTGGCAGACTGGCACACCTTTTAGAACAGCCCATTGGGGTAATATGCAGTGGTCCCATACAGGCTCTGTGAGCCAAGTTGGACAGGACAGGCAACCACAGCCCCTGGAGCATGCAAGGGGGCAGCTTGGGGAAGGCAGCTGGGACCAGACTGAAATCCAGGATAGCAATAGGAGACAGGAGAGTTAGTGGATGTGAAAGTGGCAGCTGGAGCTCAGAGAGATGGAACCAGGGCTCCTGAAAAGTAAATAGGAGAGGCAAACCCATGCGGGATTATTTATTTTGGCTGCTAATTTGCTGTCAGTGGAGCCATATGATGAGGTGGTGGGGAGGCACCGAGGAGTGAGGGCAGAAACCCATTTTCAGGTGCCCATATGGCCTTAGATCAGATTAAGCCATCTGAAACCTTATCCAAAAGCTCTTTACCGCAGCAGGAAGCCTGTCTGCTGCGGAGTGTGAAGAAATCAGGTCCTTGGGTCCTGGCTCTACAGCACTCCCTCTCAACCTCTCCCCTCCACGCTCACAAGCTCCAGCTCTTTCTGTACAGCACAGGACACATCTAACCTATCCTTCTCATCACTGTCTTTCACAATCTTCCCATAAACCTGCTGGTTATTTGGCAGGCAGACATAGATATCTAAGTGCTCTGTGCATCCTACTTTACAGGAGAGTTGAGTTCCCAGCGTTTTGTTGTCCTGCAAGTCTCACACTCTCGTAAGGGGTCACTCACAGTCCACACAACTGATATGTCACATCGGCATATTTCCCTGTTATGCCCCATAGTAATAATGCAAATAATAAACATAAAAGAGCCACGGCCCTTTCCATGTCTCAGTGCCACTAGATGGCACCAGGAGTGTACCCTTCCCAGCCTGGGTGTTCCCAGAGCCGCTGGGGAAACTGGGGGAAGCCAGCACAACCCTTCCTTGCTACAGAGCCAGAGACCTCAGCACCTGCCAGTGCCTCCTCCTAGACTTTTCTTCATGGACCGTGGGGTGCTGTGGTAAAGGCAGGCATTTCAGCCTTCAAATGCAACCTTCAGTGATGTCCTGAGGGGAATAGCCTGGGGTGGCTTTTGCCATGTTGCCTGTCATACACACACCCCTTTCCCCGCCTGTGGACTAGGCATCACTCCCAGCTGGGTGCTAGAGAGGAAAGCCTTAAAGGTGGGGTGCAAGTTATTCTGATTAATATTGGGATTAACATATGAGTTTCCTATCACAGACAGGCTCCTCTTGGGAGGGATGAGACTAAAACACAACTCAGTATATAATTTTGCAGTCAGAAGGTTTGCCTTCTCTGAGGTCTCACAGTTTTAGAGATTGATTCTCCTCATGTATATTTGATATCCAACAGAGCTCAGCATGTCCCAGAGTGTTACCTGTGATTTTCACTATCAAGCCCTCCATTCCCTGTCACATCCTTGGCAAAGCCACTAAATAAACCAGGGAAGCACAGGAGGCACCTCAGCAAATGTCAGGTCTTTCCTCAGACCTTGCAGCATAATTAAGGAGCATCTGCTTTCCACTGCCCTCAGCATCAAGCCCTGAAGGTGACCCTCAGAGGTGGCAGCTCAAATGAGGGGACAGGCTAGTGTGGCCCTGTAGCAGCACTTCAAAGCAGCCAGCCAAAGCCTGGTCCCAAGCAGTGTGGGGGACTCTGGTGACAAACCATTGCTCATCACACAACCCTTCTGCCCAGAGCTGAGCTGCAGAGGTGATGCAGCACAGCTTCCAAAAGAGCCAGAGCAGCTTGTCACTCCTTTCTGCCCACATCCAAAGCCTGGCCTGTCTGGGTGATGGGTGAGCATGGCAGTGGCACAACCCTTGTGCCAAGCAGATGCCAGTGAAACCATGGGTGTGGAGTGGGAGAGGGACTTTGTGCAGGGAGCCTCTGAGAGATCCTGTCCTGCTTGCAGAGGTGGAGTCACTGGAAGAAAAGCCAAATGGGAGATGCCTAGCACAGCTCCATGGTGGCGCTGGCAGGCTGGTGGCAATGGCAGGGCTGTCCCTGCCCACATCCCAAGGCAACAAGGCAATCCTGCAGGAGGATCCTGAGTGTGACCCTGCTTCCCAGCCCTCTGCAGAGAGTGGCACAAATCCCACACAAGCGCTTTAACCCCAGGTTAGGGTGAAAGCTAGAAAGGAGGAGGCTGGATCACTTGGCAAGTTCAGGTCACACAACAAAGTGGGTTAAAATCCCTCATACATTTCATCAAACAAGGAAAATCCCTCATCCTCCTCCCCTGCAGCCTCTCCTCCTCCCCCTGATCACCTCAGTCAGTTCTAGGGAGTGACCCAGCATTCCCTTGCTGCTGCCTCCCCTCCCGGGGACCCGCCAGGAGCCTCCCCACACACCATCTGCTCTCTGCAGGTGCCTTGTGGGTGCCCAAGGACATCCCTCCCACACCATCTTCCTCCACACCAGGCTGCCTCTCCCCAGCACCCCCAGCCAATATCCCTGGGCCCTCTGGCTCTGGAAAACTTCATTAAACCTCATGGACAAATTCAAGTCTTTACTTGGTCTCTCCACGAGTGGGTGCTTCACACATGGTGCAAAAACTTGCTGCTACAAAACCTCATTGATCTGCACACAGGAATGGCAAGCATGGTGTCCCTCAGGGCTCCCAGCTGCTGATTCCAAGTAGAACACAACCTTGTCTGGCTGCAGATGTCAAACGACACAGACACACAGGGATATTGATGTGTGCATGGCCAGAGCTGTCCACATGCTGAAGGATTATTTTTAGCTCAACAGTGATGGAAATGTCAGAGAGGGTTTTATTTATTTTCTCTAGAAGGCTTGTTGCTTGAAATCCCTGTTGGCAGAGGCTGACCCTGACCCTGCTGTCACAATAGGGTCTGTCATCCAGGTCTGACATCCCTTCCCACCCGTAAAAAATGTGCAGTTCAGCAGCAGGGAGGGGACTGGCCCAGAGTGCCTGGCAGGGCTGGCAACCTTCAGAAGGCAGGTGCTCATCCAGCCCCACAGCTCAACCCAGCCAGGTTACAGTTCCCCCAGATTCCCCAGCCTTCCCACATCCCAGGGAAGGTCTCTCTGAAGACACAATGGACAGCTATGAAATGTTTGGGACACCAGCACTGGCCTTTTGAGCAGCTGTGTAGTCAGGAAAGGCCTGCAGGCCATGGGATGCTCTCACTGCCCTTCAGTGACATGAGGGACAGAGTGTAACAGTGCCAAAGTCTCCTGGTGCCCTGAAAGCACACAGAGGACTCCCTGGAGATAGAGCAACCTGTTTCTTCCTTCTCCTCTGACACTCACCCCATTTTCAGGTGGATTCCTTTATTCCTGGCTGCACCAGGAGCAAAGCTAATGACAATTACAAACCTGCCCTGGCTCCTTTCCAGCTCACAGGACACAATCTGCATGCAGGGCTCTGGGATGGAGCACCTATGTCCCTGGGGTGATGGCCCAGCACTACAGAACATGGCAGTGCCCAGCTGGGTCTGCATTTCTCAGGGTACCAGGGCATGACATGTCTGCTGCTACACACATTGACAGCTGATGCACAAATTTTCCCTCTTCTTTTTAGGGAAGCAGACTTGAGGGGGATGCCAGACTTGCTTCTGGCTGCTCAGAAAAGCACTGGCAATCTGAGGTAGAGTTTTTTGCTTGGTTACAGTGTCCGAGAGGAGCAGTAATGGCCTTTATTCACACAATAACAAAGGAGAGCCTTGAACCACTTCCAGCTTGGGGGCTGTGACCAGTCCATAGATAACTAGAAAGAAAAGTCAGTGTTTTTCCTTTGGAACTGCCTATTTACATCTGAAAACTAGCAGAGACCTTGCCCAGAGGCTGGGACAAATAGCTACTTTTACTGCCTGCTTCCCATGAGGTTTTCCCCTCCGTCTCCAAAAGGAAATTTCCAGTAACTGAGATATAAAAATTAATGTAAGACTGTGGTCCTGAGCCAGCTGTAAAACTCATACAGGAAGAGTTCCCTGTCCCACAGCTCACCATGACAGGTTTCCCCCAAAGCAGGTCACAGTCTTCATGAGAGAGGGAAGAAGCAGCTTTGTCTGCACCCTCCTGGTGCAGGTTAGGCTTTGGGGGGTAAACTGAGGTGCCCAGACCAGCAGGCATTGCCACCACAATCAGCCAGGCAATATTCCCTAACAGAGGCCTTGGATTCCTCAGGAGGTTGCAATACTGGGACACCGTGTGGTGCAGCAGTCCCTGGTTTCATTAGAGATTTCGTGGAACAAGGGATAGAAACAGAGAGGAATTAGGTGCCCACACTTGCCACATCCTGGGAATAACCACCAGGACTCAGCTGAATGGCAATCTCTAGGAAATTTTGAAGAAATGTCTTTCTACCATATCCCGTTCATTTTCCTCCTGGACTTTACATATAAGATTAGGACTTGAGCCACATGGTTTTTCTGCAAAAGTGCAGGAATTTTGTCTTCCATGGCTGACAGGCTTCTCCATGCATCCAGGTGCATATGAAGCTTTCAAGGACCTGTGGTTGCAGATGCTGGCACAGGGGAGCAAGGCCTCATGTTTCTCCCAGCAGACCTGAGGGAACGCAAAAAAAAAGCTGGGTAATTGAATAGCACTCATCAGAACATGTGCAAGAGTCAAACCACAGAAACACCCATCCTGTGCACACTCTTACATGAAGCTGTATCGACACTTACCTGCTGGAATCCTCTACTTCCTGGGCTAAGCAATCCATGGGCCCACAGCCACGGGCAGCACCCCTGCTGCTGCCTGCCCTCCCTAGCCAAACCTTCTCTCTTCTCTTCTGGAAGTACATTTCATGCTAACATGAAACAACCAAAACCAGTGCTTTTCCAGAGTCCGGCCACCTCCATATGTAGGAAGGAGAAATGTGTTCCTGGCTAGGAGGAAGCAGCTGATTCCCAAAAAACCTACAGGTCACACCCCAAAGCATGGCAGCAAAATCACAGGGCTGGGCTGAAAGGAGGAAGGTGGCCCATCTCATAACTGATTTCACCTTTACTGACACCCCTGAACTCAGGTGAGGCCACCAAATGGTGCTAGGCATGTGTGTCCACCACACTGCAGATTCAGCAGGGTCTGCTGGGATTTGGGAGCCTATTTACTCAGGGGATTTCAGCAAATAGGAGATTAAGCGACTTACGATGCTTTGAAAACATGTTCCTCGATATCTTAACTGAAGCAAAGGTGACACTATGGGTAATTTCTTTAAAGCAGGGTATAAACATGGGTGGCTGACAGCCAGTTCATTATATCAGAATCAGTTTTCATTAGGAGGGGAAGCTTTGTGCTTATTCATTGTTTCTCTAATTGCTTTCTCTCCCTTCTATCAGGGCGGCCTGCTGTCAGCCTGTGCCTGGAGGGCAGAGCCCTGCATACCTCATCCCTGATCTGCTATCATGGGTAACTATAAATAAATGGTGACACCTGGGAGAGGAGGAGGTAAGGGACTGTGCTTCACAACCTCAGTCTAGTCAGCTTATGCAACAGAAGGTAACTGCTGACAATCTGTAGTTATTAATTGAGCAGGACTATTTCTGATACCTGAGGGCTCTGACCTGGCCAACATAAAAAAAAATTCTCCACTTCTGAGCTGGAGCTGGATAATTTTGGACTAACAAGAAGTTGCCAATTATTTAAAGTGAGGAAAATAGCTGCATGTTCTCCTCTACAGTATTTTAAAACCATGAGGAACTGCTTAACTTCAAAATCTGCTGCAACTTAGCTCCCCCCCCAAAAATAAAAATGCCCATTTGTGACTACGAAAGAGTCTCTTGGGAGACTGAAAGGTGATTGCAAGTGCTCCAAATGAGCCTTGGCAATTCTCACCATTAGATTTAACTCCTAATAGTGACACTCATCCCTCTGATTTTAACCCTCCTCCCTTCTGACATCATCTGCTGCTGTCAGCACATGATGGGTACATTTGCCTCTAGTTCTCATAGCACAGCACAGTCACATAAATGGGGCCAAGCCTAGTTAATTAATGCAGCTCTCATGGAGGGGGCAGTGGTGGGGCTTACATATCCCTCCCCTCAGCACCAGAGAAGCAGAAGGATCACTGAGAGGATCTTCCTTGGCTTGTCCTGCTAGGAGGCAACAGCACTTGCCTGGGAGACTGTGCCCATACAGAGGGTAAGAGCTGGAAGGAAGGGGATGCTGCAGAGAGACCTTGCTGCAGGGACACAGACAGGAATGAAAGATGGGGAGGAAGAGCCCTGTCTTCTCCTTTGTCCCTGCTGTAACGTGAATCACTCATCTAAGCGTTCAGCACCCTACACTGCCTACTACATGATCCTCCAGGGTGTGGAAGTCTGCAGGTAGAGAGAGGGAAGTAAAGCCCGTGCATAGAGCAATGAGGACCTTGGGGAGGTGAAGCTACAGCTCCACCTCCCTGTAAGAAGTGTGCCTACCTGTGCAGGTACACATTACACGCAAGCATACCCGCACACACCCACCTTTGCTAACAGCAGAGGCAGCCACAGAGTCCGTATTTGCTAGGTTTTACTTCTATATCTGCAAAAAGCAAGTTTGCTTCTGTTTCTGCTTCCCCGCAATTATCATGAAATGCACTCAAGAGAGCAGCTCTGTCTTCTCGGCTGAGCGAATCTTTGATGTCCAGCACTGCACTCAGATGTTCCTTCCTTTCCAAAAGGACAAGGGGACAGAGAAATAAATGAGTCAAGAGAAACAAACAAAAAAAAACAAAACAAAAACAAAACAAAACAAAAAAAAAACCCAAAAAACCAAAAAAAACCCCAACTTGTTTCCTATCCCTCAGTTTTGCTGGACCAGACCAAAGATTGGAAGCTGCTTTTTGACACCCTCTGGCTACCTAAGGAGGAGGCCATATCCCAAGAGCTGTGTGGGATAGGGCTGAGCTCATGGGTCCCAAGCCCAGGGCACAGAGCATCCCTGTTAAGTATTGAAAATGTTCAGCTCAGGTTATTCCTAGGAAAAGACCTGTATCTATCATAATACATTTCAGGTAACTCTACATTTGACCATTTAGAAGCATTTTTGCTATCTTTTCTCCCCTAAAATGGAGCCAATTCTTGTTCACCTGGAAGGTTACAGGATTATGTTCTACAGAGCACAGTTCCACTGAGCGGGGAAATACCATATTGGATATAAGGCAAATGTATCTGGGCCAAACAGTTTGAAACAGAGAAATCTGTTGTAATCAAGAACAGTGCATCCACTCATACCAGATTGACCTCCTCTGAGATCTGGGTCTTCTGACAAGACTTTGGTATGCCCACTTCCTATACAACATATATACATATATATATATATATGTATATATCATTGCTATGCTGTATCAGACCAGCAGCTTTTTAGCTCAATAGCATCTTCAAAAGTAAAAAAGAAGTAAGAAACCAGATGAAGCGTAACTTAATCTCTTTGTCTTTCTTTTTATTTTTTTTTCTTTGCCTACAGCACTCCTTCCTACAGAAGTCTAGAGACTTCCCTTGCTGCAGTTTCATATCACAACCGTCATGTTGAATAGGCACTGAAGTAATTAGCTACCACAAATTGTCTGCCCCACATTTGAAGGTATTCATACTTTTGGCCTTCACAGCATCCTGTGACAGAGAGCTCTACACTACAATCATGTTAAGTTGGAAAAGCACAGGCACAACACATCACAACAAAAGATAGATGCAATAAACCACAGGCTTTGGAAAAAATGCAGTTAGCTAAGACCTCTCCTTCCTAGTAAAAATGTCAGTGTTTCAATTCTGTTAAGTTTCCTGCCAGAAATGTAAGTGTATATTCTTGCTGAATACACCTAGAAAGTTGTGAAAATAGTTATACAAGGTTTGGTGAAGTGTTGAAGCCAAAAGCCAAGTGTTTGAAAAGTATGAAATGCCCAAGTTAAGAATGTTCTTGAAACCTACATTTGACAGATATGTGCCTGTAAATTCTGCATTAAGATAGTACTTTTCCACAGCATTTCTGCTTTGTTGACAGCAATTTCATCCATCGTCCACCATTACAGAACGACATCTCAACCTCACCAGTTCATGTCCGGCAAAGATAGAAACCAGGCACCAGAGAGTACATTCAAAGGATCACTGTGCCTGGCCCAACACACTGCAAAAGTATCACAGGATTAATACTGCTTTAGGTCTTCTGTTGTCAAATAAACGTGTAAAAAAGTACAGAAGTCAAACCAATCAAAGATATTACCTGAGGTCAGGAAATTCTTTTAGAATGGGCAGAAGTGCTATTTTCATCCCCTCAGGATCAGAAGTTTGAATAAGTTCTAAAATTGCTTTTATGGGATCCTTGAGAGAACCAGCTGCAGGACCCTGGGGAGAAAAGCAATGTTGTGTTCAGGGCAGTGGAAACAGCACAGCAAGTTAAGAGCTGAACTCACGTAAGACTGAGGATCTCTCTGTGTGGGTTAGGAGCTTTGCAGGTATGTCTGTGCATGTATAGAAGTCGGATTTTCCCCCAGGGTAGCAGAAAAGAACCTGGGGAGTAGTCACAGACTGCTTCAAGGGTGGCTGGGCAACCACCTCCAGCAGATCAGAATCCTCTCCTGCACTTCCTTTGGCAAAGTTGGCAAATGTACCTCATTTTTTCCCTAAATTGCCTGTTCTTTCAGGGCCATTTCACCCTCTGGGAAGTGGTTTGCCTCTGGAGCTAAGCACAGCCCTGTGCTTGACCTATATGAAAACAAGCTTTAGAGGCCAAACATGCTGGCATTTCTGCTGCCCCAAAGCAAGCCCAGGGACAGAAAAGCAACCTTAGGGAGAGGATGAGGAGACACAGATCCTCTAATAGAAAA
The DNA here is from genome assembly GCA_013397315.1 of Donacobius atricapilla. Classification (NCBI taxonomy): domain Eukaryota; kingdom Metazoa; phylum Chordata; class Aves; order Passeriformes; family Mimidae; genus Donacobius; species Donacobius atricapilla. The sequence continues at coordinate 879,506 of WBMY01012874.1, forward strand.
AAAAAGTGGGAAACGGGGCTGGACAGTGAAAAAAAATTACGTGGTTGGTAGATGTTGCATATGAAAAACTCTGTCTAATCTGTCGCACATAGGAGGAAAAAGTCTCATCAAAAAACACATAGCATTTGTAACAGAGCTGGAGAAGCAGAATGCAGATGAACCACCAAGAGAGAGCTTCAGGTCTTGTGCGCATTTTTCATCAGTGTAGTAATGCAATTAAATTGCTTCCCTGAATTATTGATGCCGCCACCACATCAACAGAGACTCGGTGACAAGGCAAACCTGGAGTTTTGCTGCCAAACTGGGACAGGAGAAGCCCAGATTCCCCCGATCTCTAGGGAGCATTAGAAACAGCAGGTCACATTCTCCATGCAGCACCTCTGCATTGAACACAAAATAAAAATAGAAATAATATTTGAAGACAGCCTTCCCCCTCTCCCCCTGCACTGTAGGCACACAGCATGTTTGACTCTGCTCAGTGCACAAGCTGTACTCAGCTCCTGAGGCACTGGTACTGTACAGCTTCATACTTGGCAAGCTCACTATTATGAAATGCTAATTAATTTGAAGGCGTCAGATTTAGTTAAGCACTACATAGGCAGGCAAGGTCAGAGGTAAACAGCCTGCAGTCTCAAGAGGAAAAAAAAGAGGTGTTTTGTCAGCAGTGCTTAAGTGCCTATGACACATAGTGCTCTTAGGAGAGAAGCAAGGTATTTCCTAACGTGTTTTGAGAACAGAGAGGAAGAGCCCAAAGAGAGGGCAGAGCAGGGCAGGGAGCAGGTGCAGCCTGTGCTGCAACTGCGTGATAAATTCAGTCTGCAGCAGGGTTCATATTTCACATGCACAACTGTGAGCCTCATGACTGTCCCCTGCAAACGTGCATTTCACCTCCAAGGCTTTTGGTGCTCTCACATCAAGTAAGAAAGCACACACATCGGGGACACTGGGGAAACCACTGTTACCAGATATGGGCTCTTTTTCACCCAAGCTTTATGTAGGGCTTCAATAGATAATTAAATTTCCTGTATCTCCTTTGCACTGTTCCATGCACATTACATCCAAAGCTGATGCTGAGTACAGTATAACAGGTAAACTTCAGAGTTAAGACTAGAGAACGTTCCTGCTATTCCCCATATCAACTGCTGAAAGTATTAATTCATCTGTGATTGGTCACTCCAAGAGAGGCGGATCTTCAGCTGAAAGCACTGGCAGCTTCCAGCTCTCTGCCATGAAACTAATGCATTAATTATAATGGGTCTAAGAGGATTTTAGAGAAGCCTACAGACAATCATTTTTATTTCATTTTATTCGTTGGACAGGTAAGAATTGCTGACATATGGCTTGCAAGGGACTCATCTGTGAGAAGATGGGTTTTCAGTCCCTAGCACTTAAATAGGCAAGTTGTGAGAATGACTCAGCATTTGTGAAATTAAAAACAAGTGTAGCCAATGGGGTTTATATGCTGTCACATTTGAGTCCTGTTACCAGAATGACTTTGTAACCACCTCTGTGCTGCTCAGCCCAGCCCCTTATGAAGCACCATGGCTGGGCACTGTCAGCCTGCATCTGCTAATAAGCCATGCTGGGGACATTGCAGGGCAGTGATTCTCCAACTGGACCAGCAGAAGGAGGGGACGCTGCTGCCGGTGCAGTCCTTGCCCTTGGGTAATCAAGGGACTCGCGTGACAGCCTGGTGGCATCCTCAGATGCTGTGTGCAGCACTGCCAATTACACCAGATTACGAGGTGAGGATTTTAAAAGCTTCTGAAGTTGTTTCTGCAGATCAGAACCAGCACTTCTGCACAAGTTTTCTTCAGAGGTGTGGCTCTGCTTTTACGCCCAATCTTCTGCAATGTGCCTTACCTCCTAATGGTGTGAGGTGTTTACCCTGCAGGAAGACTCGTTCCTCCCCACAACCGTCAGCAACCACAACAGCATCAGCATATTTTTGCCATGAGGAAATGCCACAGCATAGGGAAATGGCTCAGACAGCCATCATCCCAGCTCTGAGGGGCTGGGAAGGGCCTGTGGGGAGGGAGGAGGCTGGACTGAGGCATGGCAATGCACACCCCATGTCCAGGGAAGAGCAGCTGTATAGGTGCTCCTGTACAATCCACAGAGCAGGTGGAGATGTGGAGCAGCCTGTTTGGTTCATCACTCCAGAGGCTCAAGGGAAAGCACTGCCACCCCATGCCATGTACCAGCAGCCTGATGGGGGGAGCTGGCAGCTTTGGAGCTGTCTTCACTAGCTCAGCGCAGCACGCCTCATTCTTGTGTCAGTAGCAGCAGTGCAAAACTTGCCTCCTCCAGTCACACATTTCAAAACCATGAACTAACAGCTTCTGACAGATCAGAAGGGATGTCAGCACATCTGACTGTCATTTCGGTGAAGCTTGATACCCTTGTGGTAAAAACTCTTAAGCTTTTTTGTAGCTTTCAGAGTCTTTTCCGCTGCTGGTATTGTACTTGATGACAGAGAGCAAAAATGTAACCATATCAAAGACTTACTAAGCACTCTTTAAAGACGGTTTGCATCATCCTATGATCTTCTTCTATCTTGTTGACAATCCTCCTCCTCTGCGTAGCAGATGGTTTCCTGGGAGTGGTCAGGAGGGCCTGCATGTATTCTGTAATAATGATGGCATTGACAGCCTTGACGAGGGCCTGTCCCAGAGCAAAGATACCCAGATTAACTTCCCTGCATCGAGTAAGGTTCAGATCACACCTATACCAGGGCAGACAGCAGACATTCTGCCCAGGCTGTCCCATTTCTTTGCTTAAGTGTTAATTTAAAATGCTTGATCTAACACTTGGACTACCTCCAAGCTGCATGTGGCTGACATAAACTTTGATGATAAGTGCAGAGGTATCAAATCAAAAGCAATGGGACCAGTTAGCTGAGCCAGAGCTCACTCACACTCCAGAGCTGCAGTGACACTTGGCTTGGCTAACAAATACATCACCTGGGGAGAGCTTGGCCTACAGACAAAGCCAGATGCAGCCTCCCTCGAGCATGCACATTTGACACGGGGCCTTCGGGCACAAAGTTGTGGCTGGGCACAGAGAAGCCACCAGGGCAGCTCCCTCTTTGCTCCCACTACCCATGGAGGGACCCCAGTGCAGAGGCCATACAGTGCTCAGCAGGGACAGTGAGCATTTCTAATGGGGGGTGGGCTGCTGCACAGGAACCACATTTTGTTAGCAATTGAAATCAGAGCAGGGTTAGGCTGAAGTCCAAAAGTACAGGAAATCCCCAGCTCTGTCCAAAACAGACAAAGCACGGGACAGAGAGCTCTGGCACAAACACTTCACCACTGAGCTGCTGCTTGCCCCAGCACTAATGTGACATAATGTCCAGTGACAGGCTTTGAACAACAGCAGAATAGAGCCTACTTTTTCTCTTCCATTACATTTTTCCATATTGCAAAATGTTAATTAAAATCATTACTGACAAAGAGACTGCAGACCTGGGAGTCCTGTGCTTAGGAGGACATGTGGCACATGTAGCAACAGCAAATCCAGCCTGCACAAAAGAGGGTTCCCGAGGTACCAACCTCATTGCTGAAGAGATAGACTCAAGGATGTTTAAGATCCTAGACAAATTGTTTAGGTTACTGTATAGGTGAAAAACCTTGGGTATACTTTGTGAGGTTGTTTGCCAATGCTCTGCATGAAACACTGTGCCCTTTAAGAAACTTTAAGAAAATTTGTGTCCACTCTACATCAAAGGGAGCAATAATCCATACAAATAAGTTTGAAGCACATTAGAAGCTGAGAAGATTTCCAATATAATGGTATTGGGGCAATGGTAGGAGAGGAGGGAGCCCAACATTCCCCTCTGTATTTAGGAGATACATTCAGTTTTCACATTTCCTCACTTGTTGGTTTTTCTACTGAAATTACAGAAAGGTCCCAGCTGTCACTACCCAGCCCTGGTGGATAGAGGTACTGGACTGAGACCACTAGATATTTAAAAGCCCATTTGACAACAGAGAAAACTGCAGTTTGGAGTAACGTTCTAATATTGTGCCATCCAAAGATTCAATTACTAGTTTTATTGATTTCACAGAATAGAATGGTTTCGGTTGGAAGAGACCTAAAAAATCATCTAGCTATAACTCCCTTGCCATGGGTAGGGACACTTTCTACCAGAACAGGTTGCTCAGTACCCCATCCAATGTGGCCTTGAACTCTTCCAGAGGTGGGGCATCCACAGCTTCTCTGGGCAACTTCTTCCAGCATCTCACCACTCCCACAGCAAAGAACTTCCTCCTAAAATCTAACCTAAACCTGCTCACTTTTAGTTTGAATCCATTTGCCCTTGTCCTGTCACTACATACCCTTGGAAAAATCCCTCTCCATCTTTCTTGTAAGATGATTTCCTGAGAAACATCTTGTTCTCACTTTCTTGCTTATTTCTTACCTCATATATATCTGGTTTTTTCTTCCCAAAGGTCAAAAAGCTTTGCTTTAAGGACTCAAGGATGTGGTCAAAACCACTGTCACACTTTGTGAAGTGGTCCTTCAGTGTTCCCTGAGGAAAAGAAACAGACAAAAAGTGCACCCGTAGAGACACCACACAAAGAACAGACACAGATTATTGTGCCTTTGCTCTTTCTGCTCTTGGAAACAGACTTCTCCACAAACTACAACATCCTGTGCCTTTATGTCAAAGAAAATAAAAACATGAAAGAAAGAAACAATTCCAACTCAGGAAGGATGTACTAGGTTCTAATCCCCAAACCTGGAAGACTGAAAACCTGATCCCTAGGCCTCCTGTTCTCCCCCAGGGTTGCCCATGCTCTGTCAGAACCACCCCCAGTTCCCATGTAGATGTGTGGGCCCACAGGACACACTTGCAATGAGCTCTGGAGACCAAAACTGCACAGTGTAGCTGGAATTCCTCTTGTCATTTTCCTGTTGCTGCCTTCAGCATGCCCGAGGGAGCCTGTGCAATGAGGCTGAAGATGCTCAGGGGAGCTTCCCAAGGAAATGCACAGGATCGCATGCTGTTAGGAACCTGGAATTCTGTATTTTCCAGACACAAGGGCAAAGGGTGTCTGGGCTAATAGGCTGATATCAGAAAGTGTTGTGCTGTGTTGCAGCACAACAGCCAACACTACAAACAGTGAAACTGGGGTCCCAAAACTGGAAAAGGTGAAGCTGTCCATATACAGGTGCTGACAAGGCAGAGGAGAATACTAGGCTTGAAGGCCAGACTATGGCTTCACATTTTCCAAATCAGGACATGAAAGAGGGAAGTTCATGCCAGCCATATGGTCTGCAAATAGTCAGAATTAAAAGGTGTCTTCCATACCTTGACTTTAGAACTGATGGTCTGCAGAAAATGTTCCATAATGTCATCTTCCATCCTGTGTAGAAATCCATTTACCTTAAAATTCTGGTCAGTGCTGACACTGTAAATATATGTTAGCTTATGCCAGACAGTTCTGTTAAAAAATAAATATGGAAAGTATTGATCAGATCAAATCATGCTATTCTCCTGGATCAAAACTCTTTCTACTGTAACCAACACAGCTGCCTGAGTAATTGAATGGATGCATGCTCAGGTCCAAAGCTAGCTCAGTGACCCACATCTGTGCATTCATTAAGACACTGCCACAAGGGCACGAAAGCTCAGTGAATGCAAATGCCATGTATACCCATCACTAGTGAGATCAGATCAGTAAAACATTCTAGTATTTTCAAAATCGAGTAAGCATGAAGCAGCCTTGACAGAGTCTGGATGAGCATCCTGTGTGCCTTTGACAACCTACAAATACAAGACAAACAATTCTCTTCCATCAGAACAGTCTTCCAGTCAGCAAATCCTGGTTAAAATTATCACCAGCTTGAAACCAGACATTTTACATTCTGAAAAGGCTCAGTGTACAACTTCATTCTTGGTAAAGCTGTAAAGGGTTACATAAAAGAGACTCATAAGTATTCAGTCTAGGATCCAGCATCAGCAACATGCAAATACAACAAACAAAGCAGCTACCTATGCTCAGCGCAAGGCTCTGATGTCAAGTAATCACTGCGCATATGTTGGATTTTGGCATTTTGCTGACTCCAGAGATCCCCAGATAACTTTACACACAGGAAGAAGAGAAGCAACCTTGTTTTCTCTGTTACTGCAAGTGCTTCTGAAATTAGCTCCTAGTTGCAAACGTCCTCCTCCACCCTTCTGTGTTTTATTGCATCCCTCTTTCCTAGCAACCCCAGGGAGAGCCCGGCATATCTATGGGGTTTCATTCAGCAAAGCACTTAAGACTGCACCCAGCAAGTGCACTAGCACACACATCTCAGCATAACCTTCATGAGGCTTTCCTGCTGGAGGACAATCAGGCCAGGGAAAGGAACAACATCACAACCCACAGAGGGGTTAGACAGGATAGTGTCCCCACACAATGACACAGCACTGCTGCCTGCCTCCTGCTCAGTGCAGGAAGGGAGAGGTGGCTACAGCCCCTGCACCTGCAGGGCCTTGGAGCAGGCAAAGAGTGGCAGTACAGCCCTGTGGCCCTGGCCTCAGTCACAGCCCCCATCTGAGCCTCTCTCTTGCTGGGGCAGCCAGAACAGCTCTGAAGGGGTCTTGCTGACAGCAGCTGGCTTCCTCCATGCTTAAAGGCTGCTGTGCTCAGGGCTGGATGCCCATATCCAGCTGGAGGCAAGGTTGGTGTCATACCGGAGTCAGAAGGAGATCAGATCAGCAGAAAACTCATTTTGCTCCCCATGTCATGAGGCTCTGTTTTCTAACCTGAGAAGGCAGCAATTCTCCAGGATTCGTAAACTGCTGCAGATTTGTGGGCAGCCGTCAAGCTGGAGAAAGCTTCTTACTTCATCTTCATAGCTAAATTAAAACAGGAAGAAGAACCTTTAATCTGGCATGCTCCATAACACATCTATCAGCAATAGCAAACTGAAGAAATATTCTGTGATTATTTCTTTTTATCTCATAGTTTCAATCCCCCAGGTGGGATCTACAACATGACAAAGACAGTCTCTGTCCTGCCCAGCTGGTGAGGAAGAAAAACACAAGAACAGCAGGGAGAGCTCTTGAGCTGCCTGGGTGCCTCTGCCAGGGACCAAGAGGCAGGAGATTGATTTGCAACACTTCCTTCTGGGAAACAACTCAGGCTCTGCCGATAAAGTTGTAGAACAAAGTCTCAGTGTATATGAATAACCCACAAGGTCTCTGATTTGTCAATCTCAGCCTCACAAAGGGCTTCTGGAAAACTCCATTTTATAGGAATTTCCTTCCTCTCATCATGTGGAGGGCCAAGGATCTTAAATCAGATCTCCATCTGAAATACTACCTACAGCCAGCAGTCCTGGAATTTTCTGCTGCAGGGGATACATGGGGAGGGAAACACCCAAGAACAAAAAAAACAGATGAAGGGAGTCAGAAGAACAGGTGAGAGGTCAGATGCAAAGACATTCATTCTCCTATGAGAACCAGGACAGAGCAGAGCCCCCCACCCTCCCACAGAGCCAGCAGAAAGTACTGTGCCAGCGATGCACAGCCAAGGTAGGAAGGGCCAGACCTGGGCACTGGACACACGGCTGCCCATTTTCCCAGGTGTGTTTAAGGTCTTAGCCTCTCCAGAACTCCCCCCAAGGTTTTATCCTGTCCCACCTACTCCAGATGCACTTTGTTCTCTCAGCTTTAGTCCAACAACAAATACTGAGCACACAAACAGTAGTGAAATGCTGTCTCTCCAGTAACAGTTTGATGGGAAACAGCCATCAAGATCCAGGTGAACACAGTATCACCAGCTGCTTCATCAGGATTTCTTTCTTTTGAGCATTAAAAATGCTACCAGGGAGGAAAACAGTATCCTTCCTACCTCTCCAGGAACCTCAGGCACTCTTGCAGGCATTCAGCTTCCACCTTTTCACTCAGGCTCTCGCTGACTCGCCTGGCAGTCTCTGTCTTCTCTCTTAGTATCTGTGGATTTCAACGTGTGAGAGAAGAACTGGCCAAAGCCATTTGTTCCCTATGCAGTGAACAAGAATATATCCCACTGCTCACCCTACAGCAAATCCCTCTGTCCTCTAGGCACCAACTTCTGCTTCAGTTTTGAGAGTCCTTGTAGAAATAAATGTATTTTTCATCAGCCTGATTGTAATGCCTGACCCTACACCTTTGCTACCACTGCTTTTGTTGTGGTCAGCAGGCCTGTGCTTGGGTAAAACCCTGTCCCTGCAGATGTTCTCTACAGGCCACGTCCAGCCTGGCAGCTCAGCTTATACACAGACCATCTACAGGAGCCCCTGTGCTTCTACCTGACTCACTCTCGCAGATAAATTTGGGCACAGCCACTAAAAAGGTTATGCAGACCTAACAGTGTGCCCTGCACCTCCACCAGGGTCTCTGCATGGGATGCCTGAAGAGGGCAGGTGCCACCTTCCCAGGCAACACCTGCCACAGCTCTGTGTGTTAAACCCTACAGCACATGTCCTGCCCCACTGACTCTAGCTGGGTGGCCCAGGTGTCTGCAGGAGGTGGGCTGTGCCAGACAGCTCAAAATTCACCCGTATCAGGCAGGCTTGAGCAGGTGGCAACTTAATGCTGCCCATTAGCTGCTCTGTGGAAACAAAAACTTGCAAGGGGAGGAGAGCCAGATGGATGAAAGGAGACAGATGGACCCATATGCTGTGCCCTCACAGTGCTCCTCAGCCAGAGACAAAGGGTGACTTACATCATGAATGGGTTTTTCCACTGCTCATAACAGATGTAAAAGCTCACCCAAAGGGACAGGATAAAATATGCCACCCCAAAGTGTCAGAAAACCACAGCTGATGAGTTTCCATGACACCTTGTTCATTTTCTATCCAAAGTTTAAGCGTCAGCCTGAGAAAACTGAGGAGGTGGTAATTTCATAAGGCTTTCCTATTAATCCAGGCTTTTCCATCACCCACCCCAGAGCATTCAAAGCTGTCAGTGGCATACACAACAGAGTGAATCCATTCATGCTGAAGCATGGCCAGATGTTACAGATATGAGGACTATGGGATTCAAACCATTTTTTGTCCTAGTTCCTGTCAGAAAACTTTCCACTGTGAACCAGGAGCAGGAAAAACCATTTTGGTAGCTAAAAAGTCACCCTAGCACAGGTACATCACTGGGCACATCACTGTTCCCTTGCCCCAGGAGGTACAGGGCAAGGCAAGGAGGAAAGAGCCCCTGTTCTGAGCTCTGCATCTGGTGCCTGGGTCTGAGATGGGCCAGAAAAGCCAGTGCTTGCCAGCTAAAGCTGTATCCTCACAAGGAAAACCAGCCGCTGTTGATCTGCAATGCTTCCAATGCCTGAGGTTGTCTGCCATCCCCAAGGACCATGGAGCTACCTGCCTCTCTCATGACCTGAAACAGGACTGCCACTGGGGTGGTGCAAGCGGAGAAGGAAGATACAATTGTGAGAGCCCACAGCCTGCCCCTCATCTCCAGCATCACTTGAGCCCACATGTTAACTCCAGGATTTATTTTAATCGTTCTGCAGGTCTTGATCCAAACACCCTCTGCCCACACTACGTGCTGCTCACAAATCAGCAGGGTGTGCTCCTGCAATGCCCTCGGAGCACTCGCCTTTGCTGTTCTCTGCAGAACGTCCGCACTGCCTGACCCCCCAGGGCAGCAGTCTCGGCAGGTACAAGCAGGGAGCAGCCTGCCTGCATTTTCCACTGCCAGACATGGGGCCCTGCTGCGGCTCTGCAGCTCCCCTTGCTTTTATAAAAGTGCTCTGCAGAGCTCACACAGAGCAGAACGGGTAACACACACCAGGACTTTCCAAAAGGTTGCATAAAGATCCAGGAGCGTGTATGAAAATGCAGCTTCAGCTTGAATCAGCTCAGGCTTATCCTTAGTTTATCAGAGGTTTTTTTCTTTATGTATGCCCAGGACAAAAACAACTTTAGAAGCAAACAGACACAGCTGAAGTATGGCAGCCAGCTTGCAGGATTTTTACACATTGAGCTTAGACCGAGACGTGCAAAGCTGGGTCTTTCCAAATACCCACAGACTTGGGTGCAAAACCACAACTGCCCCAAAGTAGGAGAGCTTTTCAGTTCCCCCCAGTTTACCTCAATGACTGCAGCATCTGCACAAGGGGGTTTCCCAATATCAAAGGCTTCCTTCAGCGCTTTCCCTACTTCCTTCTAAATGATAAAAGAAAATTAAAAAGTACAGTTAAGATGCAATGGCATTCATAACAAGTCAGGTTTCCCAGCCTCTCATTATCCATTTGGACTAGATGAATTTCTGCCTTCATTTTTTTGGCTGTCTCATTTAACCCAAAACCTGGCTATTTTCCAGCTAACCTAATAACATTGTTCTGTTTTGTTCTACATTGTTTGTTTGAGTTTAAATGATTTGCAGCTTTCTTTCATCCCAGTGTCAGCTTGGGTTATCTACAGTCTTCCCTAGTTAGCTTAGCTCAAATGAAGGCGCCCACACAGCAAAATAATGCTGAGACAATCTCCATGCTGCCAGCTACTGTAGCTGAGATTTTCCACCCTTCCTCTCTCCAACCAGCACCCACAGAAACCAGCCAGCATTAATTAAAACCATTCCCTTGCTTGAGCCAGGGACTTGTGAGTGCAAAGAGGAGCTGGGTTAGTGTTTTGAGCTACTGTCATGGTGAGATGGGCCCCATGAGGCTGCACAATGGGAAATTTCCCAAGACTTGGCTGGCTTATACTAGTTTGAATGGCTGCAAAAACAAAACTAGCACTGAAGAGAAAGGGCTCGTTGCTTAAAACATGATCTGACCTTTCTAGAAGCTTTAAACTAAAAGTTTGGCTTGCTTATTTATTCTTTCATTTCTGAATCTTCCTCCAAGGAATATAAAGTCTGATCTCCCATTTTGGTCATTGTTCTTTTCTGGCTGATGAATTAAGAAATTTGTGGCTGTCAGCTGAAGAATTTCATCAGAAGTATATTCAAAACAACTGCTCTCCCATATTCACTGAAAAGTGTTAATCAAAGACAAATAAGCAGTTGTAAACAACCTAGAAAAATTTCTTTCCTCACAAGTGCTGTCACCTGACTGTGAGCATATGTGTGAACAAGATGTGCTGAGATAGCACATCCCAGCTGAGCTGCACAAACACTTCAAGCCTGCCCCCCACAATGGGACAAAGCATGGCTTAGTGAGGAACTGCAAGGCAATTAATAACTTGTTGAGGACAGCACTTAGTTGTTTTGGATCAGATGATGGGTCTGAATTAAAAACAGCTTGCTTGTCTTTGGCTCTTGTAGTGATACCAGCATGTCAGGCACCAAAGCTCCAATGTGGAGAGGACCAAAACTTCTTCTTTGATAAACATGCCCAGTTTACTTCTTGTTTCTTCCTCTCTGACCAAAATGTTGCAAGGCTTCAGATCTGTGGATGGTCAGTATACCTCTGCTGACTGCAGAACACAAACTTCCCCGTCTTCTTTTTGTCCATTTGAAAAAACAGAGAGGTGGTGGGGAGAAAACACAGACACAAGTGATCTTTTGCAGGTCAGTGTAAATGAGTATGAGAATGAGCCCTGGCATCATGCTGGAAGGTCTGCCTTGCACTCTTGTCCAATTCCCCAGTACAGCAAGAGCAGAGGTGACAGACTGGCAACCCAATCAATGGCGTCAGCATTTTCAGTTCACCACCTTTATAACCTCAAAGCTTCCTTGACCCAGGTGTGTCCAGACTGAGAATGCTGCCTGAATGCAGAGCTGACTGAGTTCCCCACACTGGAGTTTCAAAATGGTTTTGAACCCCATGGGGCATCTAGGTTCTCAGCACCTTCAAATATGCTCACAGTTCTCACCACTCATTTCTGCTTAAAGTGCTTTTAGTTTGCACAGATATCAGGCTGCCACACCCAACGATAAGCCAGGTATTCACAAGCAAAACAAATCATGGCTTATTCTGGTCAGGATCTTCTCATTCTGAAAAATTTAGCCATCCATTGAAGAGGCAAAATACACACCATGTGATTTAGTCACAACAGTATATGACAATTGTTAAGAGACAACAGCAGGCTATTTGCCCAATAACAACTTCCTGTATATTAGCATAATGAAGGGCTGAATTACCCTAGAAGCAGAAATAGAGGGATAAAGCAGGTTTCATAAGCTGTGTCACTGAGCTGAAGAGACAGCCATAATTTTTCCATATGGAGTCAGCTTATGTCCACATAAGCTCATTAGCTTGAATCTGAAGCTGTTCCCAAGCTGGCCAGGTTTGAAGTGAGCTGGACAATGCTGTGCTACACTGTCCAGCACTTCCAGCTCTGTTCTTTCTATACAACTCAGCACCACATAGAGCTGTGATGCTTCAGGATCCAAGGTGGCATGAAAACTCGGGGCAGCAAGGCACAGAAGCTCATAACCACTGCCAGATTGAGGTGAACCTGCTCAGCACATGGTATATCAGGAAAACAGAAAGCCCATGGATGGTTAAACAAAAGCATTCTTCAGCTATTACATTAGAGGAAACTAAAAAAAAGTTAGATTTCCCATCACTGTTGGTCAGCATCTTTGAGGGTTTGTCAATGACTCAGTGACTTGCTCTAGGATAACCTCAGTGGCACTACCCTGAATTAAGCAACTTCCTTCACTGAAACAAATGTTACAAAAAGAGCTTAAGAACACATGGTCTTCCCCAGGGCGATGATTAAAAACAGCCCATAAAGATACTTAAACATTGACACCAGTAGGCTTTAAGCATATTTGTCACCAGCTGGCACTTCCACTCCTATATTTGTGACTACCTTCATGTTCTCCTTCAGGGAATAATTCTTGAGGAAATTCTCTGCAATTTAGAGTACTTTCCCTGGGATGATTCAGCATTTTGCCATGGAATTTCCCCTCCTCTGCTCCCCAAGGGCTGGTGGAAATGGAAAGCAAGACAGCTGAGTGTGGTAACTCCTGCTGTTGCATTTCAGCTCTAGCTGAATAAAGAGGCCCTGCTGAGTTTTCCAAATAATTGGTTTCCTCTGGAACTCCCCATTGCTACAACACATCTCCTCTGCTTCATTTGTATTCTGCAGGTCTCAACAGAATTCTTCAAAGGGGTGCGTTGCTGAGAAAACAAAGGGATGCTGCAGCCGCAGGGCTGGGGTCACCTGTGGGATCACAAGGCAGAATTCTCTGTGGAGGGCTGCTGGGTGGGCACCAGCTGCACATTTTCTTGTGCTGAGCTCTGGAAATAATCTTTGCTCTAACATCAGCACTGCCAGTGCAACAGGCTGGAGGGGACTGTGGTGGGGTCCACACACAGACAAACTTAGCAGCCTCAATATCCTGCACAGCTGAGGCAAAGGGGCTGTAAAAATCACTTGTCACACACGATGGGATCATTAACCGATGGAGAGAAGATGAACAACATTTTGAAATGGCCCTCAATAAGGAAGTGGGTTTCACCATAGTCTCCCTCTCCTCCTGATAAATGGGCTTCTGAGCAGAGCAGATTGCGGCTCTCTGAATATACAGCAATGGGATAGAGATTTGCAAATGTCCCAGCATTTCCTTGCTAAGGAGCAAGGACAGGGCAGCCTCCCTTTGACAGCAGACAATCATGGATCTTCACACCTGGGCTCTGCAATGAAACTCAGTCAAGATGGAGACCTTGGCACTCACACATACCTGAGCAGAGCTGGCTATTTAACAAGGACACCCCTTGATTTAAAACCATGGAGCTAGAACAGGCAGATTGTGGTAAAACTCCTGAGTTCTTACCCGTGTGATTGCGAGTAACTTTTCTTCAGTCTTCAAAAGAATCCACACGAGGCACTGTGCACCAAGGGAAAGGCTGTGCTGGGGGCTGTGCCCGGGTCTCACACATGCCTCGCCGCCCCTGTGTGCAGAAACAAGAGCTCAGCCAGAGGGGCAGCTTCCCGCGGGTCCCCAGCATCGCCTGCCTGGCACCGCAGCCTCACACTAAGCAGGCAGGGTGCCCTGCAAGAACCCAGCAGTGTTTGCCATGCTTGGGCAGCCACAGTAAATGATCTTTACTATGGCCTCTTGCCAGCTTTTCTTTCATGCTGTTTCTTTTCCTTCTTCCTACATTTGCTGCCCAAGTTAAGGTTTTTGCCTGTTGTTTTCCTCTCCCCTTCCATCACTGCTGCTGCTCAATTCCTTCTTAAGCTTGGGGACAGTGTCCCAAGCACACTTGCATGAATGCGCAATTTTTCAAGTGTCACATATTCTTTCTGGAAGGAATAAAAAGCAGCTATATACCAAGACAACTGCATCTGTGCATGAGCTTTTATAGAGGTTGTAATTGTATTAAGAGAGAAAAAATCAAATGCTGAAGTCTGCCATCTCTGCTCTTCTCATTTCCACTTTTTTGCACAACCAGTCACTGGTCTTACTTGTTCGGGGATTTTTTCTTGAAGGAATTCTGAATTTATATAATACTTTTTTTCCTATATTTGACTTTCCTTTATATAATTAAATTACATCATTTTTCACTTCCAATTTTTTTTTAAGTTTTCAGTATTTCATCAGTCCATTACTCCAAAATTTTACCATTTTAAAAGCAGCCATAAGAGATGCCTCCTGACCACATTTACCATGTGCCTGATAATAGCCAGTGTGCACCCATCACACTGCTTTCCTCCTTCAGGAGCTGGCTGAAGGAAGAACCCACCTAATGAACTGCTTATGAGTTAATCAAGCATTTATAAGTGTAATTAAAACAGGGAACAGAGATGCTGTAGGCTTGGCTGAAAGCAATCATATAAACCAAAAAGGCTGAGAACTATTAGGGCATAAGTAGTTTGGAGCTGCCAAGTAGCAATTAAACCACAGACACAGAGAATCAAATGCCTCACCCACCATAAAAAAAGAAATCACAAGAAAGTTTCAGGCTTTGATGACACACACAGGCTTTGAATTCAGGGCTTTGAATTCACATAGGGCCAAAGAGTCCCAGATGTGCCACTCTTCAGAGGGAAAGCCATATCTGTTTCCCCAAATTTGGGCAGCAATTTAATGATCTGTTACATGTTTTTCCGGTCATCTGAACACTAATGAAAGAAGTACAGAAACAACTGGGAAAACTACAAGCCAGATAAAGCAGCGAGAGAACCAAGGGCAGAACACATGGTCCATAGAGCACCATGCTGACCATAGAGAAATCCATAGAGCACCATGCTGACATAAGGCCAGGGAAAACTTCTCTGGGGTAATTGGAGTATTATGGACCTTGTTAAAAAAGGCTTGATGCAAGGAAAGAAATTGTTCAATGAAGCAGTAAATTGTGCATGTCCAACAGGAATCTAGCAGAAAAATACCCACCCCAGGTAAACCCCTGAATCTGGTATTAAAGATTTAGAAAACGGCAGTATTGCAATGAAAAAGGGTTCTTGTTCTGAGAGCATAGAAGATAAAAGAGTCAGTGGGCAAACCTAAACTCAGCAAGAGTCCTGATCATCACCGTGTTATCAGGAAGCAGGGACTGTTCTCAGAAACAAAAAATAGAGATATAGAAAAAATGTAGGAAAAAAAGTCACTCAGACATACCTTTTGTACATTTTAATGCTCCATTCATAAATTAAAAGACTTTGGCTGAAGCTGAAACAGTTACTGTCAGTAAGTGTGGCAAGGTGAGAACACAAAGAGGCATGACAGCAGCGGACATAGGTGACGTGCAATCCTGTTTCCTTGAAAACATCACTTCTGTGCTCCAGGCTTGGGAGAAATATCATTTCCAGGTGACTCAGGTGCTGTTTTAGTGCAGTCTCATCTGTATTAGTAGAAGAACCAACCAGGGGAATCTGGGCGGTCATGTACTGGATGAACTTTTCCTCCAGATCTTTTCTCCAGAAGTTTGGGCTCCAGATGGAAGCAGACTCAGTCTCTAGGCCATTGCCAAGCCACTCTGCTTCCTTCTGCTTCTCCCACTTCAGTGATTCCCCCACTGACTGCAACGGCTCCAGGAGCATCCTATCACTTCCACTGAGTGCTTCCTCCACCACAATCCACATTCGTTCAGCCAGAAGTGCATAAAGTGATTCTGACTTCCCCATGCCATCATTTCCAGAATGCTCCAGATTATAAATTTGATCACAAGCTTCCAAAAATTTTCCTTGCTCAATGAATCTGCAGATGGTTTCCTCTGCAAAAGAATAAGAACACAAATTGCTGTTTGTTCACTTGTCTCTAGGACAGGACCATCACTTTAATATCCAAGTTATGAAGTATCTAGTTTATATGTATTCTAAAATTCTTCAGGATCTACTCAAGATCAGCCCACTTAAAGCCTAGCACTAGCATATCTCAGTTTCCCCAGGTCAAGCACTTTTCTCTTTCTAAATTTCCATCATCCTTTCTCCTCCAGGTTAACCAAACCTGCAGATTAGTCTGCAGCTTTCTGTCATCATTCCAGAGACCTCCTTAAGTGAGTACTGAAGGTTCATTAATTACAATCCTTCCTTAAGATATGTACCTTCTGCCCAGAAGAAAAGCATTAAAGAAAGGACATCTTCTGAACAAGCCAACAGCTGAAAGACAAGCCATGAAGGAATTTTCTGCCTCCTCTCCAGAAACCCTGGCAGGACCAAAGTGCTTCAAGCTCCCTTGGAAGGAGGATTTTCAGTGCTGCTTGTTTCCAGTGTATCTTACCTAGCACATCCAGCCAACCAACAAGAGTTAAATGTACTCTCACGACAGAAGCACAGAGCTGCAGGTTTTTTTCCATGTGTTTTATAGATTACAAGGTTGAGCAATGAAGGGTTAAGATGTGTCCAAAGGTATCTGGAGCAGAGCCCAGAGGACAAATCAAATTTGATGAGAATGCAGGGAAAGTTAAATAAAGCCAGAAGCAGTGGGACTTAAATAATTCAGGATACATCTTGGGATGTAGAGTGAAGAATGAAAAGATTATGAACTTCCTCCATGTTTTGCCTCTATACTTCCTACCTTTCCTCGATGAAAACATCTCATAGGTGAAATAAGAATTAAATTGAACAGGACTGGAGGGAGGAACATGACATGAAATGGAGAAGGATTGATGCAAGGATGTTCAGCAAAGCAATTGGCAAGTTATTCAGGAGGGCTCGACAAGCTGCACTCGTCCTGCCTCAATACATGCAACACATGGGAAATGTTTAATTGGCACAACCAGCCGGTGTGCAACCCACCTCCCCCTCCCATCTGTGGAGGAACAGCACAGTCACACGGATGGGGTGTCAGTCACACATACATCATCTTTCTCACAAGACACATCAGGAGTCTTTGCAGAGATAAAAATAAGAAGAGTAAAGAGAAACACTAGTGAGGCAAATAATAGGTGAAATACAGAACTGTCCAGAGTAGCAAGTGTAGGGTTCAGAAGGGACAAGGATTCAGGTGAGGGGTGGGGAGGAGAGTGGAGAGCACCTAATCCAGAAGCTTATGAAAAACAAGAGCCTGTGGGATGGGAGGGGCAGAGAACATCCAGGCCTGCACCCAGAGATAACTTCAAGATTACCTGCAGGCGTCCCTCTCTCCACTCTTTTCTCACTGGTTGGCCTCTTCAGCAAATTCCCTGCCACATCCTCAGCACTAGGCTTCTCCACCATCTCCTTCCCACCAACCACAGTCTTCAGCAATTTGCCTGCCAGGGTTTTCAATTTCCTTTTCCTCTTCTCCTCCTGCTTCTTTCTCTCCTCATGTGTGGCCTTGGGCAGTATTCTTGCATTTTCCCAAGCCATTTTCTCCCCCTTCTTGTTGCCTCCTTCCAGAAAGGCTGCCCAGGAATGCTTTGTCTTCCTCATGATCCAAGCAGATTTAGGTGCTTTCTGCCCAACTGGGAATACTATCAGAAGAAAACATGAGAAACAGTTGTATGCAAAGTAGTCTTAGTGTCTATCTCCTAGAGAAGTTCTCTCTTCTTCTGATTTATTTTTTTTTTCCTGTGCAGCTACAGGCTTCAGCTGCCTTTGAAAAAGTCTAACCTGGTTCCTGTCTGTGCCAAGTGAGGACACTTTTATAGGTTTCCAGCCCTCTTATGTAATCCTTCCCTCTTCTGAGTAAATAATGTCAAAAAACTCATACATAAGCTAACCACAGTCACTGGGGGAAAGCCAGGGGGATTTTTAGCACTTTCTAAACTATTAAAATATCCCTGCACTGCCAGTTATCTTGATGACAGTCCTATTGGTTTAAGGGAGTTGATTAGTAATAATTTCTATGAAGTACACATCCTTTTCCACCCACCCTGCATGCCCAGGCTGCACCTGAGTTTTTCTTTGGCAGGGAGATTACATCTGGGTTTGGAGCCAA
Organism: Donacobius atricapilla; assembly: GCA_013397315.1. Lineage (NCBI taxonomy): Eukaryota > Metazoa > Chordata > Aves > Passeriformes > Mimidae > Donacobius > Donacobius atricapilla. The sequence goes on from WBMY01012874.1 coordinate 897,759, forward strand.
GTTTTCCCTCACCTCCCAGCAAGCCTAGTGCTAGCCACCAGGGATGTAAAGGCCCAGAGAATGGGTGTTGGTTTCCATGCTTTATTAACACCATTCAGAGGAGATTAGAGTGATCTCAGCCTTCTGGAATGTGCAATATTCCAGCAACTATGTACACTATTATGTATTATTTTAAATTTAAATATACACACATGAATATAAATGGCATAACATTGCAGCAATCCACCCTACATATATGTGTGTGTCCATACATGTATGCACACATATGGATCAGGTCACCAGCCAATATCCCCAAGTGAAGAAAAAGGAGGTGTGTGTCTGCTTAGCACGAGGTCCATATTGGGCTGCTAAAGGTTCTGGCCATAAACCACAGAAGAAATTCCTCCACAGAAAGCATCCTTTAAATCTAAGAGCTTGCATTTAAAATAGATTTTTTTTAAAGTCCCAACACTGCTTGAGAACTTGGAAAGGAGTTGAAATGCTGTCCTTACCACATCCTTTTTGCAAGAAAATTACAAACTGGGTTTAACTCTCCATTCCATTATTATAAAGATAAAATCAAAAACTGAGGATTTTCATTAGCTGAGGACAGTTTGTATTAATCATTACAAGCTGTATTGATTCAAAACTATACACTGTGCAACAATGATTTTGGGGTTATAAATTTAAGGGATGATATTTTCACACATCATCTAGACTGTTTCAAATATGTTAAATCATATTTTTGGGTTTAATGCTTGCAGTTACTTCCAAGATTTTCTACATTTTCATGATAGTAAAATTCCACTAGTTTCCTAGTTGGAAACCAAGTAAATGTTATGTTGTTCTGGTTCTTTTATCGGTGCTTAATTCCACCAGCATGTTATCACAAAGCCGTTTGATTCATTAGAAACAATAGGGAGGAGGAAATAAATACATTTCATTTGGAAAGAGAAACAGAAATTCCAGCAGTGGTCACACATTTGAGCTGCTGCCAGTAGGAAATACTGAGGTTGCAAAATACAGTGTTTTCCCAGCTTGTGAATAAAGTTGAAAATTGAGAGACTTTATACACATTCCATTTTAACCTTAATTTTTAATCGGCTGAAGTTAAAATGTTTCATTTGGAATGTTATAGCTGCACAGTATATGAATACAAGATGGACTAAGAGGGTCAGTACTGAGAGAAGCATCCCAGGCATGCTGAAAGCCTTCAGCAATATTTTCCCATGAAAATTCCAACACAATGTGTTTATGTTTCACTTCATCAGCAGTTTTCCAACAAGCCTGTCTCTAACAAAAACCATTTCCCTAGATTTCTCTGTGGAAGGAAATTAGATGTCAAAGTGCCAGTCCTGAAGGCAAGACTCTCTGTAGGACACAGATTTTGAACACACAATTTCAGATCGTGCCCTAAACTGTGGCAACATGATGTGTGGGAATTGCTGTGTTTTCCCAGAAAGCTTCTTTCAAGGGAATACAATACAAGCCTGTGGAAAGCAGGGAGTGACTGCAGAGATGGACTGACATCCTGAGGCTAGGACCAGCTCTTACTCCATGGACTACTTGACCCATTCAATCAAGGGAATGTCAGATGCTCCCCAAGATGCGAGTGCTCTCAGGGCACAGTCCTCCCTGAGCACTGCAGCACCAACAACCCACATGGCTCCTCTGTCCTGCCTTCCCCTCAGCCAGGGTCAGAGCAGGCCACGGCCTCTGGCAGCAGGCAGCCAGGAGCACCCTGCGAAGGGGCAGCAGGATGGGGATGGTCAGTCTGATCAAGGGTGCTGAGCCCAGCAGCAGCAGGAAGCAATGCCCCAGCAATCCATTGTCACCCGCTCTGCACCCCGTGCCCACAATTGCTTTGGGTTGAAGGATGTTGTCTCTGAGGGGAGTGCACTCTTGCAGGAGGGGACATGCCACAAAGGAGCTGCCCAGAGGCCACCAGCAACCTGCTTTTCTGGGCCTGTGCGCCTTAACAGCACATGCAGAGTGTACAGATCTCTCTCCCCTCTATCTCTAATGCCATGTCACTGCTCAGGCTAAAATTCTGCAGTTAAAAAATGGGGGTGATTTGAGTCTCTAGGAAGATCATCTACCACAGTGCTCCCATGGATGGATGGTGTTATGACAGGACAGGCAAAGCTCACAGGGAAGCTACACCTTTACATAAAATTATTGAGACCAAAATAGAACAGAGGTTTTTCACAAAGAATTTACATAATGCAAAAGGGATTGTTTGCTGTCCAGAACTATTGTTTTGGGCAAAGGAACTGGGGCATAGCCACATTTTATCTGCTCCTTCCATGGGCTCCTGAGCTGCTCACCCAAGGGGAGCCATTCCAAGGAAAGAAGGGCAATAGGAAACCACAAGGACATAGGACCAAGAACAAGGACAGTTCTGCTTCTGAACAAACTCCTTTGTCAGGTGTACCAAATAACTTTCTTCTTCCTCCAAAGCCACTTCTTGGAAGCCAGCCCTCTCCTTCTTCCTGGTGTTTCAATGCCTCCATTTATCCATAGTGGGATGTTCTCTAGCAGGGTCATTCTTCTTGCCATGATCCGTGCTTTGTTTACTGTGAAAGAGAAGCAATTTGTCTCCTAGGAACATCCCCAGCATTCAGGAGTTTCCCTCATTTCCTGGAGTTCCTGGAAAAGTCCACAGCCTCCCCACATCACTGAGACCCTGTCTTCCTATCTCAGAAAAACTGTAGCTCCTTTGTCTTTGGGATTTTCCATTAAACAACTGAATACCTTGGATAAAATTTTATATTGTTTCTCTCTTGACTGAACTCTTTATCTTGTTATTTCCCAATTTTTCTGCCTATATAGATAAAATCTCTTCATAACAAGTGGATTGTGTGCCTGACTTGAACAATAGCTGTTTGGCATTGATGCTAATCGGATGAAGTCAGACTATTAGCACTACAAATTAAATAACTTTGCAAGAGTCCAATTACATTAATATTGCAATTCCAGCAATGCAGTGATGCCCCTGCTTGCTTTGCAGGGACACTACACAAACAAAGTCAGGCATAGACAATGGAAACTTTCTGTTCAGTAGCATCGGCTATATGAAATACACTTGGTCCTAAGAGGCAAGGGGATTGCAGTATCTGGAGAGAGAGGTTTTTCACCACCTTCTTTTGTTTCCAGAACACGCTGGTACTTTCCACCAGTTTGAACCAAAGGCATGAAACATGGCAGAAAGGAATATTAATTATGATGATAAAACCTCCAGAGTATGGCACAGAAAGATGTTGTCTTCCTTAGATTTTAATCCATGCAAAACTGCTCCGGGAAGCTATGCTGCAGTCTGACAATGTGTTCCTCCACTTACACACAGCAGCTTTGATTTCATCAGCAATCAAAGAAGAGCAAGTCTCTATTCCAAGCAAGGTAGGCTTTTTGGAGAGAGAGAAAACAAACACAGCAACAAAGAAACAAACCAAAACACCTTCCCCTCGCATTTGACATTGCAGCTGGCATTGCCAACAGTCATATGCAAGAGGCGACTTTGCCTATTCTGCAGAGTCAGGTGTTTATCATCCTGTGGAAAGCATGTATTAATTCTTATTTCCTAAGGATAACCCCATTTCCTAAGGAAACAGGACAACACAGCCAGAGGTTGCATGTATCTCTATTCATGTGATCCCCTGCCCTAATGAACAAGAGTGGATTTTAAGTCAGTTTTAACCAATTTTAAAGCCAGTTTTAACCAAACTGACAGAAGGTGGCTCACACAAAATAGTACATCCTTACACACTTCATAAACATACACATCTGAGGAGAGGATAGGCCTTCACTGCCCCTGCTAAGGAAGAGAACATAGCATGAACTCAGCCTTTATTTCACACCAGAGACTTCACCAGGCAGCTCAGTCTGAAGGTACACAAACATGGTTTTCTTGCCTCTATTACTCACCAAATCCCCTGTACTCTCCAGATAACCTGTGTACGTGTGCAAAAGCAAATAAAGCAGAACAAATATTTAATACAGGCAGCCTCTCCTACAGCAACACATTGATTCCCTACAGGGACTCCTGGCCCCAGGCTGCAACCTCTCACCTTCTGAGATCTGTACTGCCCCAAACAGGCCACAGATATTGGAGTAAAAGGGAAAAAAGAAAGCTTCTTCCTTTCTCTTCCTGAGTGTGTTTGCTTGAGCAGCTTTTCTCTGCTCAGCCACTGATTTTTATCCCATTTTGAAACAGTTAATCTGAGACTTCTGTCCTTCTCTGGATTTGTCTGAAACTGGAGGAATTTGGTTTACGAGGAGAGGACAGATAGATGGATTGACAGAGATGCTGCATGGTCCCAGCACTTTCAGCAGCCACACTGAAGTCCTAAGGACAAGTTACCCGAAAAATTGGATACTGCTCCTTCCCCTGCCCTGAACACTGAAACAAAACATTGAATGAGATATAAAATTTTGCACTGCCTCTGTTTTCCCTCTGATTATGAGGACCCCATTTAGAACTGACCTCAATTTCATTTAATTAGTAACCTACTTTGCTGTTCCTTCAGAACATTTTTAGCTAATTCCTGGGGATTTTGCCTAATTCTGTTTTTTCTTTTCAGAATAAAACAGGCATTGCTTTAAGGAAGATGCTTCCCCTTTTGACAAAAATAACAATAGTAGTAATAATAAATAAAACATACAATCCCCAAAACTTTGAACATGAACACTAGAGAGTCAAGAAATAGAGGTGTTTGAAGTGGCCCTATAAATCCTTGCATTGAGAATATCTTAATCCACATAGTAAGAGAAGACTGAAACAGCACTTTTCAAAGTAGCAACTTAGTCTTCAGTGAAGCTTTCTGCCACAAAAAACACCACAGCACAGCAGGCTGCCTGTCAAGTCACAAAGAGCAGTCACCCAACAGCTTGATTTCTAGTCTCATGAATTATCTGAAGTTACCCAAGGAAAGCTCCAAGGGAAGCTTTGTCAGAGGAAATCTACAACTTAAATGCTGCTTGGTCTCCTAGGATTGGAAAGAGCTTTTTAAAAACATTAATCATGGGTATTGTTTGCTAGTGTGGTGAAGAATGCATTACCTCAACCATGTCTCATTTCAAGATGATCCATGATTTTATCCAGAGGGGTTTTTTGGGGAAAGTTTGTATTATGAATATTCTATCTACATTTGGACAGACAGATCAACAGGATTCCTCTGTGCATTTTTACATCAATTCTTTCCAGCAGTAAAAACTTTAGGTTCAACTTCAGAGGAGACTTCCTACACACATCTGTACCCACAGCTCTACATAGAGCAGCATATGCAGAGATTTGGGACTGGAAATCCCCATGACATCATTTACATGCTTTTTCTGCTGCCACAAGAGGCCAGTGATTGTGTAAATTCCAGTCTTCAGTGTTTCACCCGCAGTGCACTGACGTGGCTCCACAGGCACATCTGCCAGCCACCACCTGGAGGCTAAAAGTCATAGCTACAGATCAGCTACACAGACACCCCGAGATCTCTGACAGGAGCCAGGCACATTTCAATAATAATAAAATGTCAAAACTTAACTGTTTCTGCCCTGAACATTCACTGCAAGTGTGTCTGGCTACAAACACAGGCAGGAATGCCCCAAGCACTTGCAATGCCAAAGGAACTATTAGATGGGGCATTTTGATATATTAATACATTTAAATAAATACATATTCTTATATTACCACGTTGACATATTCATATGTAATGTAGCAATATATCAATATATTAATACATTTATTAGTATGGTGTGGGGTATATTAACACAACTCAGGCCCTCATCCTTGTGGCTGAACAGGTTATTTAGGAGAGGAGGTAGAAGAAAAGAGATCAGATTTTAATCTTCAGAAATGCTCAGCACCAGGTGTCTCCTGTTGTCACTTCTGGATGACCTGAGCAAGAACTCCTTTCCCACCCCACAGTGATCAGCAACCTGGCTTAGTCAGTAGCCCTGGTAAAGCTCAGGATATCCAAGATGTTAAATCACGCTGTTAAAAGGTCAGTTTTGAAAGACTTTTGCAATCTTAGCATTGGAGCTTGCTAGCCACAGTGAGGGACTTGCTACAGCAAGAGGCACCCAAAAGGCTCCTAGGAGAGAGCCAATCATCCTCTGAAACTACTTCAGAAAAATACCCTGGGGAGGAACTCTTCATGAGCACACAGAGAAGCATTAAATTTTTATTAGCATCAGTTCAGGCTGAATAAAGCAGGCTTCCCAAATACACGGTGATAAAACATTTACACTACATCATTGGGTTTTCTTCCAAAACCAGAAAAGCATTTAGAAGAGAAATGGCAGTAGAAAATTTAGCACTATTTCATGATGTGGAAGCCGCCTGAAGGTCTTCAACATTTTCAGACCCACTCCTGTCTTGCAGGAATGAAAGAAATACCAAGAAAACAAGAGGTGGGCAAAAACTGGGGAGGGAGGCATCAGGAACAGGCAAGGTAAAGGAAAGGGAAGAGTATTTGTAATGCATGCATCTGCTATCAGTAGCAGGATGTATCTCATCTTTCCTTCACTTCCCACATCTCAGCAGAGTGGAGGGAGTGCTATATAAAGATCCAGAGACACTACCCCAGCTCCCGAGAGCTGCACAGCACCAACTGCCAGCACACTGGCACTGTTCCCCTGCCGCCTCCTTCACAGCCACTCTGCCGCCTTCATCGCTGACAGAAAGATTCTCCCTGCAAAGGAGGAAGATGTGGTCCTCCAGGAACCAAAATTAGGTGACTTGTAAGGATGTTTCTAAATTATCAAGCAAATTAAAAAAGGAATCTATTTTTTTCCCATCCTGAGCAAGCACGTTATCTGCACTGTTATGAACTTAGATCTCCTGCATGTATTATTTACCGGCTGTCAAGAGCCAAGACTCTTGAATATGAATCAAAAAGGAGCATTAAGGCCACATTGCAACAAAGGATTTAAGTAACTGACAATTTCCTTTTGTTTCAAAGAGAATATTCAGCCTCTTAACTGTATACATCTGTTTAGTGAGCAGGAAGCAGTGCTGCAGAGTGGTATTTGTATGCTCCATGACTACATGACAGCAAGTGCCTTGGAGTCAATAACCTCAGAAAATCACACAAACTGCAAATCAAGTTAACACAGCTGATCTTGACACAGCACAGAATCGCTGGATTTTCAGGCAGCTGCCTTGGAACTTGTCTGTTTGAATAAATGGGTCAATAATGGTATTTTCTGCACAAGGTTTTAATGTGGACCTTCCAGGCCCAATAATTGTTGTACGTTCACTGAGGTCTCCTTGGCTGTTACCCCACTCTTCACAGTTCCATATACCTTACACACAGGCAAAACATGTAAAATGGCAGCAAAAACACAAGCTTTCATGCTCAAAACCTGTTTTACATTAGGAAAAAGATGACTGCACTGATTTTGTTGATGAGGACAAGAAGATGAACTGGGCACTCCCTATTCCTGGTTCCTATTAACCTTACCATGGGTAACAATTTAGTCTACACAAAAGCAAAGCCAAAGAGCTGTAAAATATCTTCTGGATAAAAATGTCTGTGGATCACACTTCAGACTAGTGGGACTTGAGTCCTTCATGTCTGCAACTGCCTTCCCCCACCCTCTGCATATGTAAATAAAATGGAGAAAAAGCATATTAACAATTTCTTTCCTCTTCCTTCCTAGTCTCAAAGAGCCATCACACCCAGATAAATCAGCAACTCCAAGCTGGACTGTAATTTTATATAAAACGTATAATACAGCAGATCTGTGGTGCAACTAGTTCCAAGAAGAAGCAGATGCACCTTGTGATTATTAATCTATTCTAACATTTTTGAAAAGAAGAGATCAGGAAAGATATTGATATGTATGGCAGCTACAGACTAATATTTAAAACCTTTGGCATTACCATATGTTCCTGGAAATGACTGCCAGTGCTATTAGTTCCTGTCATTGATGACAGCATGTAAATGACTGTCTAATCTGCATATACAATTAAATAATTAGATGCCATATGTAAGAGCAGTTATTTATAGGTGTGAAATCAGAGAAAAAGTTCAAACTCCATTTTTATAATATAAGTTCTCACAAATCAGATCCTCTTCACCATAGATACAGATCTTCATTACTAAGTGCCCTATCTTAGGTTAAAAAAAAATTTAAATCACAATTAATACCTCATAGTATTGATTTTTCCCCTGTGATGCACTGATTCAGTAATGCCCGCACCAAGCCTGCTGGCAGGATGTTACAGCTTCTGTCCACAAAATGCCTGTCAACTTCTGGAGCTCACTATGAACGAAACAAGCCAGGGAAAAACCCATCCCACTGAAGGTCTGTCCACAGCATTCAATGAAGGTTTGATCTATTCTTATGAGCAGCTGACCTAGATTCTCTGCTTGAATGAGAGCATTTCCCAGCATCAAGGCTGCTCAGAGTCAAAAATTCACGTATCACTTATCATGAGAGACGGGAAAAATAAGGAAGAGGATACAATCTTAAAGGAAAGTGATGGCATCCATTTGCCATAAAAACTTTATCCATATCCCCACAGAGCACGCCCTGACACACTTCTGCTCTCATTTCAGAGTCTGGAAAGGGCTTACAGCCCTCCTTACAGCACGCTTGACAGAGCAAGCAGCCAGAGCTCCATGGAGAGGCTGAGGTGTGCCAAAGCTGTGGAGGACACAGCCGCAGAGCAGGGTGGCCAGCCTGCTGCTCCGGAGCCGCCGGCAGCTCCCGGCAGCCCTGAGGCAGCTCCTGCCGGCAGCGAGGCTGTGCTGGATCCAGGGCTGCTGGTTCGCATCAAGCCCAGAGGAAATCAGCCAGCCAGGGCTGCTGAGCCCTACACTGCCAGGTCATGGTGGGATCCAGCTGCAGACCCAGCACACCCATCACCCCTGGGAAGCTCGGGGGGCCTCAAAAAGGCAATGCCATGTCCTACTGGTGAGCCATGCAGGACACTTCTCCTTCTGACCGTTCCTCAGCACATAGGAAGCACATGGGAAGCACATCCTGTGGTACTCAATAATGTAAAGATAGTGGTAAGCTCAGGAGGCAGAAAGATGGGTCAGCCCTGGGAAAAGGACCTTTTCATCTGGCCTCTGCCGCTGATCTACTTTGTCCTCATCTCCCTGAAATCCTATCAGGCTCCCCCACATGCCCATCTCAGTAATCTTGTATACTAACCAATAATACTCAAAAGACCAGTGATGTCCGAGGGTGATTTCCAGAAAATCCAAGGGTGTCCATCACTGTGAGGGATGCTACCTTGATACCAGCTCTTGATGGCAGCTGTCACTGTTGTCACTGATGCTGAGGGGCCCGCAGAGAACAGTTCCAGTTCCAGGCCAGGACCTGAACAATATCCCCTCAGAAGGGGCAAGAAGGAGTTGGCACTCAGGGATGACTCTCTCCTAAGCCCCAAGGTACAGCTTCTGCCCTAGGGCTATGCTGCAGTCCTGGCCACAGGGACAAGGACAGGAGCACAGACTGGAACCATGGGGTGGGCAGGAGCTGGGCAGTCAAGGGTCATTTCTTTCAACACCAAAATGTTTCAATCTGTGCCACAGATGAAGACAGAAAGCTAAACTCACATAAACAAAGTCAGGTCCACAGATCACAGAGATATTCTGCCTATTCTCCAGAGATTAACATCCCAGACTGAGACTGCAGAAGAGGATTTCTGCTCATGTGGATCCTCACTGACTGTACCACGGGTGCAGTTTATGCATCCAGCCCACACTAAAGGCAAGTGACTGCTGTGGGCCATGCTGCCAGTGAGCATTTCCCCAGCCCCTCTCCTCTGAAACCTCCAGAGGGGCCACCAAGAATCACAGAATTGTCGAGTATGCTGAGTTGGAAGGAGCCACAAGGATCATCCTCCAAGGAGTCCAGCTCCTGGCCCTGCACAGGACATCCCCAAGAGACACACCATGTGCACGAGACTATTGTGCAAAGAGGGCAATATAAGAGCTGTTTGACCACCTCTCAATTCAGACCTGGTTCAGCAAATGCAAATACCCTGTCAGGCAGTGGGTTTTCATCACCAACTTTTTTTTTGCATGTGGGCAGCATGCAAACTAGGTCAGTATTATTCCTACCAAAACACTTGCTATGGGTGTTATTTTTAGAAAAGCATGTGATTGACTTTTATTTATGAGCACAGAGAAAGATCCGCTGTATATTTTCCTGTCTGTCTTGTTTGGAGTGGTTTGTTTTTATACTTCTTTGGGTGGATTGCTGAGATCTTGGGCCTCTTTTTAAAAGGCAAATTCAAACCATTAAGCTACCTTGCAGGTTGCATGCCTTGGCAGTCAGTGAAACAAAGCACAGGCAGCAATGAGCAAATGAAACCAGACAAGAGCACAGAGAGACGATGAAAAAGCAAGATAGTGACACAGGTAACAAGGGATGAGGATATGGAGCAGAAAAGATGCCGGGGGCTATGGGAAATGGGGAATCAGGCAGAGTTGGATGGATAATAGAAAATGTGTATTTTCACAGCTCCTGAAAGGGTATACCCAAAACCTCAGCAATCAGACAAAAGTCAGAAGGAGACCCCAGTTCAGTGAAAACATGTCCAAAGATTCAAATTTATTTCATGAGAGCTCTTCTTACTTCCTTAGCACAAACAAAACAAGTCAAAAACAAAATCCCGCACCAGCTTTTCATTCAGCAGGTTTGTGGTCATGAACCTGACAGATAACCACCAGACAAACAAGTCAGGGGAGAGGGTCCCTATAGCAAGGACCTTCTGTGTCCAAATCTCTACTTGCCTGGCTTTCACCTGGCCTATCTGGGTGGTCTAGAGTTTTTGCCCAGTGCTTAAGTCATCAGACTATCCAAGTTCTGAGGAGGTGAGTCCTTCCACTAACTGCATGGCCAGTGTGCAGAAGTGTACATCTCTGTGGATAATCCAGATTGCTTCTATAAGCAGAAAAAAAGACACAGGAGTAGGCAGTGTCCTTGCTCTCTAGTGAATGTACATATCTAAAATAGGCCTGTCAAGCAGCACAGCAGCACTGGCTCATTCTCTTCATCAGCAGCAGAAAGAATTTAGAATGAGTAGCTCAGGCACTGATATGTGTATGTCAGAACAGATGAACCACAGCCTAAATTTCCAGAAATTAACCACAACAAAGAATGTCAGGAACCCATCTCCAGGCCCACAGGTCTTCTGACTTTCCACTCACATGAAAAAATCAGATGTATATGATCTGTCAGGGCACGGGGTCAGCTGTATGGCTCATGACTCCCAGCTATGATGGGCTCCAGACTGTGCAATGGAACCGGCAAAAGCTGCTTGCTAGGGTGACTCATCTCAGCAGGAGGGAAGTTCCACATAGAATCTTCTTTGCCCACCTCCCCAGAGCACCACTAGCAATCGAGAGCTTCTGTGTAGCTGGGAAACACCTCTGGTTCTCGGTTTCAAAGCTACACAATGGACATGGGAATGTGCTGCTGTGAGGATGAAAGCATGGGGACAATCTTCTCCGGCCACAGATAAAGGGAAGAGGCTGAGCTGGCTGGGAGAGTCTGGTGTTTGCTGGCACCTTTTCTCCCTCTGTCTCTTGCCCAAGACCTGCTGCCCCAGAATAAGGGCCCTTTTGGGGTCTCAAGTGCCTCTTTGGCAATCCACCAACACATTGCAGACACTAAAATTCATTGAAGTTGCTTTCATTTGTCCTTTGAAATTGATCTCAAGGCCTGAAACTCCCATCCCAAGCATCCTGCCTCCCTTAGATAACAGCTGGTACCATCCAGGTACACGCAAAAGGAAACAAGAACTTCAAGCAAAGTAACACAGGCAAAGACAAAGACAACTGGAGCAGATCCAACTCACCTTCCAAACCCTAAATAACATTTCTTTCTCCAGCAAGACCATTCTGCCACAGAGCATCAGGTACAGCCTGCAGATGGAGTTACACAAACTACATCTTCCATGCAGGGCAGGCCACAGCAGGTCCTCCTGCAAACAGAAGCAGCACAAATGAACAGGGAAAGGGCAGGCCCTGTTACACATGGCATACTCAATGGGAACTCAACTCTGTGTCTAAGACACAGAGAGGAAGAATGATACTCAGGCATGTTCAGGGGTGTTTTAAGAACGTGGGACATATTCTGAAAGCTGGAATGGCCTGGTTGATACAAGCTGGCTTCACTACCTCATCATCTAACATTGATACACCACATGTTTCTAATATTGGTCCTAGGGAAACCAATGGTTTGGGACAAACATTATGAAGACAGCTTCTTATACCCCAAATTTTCCAATTTTTTTCCATCTCTCGTATAGTACACACAGATCACTTCTGCTGTCTATAACCTGCAACAGCTCGCATGTGAAGTTGCACTGAATTTTCTGCAACTACAGTTAATCCACACATATTTAGTCACTGACACATGCATTTTCTATCTTATTGTCTAAACCAGCAAGCTAATACTGCCTTGAAAAAGAACTGAAAGCAGCAATTATTCACCGCACTCATTAGCAGCAAAAACAGATTGATTTCCAGCCATTTCAGTTACACTCCTGAAATTACACAGTTAGTGCTTGGTGCCAGAGTCCCATTTTGCTCAAGAGCCTTTTGTAACAACAACAAACAATAGCTTCTTCTTCATTTATCTGGCTTCTCTTAAGAGGAAGAACTCATGTTACAAAGGAAGGGCTTCATAATCATGTTTTACTAGCTCAAGGTACACAGGACTTCCACAAGTCCCTTAGAAATTTTGGTATTCACAACACCCATGAAAGTTATGAGTACCCCAAAGGGAAACAGTCTGATCTCGGTAACAGAAGGAGTACTAATGAGTGCAGGACAATAGGCACAGGCCAACAAAAAGCAGAAGGAAAGGTGTAATGGGAGCTGGGTTATCAGCTGCGCTGTAACAGGAGAGCTGGTGCAGGCCTGCTCTGTATCCCACCAGCACCATGCATGACGTCTTTGAAGGTCACAGAGCCATCCCAGAAGCTGAAGGAGTTGCAGCAGTGAGAAATGCAATTCGTCTATTCCTGCTAAACGGAAAACATCAGTCGTCTCCTCCTCTCACCAAAGTGATGTTCCCCTCACTGCTACCTTTCCTTGTGGGAATGTTCATGTATCATTCCAGTACAAAGCTGCTGTGAGAACAAGTTCCAAACCACATCAGACTCATTCTTTAAATATCCCTTTTTTCCTTCTTTTTTCTTTTTTTATAAGCAGAAAATGAAGACATTGTGTCTTCTTCAGAGAGAGTAATTATTTATTAAAAATGGCCTGCCAGCACCATGAATTTTACATGACAGAAGCTCCATCCCACAACATATTTAAACCTCTCCTCATTAGTCCTCAGAGCTCTGATCCTTCAGCCAGAAGATGTGGCACATCCCACCAGGAGTCCTGGCACAGGGTCTGAGTAATGCTGTTCACAGGCCTATCCCTTCTCCCTGCTGACCACCCCTGAAACACAGCCTGCTCTGAAGCATTGCCTTGGAGGAGACAGATCTGCTGCATCAGCTCCTGCCTGCAGTGTGTCCCACTGAAATGCCCCCCCGCCCCCCGTGAAGGCTGTTGGGAACACACAGATGTGAGCAGAGATTTGGCAGATCTAGCAGAGCACCCTATCTACTGCAAGGCCTCTGGAGGTCACAGATAAGCAAACCCAGGCAAGGGCAATGCTGGGGGCATAGATATACAAGCAAAACAAGGCAGGCAGCAGATCAGACATGTCCTCATGATTTTGCATCTAGTGCAGAACTCAGTTGATGACTGTGAAGTTATACTTGGTACTGAGTGTGCAGAAAGCCCAGATTTTACAGTAAATGAAATGTATTCAATTCTCAATTAGCTATGGAAGATTAGCTGGGTTGGGGATTACCAGACGCTCCCTCCCCATAGCAACCATAGCTACAACACCATGGCACCATGCATGGAACCTGAGCCCCTGGGCTGTGCCCCTCTTTCATCCCAGCAGGTTAAAGCTGTCCCCACTCAGGACAGAAACTGGCAGGTTTCCGACAATCCTTTCACCTGTAGAGGACATGAATAAGTTCTTACCTCCTAAATATCACACTGTGCAAGCCAGGATCTGTTTCATCTGGGTTACCCCATCCCACATTTTCTTCAGTGGCTGAAAGCTGACGATATTTACATGAACCAGCCAACACTAAAACAAGAATACACCACGTAGCCTGCAAAAGCTGTCCCAAGCATTAGGCAGCTGGTGTGCTGACACCGTTGTCTATGCGCTGAGTAACAATGTCTCACTATTGCTTTGTGCTCCCTTACCCATCTCTTTCCATCTGTTTTTCCTTGGCATCCATTCGGATCATATGCTGCTCAATGCAGGGCTTTCTGTTAGCACCTAGGAGATAATCTGTGACAGGGCACTGCAAAAATCAGCCTGATTGATTCATGTGAGTGATTAGTGAACTGAAGTCGATGCTGTACAAGGACACGTGTATGAATGGGTTAAGCATAGTGTGTCTGGATGGAAAACGTGACTCATAAGTGTTACTAACATTATTCTTTCTCATGTCCATAAACCTAAGCAAGAAATGGGAGAAATGGAGTGGGTAGAAAAAGACAGCAGGCTGGCAGGCAAGTATCTCTCAAATACAACTGCACTGAATTACGGGTACATAGATCAGATGCTGAGAAGAGCAGAGCATTTGCTACTCCTACACATAGCCCCATTTCTTCTCTTACAGCTATTAACTTGGCATGCTCCTCCGTTTTGTTTTTGCTTCATACCTCACATACATAGCCCAAGATTTGGATCTCATTTTCATGTATCCCAGTGACTTCCTGGCATGTCATGTGCATGCACAGCTACACCCACACAGAGGCTTCTCTTTCTCTGCCTCTGTACATGATGATAGTGCAACTACACTGGTCACCAGGACAACAGTCACAGCCTGTCAAACTGATAAGAAGTTGGTTGGTTGGGTTCATGCTCTGAAAGAGAGCAAGACAGGGGCAATAAATGTAATACACAGCAGTGAACTGCAAATGACATTTGGTTTTCCCCTTAGGGAGCTGAAATGAGAACAAACATGAGAGTAACAAAGAAAGGAGTCTGAAGAGGGTTGCTGTTTAACTTTTAAAGCTCCTTAGTTAATGGGAAATGGGAATTTTCCTCTGTAAGACGGGATTGGAGCTCAGATGTGGGGCTTATCTCAGCCTTCTTATGAAAAGGCAGGGGCTTTGAGCCCACATAGTCCCAAATTTCCAAAAGTGATCAAAGCTACTGTCATTCCAATGGGCTCAGAGGTTGTCCCTACCAGACACCAAGGTAGGGGCCTACTATGAGAAATAAGCATTTACTTTACTACAATTCCCTTTCACTAACAGCAGCTAGGGCTGCTATAGGATTCTGCTACCTCAAACCAGCACCCAGCATGTCTTTTGGCTGGATCTGAACCCACTACAGGAGCAGGAAGCTATCTCTTCCCACAAAACAGCCCCATCAAACAGTGCTGAGCTGAACACAGATCTGGGACATGCCATTCAAGAAAACTATTTTAGCAAACAGGCATTTGGTAGTTATGGAAGTCCAGATGTACATCCAAACTTCTGAATGCTGTCAAAGCTCTGGGAAGCACAGAACTGGTATCTCTCACATTCAGTCTTACAAATTCTAGGTCCACAGTCTGACCATTTTGTCAGTGCAGAAATAGATATGAAAGGCAGTCTGAAAAGAAAACCAGTTGTAACTCCAAGTGAAGCCTATTTTATCATGTTATCTATGGCGTATGGCAGGAGTAATTTACCAAAGTGGTAAAGCCTTGTCACAACAAAAAGGAACTGCACATATCCAGGTGAAGTACAAGCACTTTGGTAAGACTATCCCTCTAAAACAGATAAGAAACAGTCTCCTGTCTCTTTGAGAGATACTCATGGACACAGCAGGTCTTCAACCAAAGCACGACTTGCATTAGCTGTGTTCAAAATAAGGTCTGAAAATCCAGATCACACTGGTCAAGCTGTAATCTAAATGGGAAGAGGGAAGCAATATAAATACTGGCAGACAACAGCTGGCGATAAAGGGGTAGATGATGGTTAAATGCCTCCTCCCCACCTTTGCTCCTCACTCCTTCCTAAACACAGATGAAGAACACGAGTATCTGTATCCTGTCTCTCAGCTGGTGCCCCAGCATTCAGACACCCTCTCCATCCCCTAGACTGTATATAAGGGAGCAGGGAACTTCAATCCAGCTGCACAAATATCTCTGTTTAGCCTGGGCATGAGATACACACTATGGTCCAACACATTCAAGGCCTTTCTAAGCACAACAAACCAATGCCAAGAAATAGAAGAATGTCATCAAGGACATGTAGTTTGTTTTCTTGCATTCATTTTGCATCTCACTCAAAATGGGCAGGCATAATGCAGGAAGACAAAGAGGCCTTTCTCAGCAAGCAACGCGGCGTGCACTCCTGGGTCACCTCAGGCGGCTGTCTGTCTGCCCGGTGCCCTTTACCCTGTTTAGATAGTAGCTGTATCCTTTTAGTATCAAGATGTGGATACTTAATGCATGCTCACCTTTGCCCCCAGCCGCACACTGGTTTTGCTTAGCTAATGCTTTTCTTGGCAGGCTCAGACAGGCAAGTCAGAGTTCAGCTAGCACCCCGATCAGCTGAAGCACAGATGACTGGCTCTGGGAAATGCTGCAGAGGCACGGCCAGAATGAACTGAAGTCGCTTACAAGGAGCTGCAAATTACCCTGCGTTGGTAGTCAGCCAGTTTGATTCTGGCCCATGACTGGGCATCCAGCCACAGCCAAAGGACTAATCAAAATAAACAAACCAGAAGTTTCTTCTAGGGACATAATATGAAGAGATTTTCAAAGCAGGATTTAAAAGCAGAGTACTGTCTGTCCATGCCTTAGGACAGCACAATGACAGGCCCTCTAAAAAGCTTTAAGTGCCACCAGTGCCAGTGGGAAATGGACAAGATAAAAGGCACAGACCACAAGTTAAGACATATATGGCTTTTCACAGCTCCGGCACAGCTCTCTCATGCAGGCAATGTGTGCCAAGCTTTCAGAAGTGGTCAGAGCAAATGGCTGAAGTTCAGCTGGTCCTGAGTACAGGCTTAAGACTCTGACTTTGTTTTATCTGATATTTTTATGTACTTGTTGAGAAGCAGCCATCAGTTATCAGTTATGAAAGAGACCACTGTGAGAAACCCATGACTGCTAACTCTGTTTCATGTGTTCTCATTAGCAGGTCTTTGGAAGAATATATTGCACTGCCTTTTGTGCAATATCCCTGTGCAGAGTCCACAGATGTAGAGACAGACCTCCCCAGCACTCATCATGTCTCCCAGAGATCTCTCAGGAGGTATACTGAATACATTAGAATCAGTATGGGAAATACAACACTTTATGCAGATCTGGAGCATGATAGGTAAACAGGCAAAAATCAGGTGAATCTGCCACAACCCAAAGTCAGCTACAGAGCTGCCTTTAAGACCTTTGCTAGGGTAAAAGAAGACCTCACTCTATAGCAGGTTTGTGCTGCCTCTCAGGCAACCTGGCCAGCAGGCTGGGACTTGGCAGCCCACCACCACTTTGCCTGATTCCCTGCTGCTCCAGGATGTGAGTGAGCTGTGAGCAGTCTGCCTGCACACATCCCAGCATATGCCTCTTGAGCACCAGAGCTAGCACAGAGCTGGACAAGGTGCAGGGGACAAGCTGTTCACCCTCCTGCCCACTCAAATATTTTCAGGGTGCAGAACTCAGTAGCTCGGGACTCTCTGCAAAGGGACTCAGTGGGGCTCCATCACATCTGTGAGAGGAGAAAATTCAGGCTTCATCTGTATGACTCAGCTGTTTACTGTAAGTGTCTGTGGGAGAAGCAGTGGCACTGAGATTCACAATTCATTATCTATAAATAAAAAGAAGTTTTATCAGATGTCTACTAGTAAACATCCTTCAGAGCACATAGACCCACACAGAGATTTACCCTCAAAGCAGATAGACTAACCTATCAAAACCCCTTGTCACAGTACTTCTTGTCTCAGTGCACCAGGGGGGGAAAAAAAAGGCAAGCCAGGAAAGTAAAGGCTTTCTTTAGCTGCATTAGGTGCAACCAATCAAAAGAACTGGATATCTACTTACAAAAAATAACCAAGTATATGTCTTAGAAGGCATAAGTATCATATCCATAATCAGGGATATATGTGCCCAAAGCTGGTACCAGGAAAGATGTCTCAAAGCAAAGTCTCTGAGTTAAACTAACACATTATCCACTGGTATAAAATGCTGCATCTCCACAGACCTGAATGAGCTCACGTGTATTTACATATGACCTTCAAGATCCCATCTGCACCCACACACCCTTCCTAACTTCATGTAGAAGAGACTATTCATCCATCATCTGGTCATCCATTAACCTGCCAAATGTCTGTGCTGGTTTCAGCTCAGGTAGAGTTAATTTTCCTCACAAGGGCTAGGACAAGGATATGTTTTAGATGTGCAAACAATCAGAAATGAGAGGAGTTGTGTATTTATTACACATTTCTGAATAAGTCATGCCAAATATCTAGGACAAACAATACATTAAGCCCTAAAGAACGCTTTGAAAGCTTTTTGTTTGCTGGAGGCAACAATGAAAAAGTAACATGATAGAAAGGGAACAGTAAATCATTCATGAGAATGATTAAAAACCAACTGTGGGTGAGATGCAGCAAACAACACTGAAAACAGCCAGCATATTTTCTGAGTATCTCATCTTTTAGAGGTTGGAGTGGTTGTGAGGAACTTTTGGAAGTCCTACTTTGTGTCATTTATTGCAAAGAGGACATAGAAGATACAAAATCCACAGAGAACAGTACAACAAGTAGCAGCTTATTCAGATGTCTCACCAGGCACTGAAGCAAAAATGCTATTGTATTTGAAATTACTTGTGCAAATAAGGCTTAAGAAAAAGGCATTGCAAGGACACCAGTGAAACAACTATAAATTAGACTAAGTGCCAAATAATGCTTTATACATATGATCTCACTTACATGTACACAATCATTTTGGAATCTTTTGAATCCTTGGAATCAAGTTCTGAAAGAATTACAGTGTCAAAATGTTCACAGCTACCACATAATGTAATTCTGTTGTGGGTGCCACAGCTTCCCAGATGAGCATGGTAGCCACAAATCATATTACCATTAGCATTTATCTTAGATCCCTTCAACTCTATGAGAAGGCCTGTTTCAGGAAATCTTGTATCCTAAGATTATCCTAAGTAAAAAGCTCAAAAACAACCAATGTGAATAAGATTTTTTTTTCTTCAAATAACACCCTTGAGCTTCAAGGGAAAATTCACCCTACATTATGCCTTTGAGCCTTCACTGGCCCAACTGTGAGTCTTAAGACTTTTGAAAAGTCTTAAGACTTTTGAAAAACTGATTTTGGAAACAAGTCAAGGCAGCAAAATCCTTGTAAAAAAATTTATCCCTTAAGTGTCTCCTGGGTCATTCTCAAAACCAAAAGTCTACATTAGGTCAATAACATCATGTTAGACTTTACAGTCAACATCATGTTTGACCTGGATTTGTATTCAAGGATACTTTTAGCCACATTTCTTAAACAAACAAGATTTATACAATGGTAGTGTGTGTGTTTGTGTGTGAGTATGCACCTGCCCATGTCTTCAGCATCATTTACCTGTTCCTGAACCCCCTGTCTAATTCCAAACACAGTGACATTCACAGGTAGAGGGAGACATTCTTAGTGCTTCAAGTCAGCTTTTATTAGGTGTCAAAGAATCCCCACTGGCCAAAACCAGACTTAATTTATTACACCACTCTTGGAAACCATGTGTGTTATTAGCTATTTTAATATTGCTACTAGTCTGTATAATACCCTAACATACCCTAACATACATAACATACATAACACTCGGCATATGCAAATCGTAGAACAAAATATCTGCCTCCATTTTCCTATTTAAGTACCACTCCCCCTGCTTTGTTTTGCAGTTTGGCAAATAATTTACTTTAGTAATATAAATATTTGAGCTGCAAACCACCAGAGCATTCAAAGCCTTTGGCACTGTATGGCAGTCATGTATTATTTGCTTCATTACAAAAGGTAATCCCTGTGTTTTTATTAAGAAGCTGGCACAGCTGTACTCAAGCTGCTGGTTAAACATACCAAACAAGCAGCAATTTCTCAACCATGATGTTCAAATTCAACATTATCCTCTAGGACCTGTAGTTCCCTGCAAAATACCTTCAATGTTGCAAGAGAGGCAACTCTTAGGGATTCAAAATCAGATTTAGGACAAAAAAAAAAATCTGTGTTGTGTCTGTTTCCAAATGCACAGCACTGCCCTACCAGCAAAGCAGCAGCTTCAAAGGTTTCGTTTTGGAGAACATAAAGTTTTCCTTTGCCTTCAAAACTGGCATTTCCTCTCCTCTCAGCGCAAGTATTGGGGATGCCTTATCCTATTCCTAGATCTGCCAGCAGAAGCACAAACTTAATCCCTACGTGGGCCTCAATACTGCCTCCAAATCTCAGCTCTCCCAGCAATGCCCTTCTATTGTTCTACAGCAAAGAAACTCCTCCATGCTCAAATGGGCAGAACAGATGAGCAAAACTTGCTGCACCCAGCAGTGCAGACCCCTAGAAACAAGAGCAGCAGCCACATTTTGGCTCACAGGAGAAGGGCTGTGAGAGCATTTAAGATCTCCAGGGTGTCCCCAGACTGGGAGGAGGTTTGGAGATAGGCTCTCTATACCAGGGGCTAGCACACCATTCCCTTAGGAAATGTAGAAAGCCAAAAGGTAACTCTAAGTATTCATTACTCTTTTTTACTACTTAGAATTAACATCTGCTGGGAAATATATACTGATAATCACAGTACTGGTTGCCAGACAATCAGAAGCCAAAGAAAAAGGAGGAAGGAGGATTAATCTGTGGAGGTGTTGGCAAAGCACCGCAGCTGCAGAGGGCCTGAGCAATTCTTTTAACAAAATGGAAGTGCAAATTGCTAAAATGGTACTGGAAGAGAGATTTAACTTAACTCACAGTCAGATCTTGATGTCTGAATCTTGACTATGACAAGAAGCAGGGAAATATAAATGCAGTGGTTACTAATGGGCATTATGATCAGGCAGGTAGCTTTGACAGCTTGTTCTCAGCTGGAAGCTGTATTCCCAGGGATTCTTTATCTTCCACATCCACTTCTTTCAGCAGTCATATAAATGTAGCAGGCAGATTTGCCAACCACAGGCATGCAACTGCTGGATAATGTTAGTGGTTGCCAGTTAGGCCCATAGCCAAAGCTGCTACTTGGACAAACTGAGAAAGCCTGGTTTCCCTGATTCCTATCACCAGCATTTCCACTTACTGCTGAGACACACAGAGAAAAGCTAGGACTCCAAGGCAGGGACTTCACTGCTATCAAACACTGGTTTATATTGGGCAGAGAAACTGTTTTCCTCTCCTTGCTGAGGTGGCTCCCTTGTATAGGCAGAAATTCACTGGAAGAGAAAGAGGGAAGGTACAGGGAACCTCACTGGTGACAAGACGAGATCTGGGGCTGAGCTCATGCTGTCAGCTGACAGTGAACCCTTTCTGGGCACTCAGACCCAAACACTAGCTGTGAGATTTCAGCATTTCTGCATAGTAATAGAAGCAACAAAAATAACTACCATAAATAATGGCTATATGTGTTTAACATCACACACTTGCCCTCATGTTTTTCTCTGTTTACTAATTCCTGAGCTACTACTAATAGCTAACAGGAATGATGGTGCTACAGAGCATGGAAAGAGAGGCACTGCACAAAGTGAGCCTCCCCAAGACAGCCAGTGAGATGCCAGACAGAAATTACTGTGAAGCTCCTGAACAATAAAACCAGAATTAACCTCTGTCCTCGTGACTGATCAATGTCTAGTGTCAATCCCGATGGATTTCGGACCCATCCTTCCCTAAAGGTTACCTATTCCAACCTAATATGTAAATAATTAAACTCTCTCTACACATTGCTGAGATATGAAGAAGAAAGGCTATTGCTATTCCACACAACTATAGATAAGCTTGGCCCTCCTTCCATCTCCTGAAATTACAGCCAAAGCCCCGAAGACAGCACGAGGAGGAATCCCTTACTCAGGTGCTGATGTTCCTGCATGCACCAGAGGAAATATGAGCTCTGACCCAAGCCGCTGGGAGATAACACACACGGCAGAGACAAAACATTCTTCAAGGCCAAGGTTACCAAGAGGGCATTGAATTCGAGTTATGTTTGCAGCCCGCTGCACAGCTGAAAAAGGACAAACTCCTGAATAAACCACAGAAGAACAGCAAGTTGCCAATCAGGGATTAAAAGGACACGTTGTAACTGTTCAAATCACAAACCGAACTGCTACGATTTTAAATATGTTAAGAATTTCAACGGAGTTTTGATTTGCTGCATTGTCACAGTCATTGACTCTTGGCTATTTCTAATAAAAACTGGCTAAGGCAACAGAGAGCAAACTTGGTTTGTTCAAGGCTGATCTCAGCAATAATAAAGCATTTCTGTGATAAGGGAATGTACCCTAAATTCAACTGTGGAAAATTTCCTATTCTTAGACATGAAACCATTTGCAAAACCTGGCTTACTAATGTAATTTAAAATGTTGTATCTACGAAAGTATATATAAAATCTACATAGTTTCTGTCAATAAAATGCAAAGTACACAAGTAGTCTGTATTTTGAAGGTCACACAAGCAGAGTGAACTATGAACTTCAGGATTCATGAAATTGTGACATTTTAAAGTGGGAGGAAAGAAAATATTTTTCTGCCTTGTCCATACCATGACATATTAAAATTAAGAAACTGTAAATATTAAGATTCAGTAAAAATACTTGGGATCCAACATTTAATAGTAATGAATTTTCTGCTGAGGAAAATATATACAGCTAGGCACCATGAGGTTAATAATCCACAATTTTAGTCTGATTTGCATAATACAGGAGAATGTCATGTGACTTCACCTGGATGAGACATGCTTTTTGCAGAAGAAACACCATCTTAGAAGGTACTTCTTTAACTTTTGTCAATTTATAAACTATATTTAAAACTGTCTTTCTTTATGCTATTAATCGTAATGGTTCTGAGTTATTCCTCATGTCAAACAGTACCAAATCCAGGGTCTCTTTCCCAGCAGCTCACTCGTAATTTATTAACCCCCAAGGCGTTGTAACACCAAGCTAAAGCCGCAGACAGGAGGCATTTAGCAAGTTACATGTGCCACATAGTTTCACAGCAAAGGATTTCCCGCTGTGCTTTTCCTGCCTCCCACTTTTTTATGATTTTTTTTTCCTGGTGGTAACTGCCAAGCCTCACATACTTTGGAGATGCTTCCTTATTTTGCCCTTACACTCTCTCTCGTTTCAGGAAGTGTTGCTGTGCATTTATGAAAAAGACATTGAACATATCCTGAAGAATTTTTACCTTTTACAAATGCGGATAGTGAAGTCCAAGACAAACTTACATGATGGACCCTCCATCCCTGGAACTGTCCAAGGTCAGATCGGATGTGGCTGGTCTGGTGGAAGGTGTCCTGGCCCATGGTGAGGGATTAGAACTAGATGATCTTTAAGGTCCCTTCCAACCCAAACCATTCCATGATGCTTTACAGAATTGTGTCCTGGCAAGAAAGACCAGCTATTCCATATACTGAAAGGAGACATGCAGCACGGGCAGCTGCCACAATGAGGGTTTTGATAGAAAGCACCAGGATGTGCACATTTATCTCTGCTTGCTCCAACTGAGGAAACAA
This sequence comes from Donacobius atricapilla, assembly GCA_013397315.1. Lineage (NCBI taxonomy): Eukaryota > Metazoa > Chordata > Aves > Passeriformes > Mimidae > Donacobius > Donacobius atricapilla. The sequence continues at coordinate 921,460 of WBMY01012874.1, forward strand.
GATTTTTTTTTTTATGGTTGCTGTGTGCTACTGGAAGTGGCAGTAGCCCTACTTTTGGGACTTCTAAAAAACCCCTCATTTCATCCACCTTCCTGAGTACAGTTCTCCCACATATCAGACCAAAAATGTTCAATATGTACTTCAAACTTCAACAGGAGGGATTTCTCCCTTGACCACATCAGTGTGATATATCAGTAAGCTAGGAAAAACTACGTGTCGAAACTAACTTCAGGCAGGAAGAGATTTAGAGTATATAATATAATTTAATGTCACCAGTAGTTTTATTGTCACTCCCTCTCTTTTCCTCTATACTCCCACAGAGCCATCAAGAAGCTTTACAACATTACTGAGTAAGACAGTGACAGAAACTGAGGAGCATTGCTCTGCTGGAGAGTGTTTATAGGGGTAAGAGAGCTGGTTATCCACTCAATTCATGAAGTCAGGAAAAAGTCTTTGCCACTTGAACATTACTGACCCTCTAAAATACCCAAAATATATAATTCCTGTGATGCTGGAGGAGTGTAGATGGAAGAAGATGGGAAAGAACGAATAACGGGGAAGAAAGGATGCAAGTTTTCTGCTTTTTATGTGAAAATAAATCCAGACATGCATTTTCAATCCAGACATTCGGGGTCCCAATTCAGCTACATGGGCTGGCAACATTTTCCACTAAGAACAGAGTGTATACATATGACACTTGTGTCATCCTTTGTAAGGCAGCCCAAGCACACAGAGCCGCCCAACGCGGAGCCTTTATGACACTGGAGTTAAATAACAGCCTCTATCCCCCACCCCGAAAGCTGGCTCTGCAGGAAAAACACAAGTTATTCAGCAACTTAATTGCTTTAAATTATTTGTGCTATTACTCGTAACATGGTTGCTGAGATGTCATGCACTGGGTCACTGCCCTCCAGGGAGTAGCTCTCCGCGCCGGGGCAGTGTCCCGGCGCATGGGGCAGGACGGAGGGGCCGGGAGAAGCCGGGAGCGCCCTCAGTCCCCGCCGGCCCC
>WBMY01012874.1:923340-936760 GCA_013397315.1 Donacobius atricapilla
GGGGGGGCGCTGGAGCTCCGCGGCCCCGCATGCGCGGCCGGGGGTGCCTCCTCCCCCCGTGGCTCCCAGCGCTGACTCAGTGCTTAATTGCTGCATTTATGACTCACCGCGAGCGGGGCGGGGACGCGGCGCTGTGCGGCAGGGAGTCGGTCTGCCGGCCCGCTCTCTGCTCCGTGCGCGGCATATAGGGGGGTGGTGCTTGGGATGAGATGTCGTAGGGACCAGGAGAGGGAGCTTCAGCCTGCAGCGGAGAAATTATGCGCTCTGGAAGGAGGGAGAAACGGTGCGCTCCTTCTGGGGACTCGGTCACCGAGAGAGCTGCTTCCTCTTCCACTTCTGCAAACGTGTGGTCAGGTTATGTGGTGGCTTTTTTTGGACATCCTGGGGAAGGAGATAGTGTGTTTCAAACGGAGTCCGCGGTGTACTTTTCGCTGAGGAAGGGTAAAATTGTATCAGGGCTAATGTAGAACACAAGGCACGTACAAGTCTATGTTCTTACTGTGTAAAGAAGTTGTGAACCTGACCAGAAGGACTCGGATCATGTTGCATCATAGGCATGCTCTTACGCATAAACGCTAAGAAGGCTTTTTTAATGTGTCAGCGCTTCTGTCATTAAGGATAACAACGTGATGACGTGTCAGAATAGCCATGCTCTGTAGTCAGAGTTGCCTGTGTAGTCAACCAGTTGTGGCTTAAGTACTCTTAGATCTGATTAGAGAGGCACGTGTTAATTTAAATATGTAAATACTGCGCAAGGCAACGTTAATAATAGGATTCATCCTCCTTCCCCTTCCTCCCCCTCCTCCCTTCCCCCAAGAAAAAAATCAACTGGAAAAGCTGCTGCACTGCTCTGTACCTCTGCATTGCTAGGCTTTCTACAGTGAAGCAACTTCTGTCAGAATTTATCAGGCTTACTGTTAAGTCAGAACTCAACAGAAGCTGCTATGAGAATCCATAAGTGAGAGAGAATTACGTAATTTTCAACTCTTTTCCACTCCGATCCAAAAACTGGTAAGCCATGGAAAAACTGTGTTGGGCTACAGATTAATGGTGCTTCATCTTACTTATATTTCTCAACATTTTGGCAGACTTCAGTTTCTGTAATAGGTTCGTGCAATCATGTGGAGTCTGAAATGGATTTCCAAGTCTTTCTCTTGATTCCTGTGCCCTTCAGCCATACCACATGACCCTTATGGTGCAAGTCTCTGGTCTGCATAACAAATCAAGGAGTGTGTCCTTCCTTAGTGATCCCAGAGCTCCTGCTGGAGTTAATTGTATAAAAAAGTACTTCTAAGCTGTTCAGTGGTTTTAGGGTAGTAGAAGAGGGTGGAAAGCTTTGTGATGCAGGTAAAGAAAAGTTACTTAGCAGTACAAGCCAAGGCTGGATTTCAATTCCATAGGTTAAAGAAAACCGTAGTGTAACAAATATAGTTTTCCCTTTTTCTCACCTTCGATGTAATCCCTTATATAGCTTTGTAGTAGGAGTGGGTTGATGCACGTTAAGCTAAACTTATTTTTTTTCTGTTTGTTGACACTTGCAGAGCTGTTGCGCAGCCACTGGTACCTGTATTGGGGAAACATAGCATACAAGCAAGAACCTTACAGCCTCAGTGGCGAAAATTTTTTCATGTCAGAGACCGAGAACTCTTGCAGTCGTTTATGTCATCCCGTCTTCTCCAGACAGAAGATACCAAAAAACTGCAATCAAAGATCTCTTCATCTTATTGATAAAGCTACTAATAAGGCAAAATGTCTGTCAACGTCAACCGCAGTGTTTCAGATCAGTTCTATCGCTACAAAATGCCCCGTCTGATTGCCAAGGTAACTTCCTAAGCTGCTGTGTGCAGGGAGTGTTCTCCCAGGGGGAGGGAGAGGCCGTGATCATGCTTGGCCACTCAGGGCAGGGAGGGTGTCTGCTCCTTCAGTCCACACTATTGGTCTTGGAAGGAGATGGACTTCGAAGCAGAATTTTGGTGGAGTTAAATAAATGCACACTGGGTTTGGCTGTTGCAAGCATTTAACCTTAGAACATTGTTTTCTTTAGGTGGAGGGCAAAGGAAATGGAATAAAGACGGTTATAGTCAACATGGTTGACGTTGCAAAGGCGCTTAATCGGCCTCCAACGTGTAAGTAGTAGTGTGGGAGGACACAGCATTTTTTAATGCATTTGTGTTTAAAGTGGTAGTGTTAATTAGCCAATAGACCATGAATGCTGTTCCTTAAAGATTTGTGAGAAAGAACTGTGATTATCTCAGGATTAAATACTCGACAGAAAGCCTTTTTACTTGCTGTTTAAGAATCACAACAAATTTCTGAATGTGGTAGTAGCAATAATTCTTGGTTTTACAGATCCTACCAAATTTTTTGGTTGTGAGCTGGGAGCACAGACCCAGTTTGATGTTAAGAATGACCGTTACATTGTCAATGGATCTCATGAGGCGAATAAGCTGCAAGACATGTTGGATGGATTCATTAAAAAATTTGTGCTCTGTCCTGAGTGTGAGAATCCTGAAACTGATCTGGTGAGTGACACTATGGAAACACTGTATTAGATGTTTGTGGAAGTGGTGCAAAGTTAAAAACAGACTTGAGTATCTATGAACAAAAAATCAAGTACACATTCTTGCACGCTTTGGAAAGGTTCTACATCTCTAACAGTTCATAACTTCCGGAATAAATTGCTACTTCTAAACTTTAGAGCGTGATACAAATTTTAAACCTCTGCCTTAATCATTTGGAGATGATAATGTAGGCATCAGGTTTAGGCTTTATTGGAGTTGTTCTGTAAGTGGTAAATTAACTGGAGGTTGTTCTCTCTTAACAGCATGTCAATCCTAAGAAACAAACTATAGGTAACTCTTGCAAAGCCTGTGGCTATCGAGGCATGCTTGACACAAACCATAAACTCTGCACGTTCATTCTCAAAAACCCACCTGGTAAGTGCCTTTCCTTGCTTTCGGGAATAAAGAGAACTTCTGTATTAGTGGTGTAATGGAAGTAGAAAAAAAGAAGAATAGCTCCCATCTAATTGAAGTGTAAAACGACACCAGCATACTCACATAGTGTGTTTAAGGATCAGGGTGAAGGAGCTGTGCTTGTGCTGGTAATATTTTTTCTTCTTACAATGTGTCCTTCCCGAGTAGAGCTATTTGTTAAATGCTGGATTTGCCTGTGCAGGACTTAGAAGGTAGTTAGCAGTAGCTCATGGCAGTTGTTCCTTTAGGTCAGCATGAAATGTGAGAGTAGAAAGTAAAAACTGTAGTAAACACGAACTGTAATCTGTGCAAGCAACACTCTGTAGTAAGCATCTAGTTGCCTGCTGCAATTTAAGCTTGCTAGAATAGAAAAGTCTAACCTATTCCAGGGGCCTCTGCTTTGTGAGGTCACCTGTTATATAGACTTGGACAATCTTGGTGACAAACAAGACTTTGACTGCAGCTGGGGCTTTCCCAGGAAAATGTACATCTTCCCTGAATGGTTTTGGGGATTTGGCAGAGGTGCAGGGACTTCTTAGTTTGCTCTAGTTCATAGAACAAAACATTAAAATTCACTTGCAGAAAGTGGTGACACTGGTACAGGAAAGAAAGAAAAGGAGAAGAAGAACAGAAAAGGCAAGGACAAAGAGAATGGTTCTGTGTCCAGCAATGAGACACTTCCACCCCCACCACCAGAGGAGATTACTCCTCCACAGGTTGTGGTAAGTAGAAGGGAAAGTGGGGAGACAAGGGTGTGTGGTGTGTTGCTCAGATTTAAGCCTCTGAAATCGCTGGCATTCCTTGCTGGTCAACATTGCACCTAAAGTCTTACTGTATCCAGAACTTAAAGCTGGAATAGGGGGGTCCCTGATTTCCCTCTCTAGCAGCTTTATCAGCTCATCAGTACCAGCATTTGTTCTCCTTGCTAAGTGAAAGCTGCCTGTCCTTTATTGCTCCTTTTCAGGCACCTAGCATGTCTCCTGTGTACTAGGTGGAATGGTAAAACTGCAGTTCAAGTAGCCCTACAGAAGGCTGTAGAATTAGGTCCAGCTTCCATTACGTAGTTCCTATGTTTGCACTTCTCCGTGATCTTTGACTTGCAGATTGCACTGTTAACATTTCTTTAGTTTAAGAAAAATGCTGTCAAGTCTATCATTTCTACCTTCACATGATACTGAGCCTGGAGTAATACTGTGTGGATCTCTTGTTCTGGTTTTGTATTGTAGGAGGAGGAGGATGATGATGACTGGGGTGAGGACACAACAGAAGAAGCCCAGAGGCGTAGAATGGATGAAATCAGCGACCATGCGAAGAACCTCACGCTTAGCGAAGACCTGGAAAGAACTATAGAGGAGAGAGTCAACTTACTGTTTGATTTTGTAAAGGTAACTATGCTCTGGTTGTTGGCTTGATGTAATCACACAGCTGTAATTGCACAAAATGTTTATAAGGAAACTAAAAAGAACATGCTCAACCTCTTGCAAAGTACTGGTTCTACCAGTGGTGGGGAGGGATGACTGCGAAGAGCATTAATGCAGGCCTCCAGTGGCGTTAAAGTGTTTCTGTACCTGTTTCCCTGTAGAAAAAGAAGGAAGAAGGTGTCATCGATACTTCTGACAAAGACATTGTAGCAGAAGCAGAGAGACTGGATGTAAAGGCTATGGGCCCACTTGTTCTCACTGAAGTCCTTTTTGACGAAAAGATTCGTGAACAAATCAGAAAATACAGACGTCACTTCCTTCGTGTAAGCCATCTTTTCTGCACTCATTTTGCAGCAGTTGCTTGGTACTATGGGGAAGGACTTTTTGTAGTGTTTTATTTTTGAACTTCTCCTTAGCTGGGGGAAATTGCTGGGAAGGATAGTATAGTATGAGTTATTGTAAATTTTGCAATCTCACAGAACTGCTTCTGCTCTCTTCAGTCTGAAGAGAGGGTAAAAAAGTTCATTCAATCACTTTTGCTTTTGTCTGAATTCTAGTTCTGCCACAACAACAAAAAAGCTCAGCGGTACCTTCTCCATGGCTTCGAGTGTGTGGTAGCTATGCATCAGTCTCAGCTTATTTCAAAAATACCACATATTTTGAAGGAAATGTATGATGCAGATCTTCTGGAAGAAGAAGTCATCCTTGGCTGGGCAGAAAAGGTAAAGGGGCAGTATGTAATGTACTGTAGCAATTAAATATCTGAAGGTAGCTGTCCTGGGGTGACTTCAGGATGCTTGTATCCCAAATATTTTCTTCCCAAATTTGCTCTAAACCCCAACAGTAGCCTACTGTGTCTGGCTTCTCTGTTGCGGTGTAGTTTGTGCAGCAAGAAGCCCCCTTTACAAAAACGGGCTGTGAAGGCTGTGGGTGAGATCAGAGTTCCAGTCTAGGCAGTATTTGGGTCCAGTCTGGTGTAAACAGGTTCAGTGTTCACACGCAGTCCATTTTTCAGGCCTCAAAGAAATACGTTTCAAAGGAACTTGCCAAAGAAATCCGTGTCAAAGCAGAACCATTTATTAAATGGCTAAAGGAAGCTGAAGAAGAATCTTCTGGTAATGAAGAAGAAGATGAAGATGAAAACATAGAGGTAGGAAAGGCTCATTTACTGTCAGCAGCTCCAAGGCTGCCCTGTCCCTGTATGCTTAAGTCTTGTAACTGTGTCCTGGTGCCCTCTGAAATGGATTACTTGGGATGTTACTGTGCGTGTTGGGAACAGGAGGAGCACTCATTTACAATGCTTTAAGTGTTGCTAATTGTTGTCGGATGTCTGTGTGAGATCCCTGTAATGCAATTGCACCTGGGTAGCCCAAGACTGTACCATTCTCCAGTGACAGTCTCTTGCACAGTAGCAGCTCGTGTAGTGCAAGGCTGACAGGAGGTATCAGACACTGTCTCGTGTTGGGGATGTGTCAGCGGGGGTGTTTTTGTTAAACAAGCTGGTGGAAGAATAGCTGACCATTTCCTCGCATTCAGGCCTAGGTTCTGTTGGTTACACTCCAGCTGGCTGGGAGTGTTTTTTCAGGGATTGGTTGGTTGTTCTCCCGGTATTGGATTATTCTGCTCCTGAGTAGGAGGTGCTGCTTCCTCCAGCTGCCGGTGCACAGCTCTGCCTCGCAAAGCCGGGGTTCATGGCCGTGGCGGGGGGTCGGTGTTGGGATGACTGCAGTGCTTAGTGGCTGTAGGTGCTGTAGTTACAGGAGGTGTCTTGTCTCCACAGGTGGTGTACTCCACAACTGCCAGTGTACCTAAAGTTGAAACTGTGAAACCTGCAAACAATAAAGATGACGATATCGATATTGATGCCATTTAAAGTGATGCAACATAGCTTCCAGCCTAGTAATGCAAACTTCTCTGCGTTTTCTGCCAGAAGTGTGACTTGTATGTGCACAAGCTGAAATGGCTTAACATCCTGCTACTTTGTACTCTAAAATATATCTTTTTACTGTGACTGGTCTTGTGTAACTAAGCCTAATACCAAGGAGTCAGCACGTCGGTGAACTGATCTAGTTTGCAACTGGCATGTTCTATTTTGTTTTTCTAACTTGTGTTGGACACATACTTGGAGCACATTTATACAGTTGTGGAAATAAAGGATTTGGTTTTGGTCAATCTTCATTTGTGACTCAACCCCCTTATTGCGTTTCCAAGTAAGTATTTACACAGCTCAGTGAAATTTGCAAAGCTGATGGCACAGTGACCATCTCTTAAAGGAGTCCAAAAAAACCCCACATCGACCCTAGATGCTGCCAGCAGTGGAGATTTGAAACCTGAGCAAGAAGCAGGTGTTGGGTAATCAACAGTGTGCAGCTGCCAACTTCTTAAAAGAGCTTAAAAAAAGCTTGTCTGTATTCTGATCATTTGAGGCTTGGGGGTTTTTTAAACAAACTTGGGTTGGTAATCGCTACATGAGTTGGGTTTTGGCTTGGGTCTTCCTTTCCTATGGTTTTTCAACAGCTCCAAGGGCAGAATTAAAGCTGCAGGCGCTGGTACTGCTGCAGTTGGTGTGTGCTGCTCTGAGGAGCTGGCTCTTGCCATGGGTCCAGCTGTGCAGTGCCCAGCTCCAGCCTCATTTTGGGGCGGGAGGGGCAGAGGAGAGATTGGCACCCTGAGCACAGAACTCCCCAAAGTTCACTTGATGATCTCTGGCAGTGAGTGTCCTAAATGCCAGTGTTGGGGAATCAGATTCCTTGAGAAGCAGGATAAATGAAAAACCTCCATCAAAATCAGGAGCCTGGTATGAGAAAGGTTTTTGGCCAGGGAGGAGTTCAGAGTGGGGGTATAGTTGGCCTTCACAGCTGCCTGCCAAGAAAATTGAGAGTGGGTTTGGGTTTTGTTGGATTCAGTATTAGAAGTGTGGAGAGATAAGGCTGCAGTGCATGGTGAGCTGCTTTTTCTAGTCCGGTTCTGGCAGAACTTGGACAAAAGCAAAGACTGTGTTTGGGTAATTAGAGCAGGGGTGCCTTGAGCTGCAGCTTCTGTTCTGCTGTGTCCTGTGTTGCAGGTGGCACTAGCAGCTGTGGCAAGCACTGATGGGGTAAAGCCGTGGAGCATTTCAAAGGGCCTTTAATCTTATGTGGATTTTTGTTGTAATACAAACCCACAATTTTTAATTTAGAGACTGGTCTATTCCTGGCTTCTTTTGTCTTAAAAAAAAAAAATCTGTTCTCCATTGGGTTTAAACCAGGTTTGTATTTCCAAAGTGTCCATTATCATGCATAATAATAATGGGAAGCTGGAAGATGGATTACTAATCCCTGTGTACCCTCCCAGGAAGACATCTGTTCCTCCTGGTGCAGGCACATGCTTCCCTTGTGTACCTGCTGTGAGCACACCCTGGTAAAGGTTACTCTCATGAGCACAAGGTTTCTGTCTGAAATACCTTTTTGTGGTGCTGGCTGCTCTGAATGGTGACACCAGTGAAGGACCATTTCGGGGGTGGTCAGTCCTATTCCAGGGCAGGCTTGATGGCAATTGCAGACTGCCAGCAATAGGGATAATCTCTGGGTGTTTGGTGTCTTCCCCCAGGATGTAAAGACTAGCAAGTCATACCTGCTTCCTTCCTGCAGGGAAACTAGGAAATAGATCCACCCAAAAAAAGTTTTTCATAAGCTCAGTGAAGTGATGATGTCATACCAAAGCTATAGGATGGTAGATTTGGTGTAAAACCTGGTGGGAGCATGCAGGGAATGGTTCTTGTCTGTGGTAGCCCATAGGTGGAGCAGAGTGAGTGTATCACAAAGTGGTAATTTTGGTCATGGTAGAAGCTTCTAGAAGTGTTGAAGCTGCCACTGTGAAATTCCTGGTGCTGAGCTGCACTTCTGACCCTGTTTTCATATTCATGTTGCTGTTTCTGTCTCAGATTATTAATCAATGATTCCACCAGCTCATAAAAATTGAGTGTTGTGTGACTATTTCTTTAGGGAATGAAGTCTGACTTAAAAGTTTCATGAGTCTTTGAATGTATTACCTCTGCTCTCTGATTAAAAATAACAAGTACATCTTCAAAAGGCAACTTGGGAGTTCAGATAAAATCTGCTCCAAGCTTCAAAGGTAGTCTCCTGGCACCAGGGAAGGAAACAGTGTTGGGTGATTCCCCTCACTAGGTGCTGTACCATGTCTGCGCTAGAAAACCTCGGTGTGAACGCTGCCCTTGGGCAGGTGCAGGGTCTTGTGGCAGGTCCATTGGCCTCAGCTTTAGAAACCCTCATCTCCTTGCAGGAGCCTAAGATTGGGAGCTTTGCTGCAGCTTGGCAGCCTCTGGCAGTGGCTTCTCCTCATCCTGCATGACAAGGAGCTGCTCGGCTGCCAGCTCTGCGTGGGGCTCGGCAGCTTCAACCGGGGTTTGAAATCCTGACTCTTGTGCACGTAAGCAGTGAAGTTGCCTGGTTTTACTCTGATCCATTGGAACCTACAAGTTGGCATTAGAGGCCAGTGCCTCCTCAGCTGGATCTGGCTGGACATGTATTAGATACAAGTGTGCTCTTTGCTCCTGAGCATGCACAGCTTGGGTTTGTAGTCAGGCGAGGACTAAAGATGGGAAAAGTGATTTGAAGGGATTGCAGTAGGCACAGAAATGTGCTCAATTTTGTTTTACCTTGCTGTGGTAGTGGCTTCTCTTGCTGATGATGTGGTTCTCCTGCAGAGGTCACCTCTGCCAGGCTGCTGGTGAGGCATTACCACGGGGCTGTCATTGCTGCCCTCTAAGATCTGCCCTCTTCCTTGGGGTAGATCCTTCCTTGCCAAAAGATCCTGATCTCCGCCCAAGTCAAACAGCTCGGTTGATTTGTTGCTGTCCAGATGTACCACAGAGTTTAAAATGTTGATTTATAATAAATAATGCTTAGCATGTGGGTGTCTTCCAGTTGTGCAAGTTCTGAACCTTGGTATTTGAAATGGAGAGGTACTTCTGAAAGGTAGTTAATGTAGCTATCTCTAATGAACTGTCCTTTCATTTGAGGGCTGCTACAAAGTTGTAATAAGATCACAGGACCTCTGGGTTCCCAGTGAAAGCAGTGAACAGAAATGGCAAGGAGAGTTGGAACAAAAGTAGCTGACCCCCATTAGTCTTTCCAAAATGTTCTTCTCAAACTAATTAATCCCAAAGAGCCTCAGAGGCCTGTTGCTAGGGATTGACTCCTTGGCATTTTGCAACACCACTGAACCATGAAGTTCTGGAACAGAAAACCCCTAAGTAAAGACCAAAAAAAACCCAAAAACAACAACAACAACAAAAAACCCCAATGGCATCTTGAAAACAATGCTCTTTTAAGCCTTATCTGTGAAACACTGTATGGTTAAATTTCAGCTTAAGGTTTATAAAGTTGTTGGTGCTGTTGGGATTACTTACATGCTTGACAGGGTCCTGTGTTTTTCATTTTGGAGATGATCATCTTGCTGCCACAGAGGTGTCAGAATCTGTCTCCTGACCTGGAATTGCTGAGGAGATGTTCTGGGGCCACTGAGCAAGCAGCTTTCCAAAGATGTCACTTCCTTCCCTAGTGCAGACCAGCACCAGGGTATCTCCACAGCTGCCTTAGAGCTGCTGCAGCTGACATCCATCAAGAGCATGGCCCCAGTGCCCAGGCAATGCTGCTTTTATTCAGTAAAATTCTAAAACTCCTCAATTTTTTTCAGAGCAAAATTGAAAAACATCTTCAATAGTTTGGGTTAGGAACCTAAGAAACAGATTCACTCAATCCCTGTCAGTAAGCAGAGGGCACTCTTCTTCCTGATATAATTAGTGTCAGGGAAACCAAATGAATGCTAAACCATCTTTTCTGCAAATCAGTTTTTCTACTTGCATGTGCTTCAAAGTCATTGCTTACTCAATAGTCAGGACTCTTTTAGCTTTTTGTTGTGGCTAAATTATCAGTCCTGGCTGTCCTGTGGATGGGATGGCATTTGCTTCCAGCGCTGGCCACACAGATCAGCTGTGACACGACAGGTTTGGAGTGAAGCCAGGCAGCTGGGTCAGTAAGGCAGGGCTGGCACCAGCCAGGCGTGGGCTGGGCACAGACCTGCCCATAGGGGTGCACAAGCTTTACAAGGGCCCCTGCCCAAGTACCAAGGTGTCTTAGCCCCAGACGTTTTCTCTCAGGACTGTCTCACACCGGTCCTTCCACATCACTCAGCTCCAAGGTTACTCAGCTGCACCACACTGGAGCTTGAACACAGGCAGTCCTACATCTGCAAGGAGAGGAAAGGGGTTGCAGAGCCTATTCCTGCTCCCAGGACCCTGATACTTTCTGAGTCTGTAGCTGTTTTTTCTGGTGCTAATCTCATCCCATTACTGTGGCGTTAGAGGCATTTTCTGCACATCATTTTCTCAAGGGGAAAAGAGACGATTCAAAGGAGAGCTCTGGCCTGAGCACAGAGTCATAGGCACTACAGCCATACATTCCAAGTAAGGGAAGTATCAGAACCAGGAACAACTCAACGGGAGGTTTGTGTGGGTGTTTTGTTATTCTCTGTGAATTTTTGCTTGATACTGTTTTTTATATTTATCTGATATTAATAAAACCCAGGTAACTGCATTGACGTCAATGGAGTTTGGCTCTTAAGGTAGTGCAATTAAGGGAGTCATCTGACATCTTTAAAAGAAACATGAGAAAAGTATACTTCTCCAGGAGAATCCCATTCCTGTCTTGTTAGGGAATTGTTAATAAATTATTAATTAATAATTACGCTTATGGACAAAGTCACAGATATATAAATTGTGAACAGAGTAGTTCACATAGGAAAAGACTAAAGAAGTAAAACACTAAATGAAAAGCCTAAGGCTTGTTTCTGGGATTGGGAAAACTGGATTTAAAAGCTTCCATCTCCTGCCTCCTTTGTTCCTTCAGCCTGTGCTCACATTCTGCATCACAAGCCAGAAGCTGGTGGTTCCAGCTGGATGTGCTGTGGAACTTGGGGTGGTTGTGGATGGTGGACAAGCACACTCAGGCAAAATGGGAAACAGGAGCACAGCTCTAATGACAGAAAACACTGTTCTGTGTGGAGGAAGTAATGGGATTTTAAACAATCTCTTTTAGATTATTATTTATCAGCTGACATTTAATACAGGAGTTTGCATTCCCCATGCCTCCTCCATGAACAGGATTGGCTAGATTTTGGGTTTGATTTATTCTGCTGAAAGATGCCTATAGAAGGTACAGGATGCAGAAGAGGCAATTAAAAAAAAAGACTTTGACTATTGGTGGACTTCATCAAAATCTCAAGAAATAGTTTAGACAAGATGAACAATGTGGTAGCTGCAGCCACTCAGGCTGCTGTCGGGAACACGCCACCTCCAAAGAGCAAAACCCCTGCTTCGGTGGAGCAGTACAGGAACAGGGAAGGGAAAACCTCGCTGTGAGGAAAGCAGCTTGGACCCTACCCAACAGAGGTCTCTGAAGAACAACACCTTGCAGTCAGTGGAGGAGCCAAAGTTTTAGCAAGTAGCACAACTTACTGAAGGTAAGTCCAGGGATGAAAAAACCCCACCATATAAAGCAGTAACATATAGAGAGACCTAATCAACTGTGCACTCCTCATGCTGACTAAAAATCAAGGAGATGGAGAGGTGATGAGTCCTCCTAACTAGGTCCTGGTCAATCCTGATGCCAGAAGACAGGAGCAATGCATTTGACTTGGGCAAAGAAATGCTGCAGGAAGCAAGAGGTGTTCCTGGAGTCCCCAGAGCTGCGCAGAGGGGTAACCAGCCTCTGTGAACCTCCTCACTTGTGTGGAGCTGGGGCTGCTCTCAGTTTTGCATGGCCAGGTTTGTGTGCTTGGGTGAAACATCTGCTGCAGGCCTGTTCCTTGGAGAGGACAGGACAAGACATTGTGGGCTGGGAGAGGGACCCAGGAAACCAAGCTCAGCACCACAGGCAGGGCTTCATCCTGGTCTGGGTCGGTGAGAGGAAAGCCAGGAAGTGAAGGTGGTTGTGGCGTGTGGGTGGTGAGGATTGAGAGGTGATCAGTGAGGCCTTCCTGTTTAGTAACACCAACAGGCTTTTCCTGGGCAAGGGGGTGGTTTTATCTGAATCACTGAAGGGGAACTGAGTGTTCCTGGTGGGAGGAAAAGTGGGAGAGCAGGTACCTGTCTGTTGTGAGAGTCTTTCTGGGGGCGTTCAGGGATATGCGCTGAGGAGCTTCACTAACACAAGGCACTAAGTGCTGCAGTTTCTTCTTTCTTCTTTTTTTTTTTTATAGCCTTTTATGATCATGTCTCTGCCTTTGTTCATTTTTTTTTTCACCTCAGCACTGTGAGGTGGCACTGGGAGACAGAAAGAAGCAGTGGTATCACTAATACCAGAAAACCTGTTCTGCAGGAAAACCTGCAGATGTGTGCAGGATGGGGAAGGAGCGGCTGCGCTCATGACCCAACCTGCCCTGCACACAAAAGGCCAGAGGGTGATGACAGGCTCCTTCCTCTATCTTTCCCCTTTCCCATGAACCCATTTTCAACTCTGGTCAAAGAGACCAGGCACTGTTCAGGGCCTGTGACCTGATAACCTTCAAGGAGCAACTGGAAGGAAGGTCTCCTGCCTTTCCTGCTCCATGGGACTTGCTCTGCTGTGGTGTCAAACAGCCTGTGCCTGGTCCAGGTCTCGTCAGCAGCGGGGGGTTTGAAGTTTATAAGGGAGGTGCCTGTAGTTGTCACAGGGCTCACATCGTGCACCATGCCCCGAGGAAGCACCTGGAGGTCAGAGAAGCCACCTGTGCTGGGAATGTTCTGTGACTTTTCCTCCCAAAATTCTGGTTTTTGACAGTGGCAGAGACCCATTCCCCAGAACGTCCCCAGGCTGCAGGAGGGACCCCAGCCGGGACTGACCTTGCTCCCCCCATCGCCACAACACATGCACGGCCCCTCAGCATCGCGCAGGGACACAGCCCAGGCGGGCAGGCGGGATGGGGAGGGCACGGGGCAGATTTTGACCTGCCGCAAGGTCTGGGTTCCACCTGTGACCCCCAGCA
>WBMY01012874.1:937103-958241 GCA_013397315.1 Donacobius atricapilla
AAAAAAAATAAAACCACCCAAATAATTCTCCTCCTTCCAGTTTTCTCCCTCCTGAATATTGTCTGGCTACAATCTACCACCAGGGTTGGACTGCTCCCTGCCAACACCCACTGAGCTCATCTTTTCTGATGCACGATTTTGGGGAATAAGTGTGAAATTCTCTGTGTTGGATGGAAAGGGGGTGCCTGGCTTCTCACCTGCCCCTGCTGGGGTCACACCAGCTGCAGGGCTCCAAGAGAGGTGCAGAGCCTTGGGACAGGGAGGTGGCACGGTGGCTGCCTTGTCACCCTCGGCCCTAGGGTGGCTCGGTCATTGCAGTGATGGTGATGTCTCTCTGGAAGGAAACAGTGGGGAGCCACATGACAGGGAAGGGCATGAGGGTAGTGAAAATAATGCTTCATTGAAAGTACTGTCAAGAAAATATTTGAGAGAGAGAGAGAGAGGGAAAGCTGCAGCTGCCTCTCCATCACACATGGGTACATCCATGCCACACTCAAGGGAGAACTTGCTTTTTTATATTTTCCAACCTGGGTCATCAGGATGCTCTTAAAACCCTGGTCCATGTAATCTCAGTGCACAGGCTTTGAGGGAAAAATGATGCTTTTGACATCATTGGAGAAAATATTCAGGCCACACGCAGCCTGCTTACCCTCAGCAGCACTTTCACCTTGCAGGAACAAACTACCTCATCTCCATATCTGTGTTACCTGACTCATTCCCATTAACATGTCTTGTAATGAGCCATTTCACCAGCTGCACTCATCCAGATGTCATGTGAGGAGATCCTGCACACACAGTCCCTTGCTGCTTTGCCTGCATGGATGCCTGCCCTGTCCTGCTGATGATCTCAGGTGTTTAGATTTCCTCCTCCAGCACGGGATGTGTGCTGGGAAGAAGACAGTCCCGTCTCTCACGCAGAAGTGACTCACCATGCACCACCCTGCAGCTCCATGGCCTCCCCTCCATCTGCATTTCTGGTACCCAGGATGCTGTAATTAAACACCTCTGAAGAACTGTGTTAGCATGGACATACCCGGAGCTGCAGGGAGCCACAGAGGAAATAAAACTGATGGTAACACCATCCAGCTCCTGCTCAGCAGTCCAATGGAGTGTATCTGAGAATCTTTTTTTTTTTTTTCATTTTCCTCTGATGTTATTTTTGTGTGATCATGTTGCTCACAGCAAAACTGAAATGAAAAGCACAACAACCAAAAGCATCAACAGTGCAAGAAGAGAGAGCTCCCCACATGATTCTGCCTCAAGCTGGTCCTGGGAACCAGGGTTTAGCATCTTGGCTTTGCCTGGGCAGTGAGGGAGGTGGTGCAGGGTGGTGGGATGGGTTGGTGGAGGCTGAGCTATCCAAAATCTGGCCCTTGGCATCTGGCTGCATCCATGCAGCTCTGCCAGACAGGGTGAAAGGACAAATGAAGCCACTACCCAAAAATCATCTGCAAATCATCAGTAAGTGCACATCCCCTTTTCCTGATAAATGGGGACACCAGAGGGGTCTGTGTGTTTTCACAGAATTTTTTTTTCCCAGTCTTCCTAAATTCTTCAAAGCATAGCCTCCTTGTGGAAGGGCTTTAAGGTGACTGCCAGACAAGTGAATTTATGGCCTTGCAGGCATCAGAGAATCAAAAACCTGATTGCCTGGGTCAGGCTGGGGCAATTTTATTGCATTTGAGCTCCTCTTGCTTGACAATTGTAAGATCAGATGCTCACAGAAAGGCTGGCTGGTCACAAGCCTCTCTATGGGACCAGTTGGACACCAAGGCAAAAAGGCGGGTGAGGTATCATCCTGGACCTGGGATGGATGCTGTTTGCAGGGATGGGGTGAAGACAGGGACTGGTGTCACCCTCAGCAACAAAGGGTGGCTCAAGAGGGTCCCTGCAGGCCCCTCCCCTCTGCTCCAGGGCTCTCCATCACACTCCCCCCAGAAGGGAACAGCCAGATCCTGCAAATCTCAAGGTGGTTCCCCAAGTTTCTAAGAAGTAGATTTTTTTTTTTTCACCAAAGCAGGAATAGGATGAGAGTTGGGTCTCTGCATCTCTATCTACTTGTTTGGCTCTGAAACATTAAAGCCAGGTCAGGGCCATAAACCATCCTTTGTTTAGGCTTTCTCAGGCAGGTTATTTCTCTGTGCTGGGCTGCTGGTGGGGATGGTAGGTTCCCCCTCCCTACTTCCCCCCCACCTCCCCAGTCTTTGATCACAGCAGCTCTGGAAACTAAGCTTTGAAAATACAGTCATTTCATGGATGTGTTGATTAGGAAATGAAATTCCAAGAAGCAAATGACAGCCCAGCTGCACTGCCTGACTCTGCAAGGCTGGAGCTCCCCACCAGGAAATGTATTCTCATATTTTTTTGACACATCCAGGGTGTTGTATCATTAATAAAAAATGCAGACAGAACTTCTTAAGAGAAAATTACTTCCAGAGAAACTGCCTTTTTTTATCTAGTTTTTCCTGTGAGTCTGTAGGCTTCCTTGAAGACAGCTCAGTTCTTTCTCTCTTTTGCAGAGCAAAACAAAGCATAGATTTACCCTAGAGCATTGTCTCCTGGACATACAGTAAGACCCCAGGGACTTGTCTCTCCTAGAAGCCTGTTAATCAAGGTTTCCAGCTTCATATGAATTTGGTTTTATTGGGGGACAGAGAGAAGCTGTGGGCCTTCATGGTTAATTCTACAGAAGAATAACCCCAGCCCTGCAGTCATGTGAGGACTGGATTCTGTCTAGTCCATCCAGCTGGGATAGGGAGAGGTGTAACTGATGTGTCTGCCTGCACAGCAGCCATGATGCCATACAAAGACTCCAAGTAAGCCTTATTCAAACAACCCCAAATCCATCTCTGAAAAACAATCTTTTCCCCTTCCCTTCTGTATTAATAGCACTGTGCTTTTTTTGAGTGCTATTCTGAGCCTATCAGCCCAGGGTGGGAGGGTGTTTTGGGGCTGATTCACCTCAGTTTTGTTGCTGAGAAAGCAGGACGTTCAACAAGGATGATGGCAGAGGCTGGGCTGATTTGGTTTCAAAGCGGGTTCAAGGAGCTCCTTGAGGCTACTCAAGGCTCACAGAACTGCTGCAGGAGGGGAAAACCTGAAACAGGCCATGTCTGTGTGGGGCAACCATGTATGAGGGGCTCTTCAGACCCACTAGAGGGTCACAGCTGTAGCAGCAAGTGGGACTTTGCAAGTACCTAGATTTGTTTAACATTTAAAGTTTAATGGAAGGTTGTTTAGGAAAGCCTGAAAAGAAGATGGGGTATTTGGAAGAACCATTTTGTGAGGAAGAAATACCTCTGCAGGAAGAAGATTGTTTGCTGGGACACAAAGGAGCACTCAGTCTCTGTCTGGCACTTGAGGTTTGATGTGAAAATGTTATAAAGGACCTTCCTGTAAAAGGCAGATCACTTTTTCCTGGATGCAAGGAGGAAAAAAGAGCCAAGGAAGTGATACAAAGAAAACCTGTCAAAGCAACGAGCCAGGAAAAGCAGCTTTGCAGAAGTGCTTTGAATGGCTGCACACACTGTGACAGGGGATGTATCCGAGCCAGAGAGGTTAAAGCATGTAAGATGAGAGATGATGCTGGCCTACACATGAAGGACCTTATCCTACTCTCCTCCAGTCTGCATATCCAGAAATAACCAACCAGACAGGGTCTGACTTCCAAACACTGAACAGAGGTAGACACCAACAGCCTTTATCCCTATAGACCTTCTTTCCGCCCAACACAGAATGGTTAAAACTATTTCTCTCTCAATGGGCTGCCTCCTTTCCCTGGGTGCTGCTTAAAAATCACCCCAAAAAATTAAAAACAGGTCAGCCCTTACATCTGTAGCTCATTCTGCACAAGACACCCCATTGGGAAGGGAGTTTTGCTGGTGACAGCAGGGAATCCATTTAGAGCCCCCAGCACTTGTGCTGCAGCAGCCCTTTCCCTCCCACTGCTCCTGCACTCGGAGGCACTCCCACAGTGCCAGAGGCCCGTCCCCCTGCAGCCGTGGGGATGCAGGCAGGAGTGGGGCCGGAGGTGGGGATGCAGAGCGGGCACAGGGTGGGAGAAGGCTGAGCAGCCCCATTCCCCTGTGGTATGAGGCTGCTCTGCTTCCTCCAGCTGGTTGCTCTCACCCATCCCCATTCCCATCCTATCCCCATCTCCACAAAGAGCAGCTTGCAGGTGACATCTTTGACACCTCCAGCTGTCTCTCTGCACATCGCAGCTTTTCATCTCTGGCAGCTAATAGCAGAGGGCTGGGGGAAGGGAACATATGCCAAAGCAGCTCAACTAAGGTGCCTTCTTACTAATCGCACTACCTGCCCCCCTAGCCAGAGAGAGGGTTTGATATACGGCCAGGAAGGTACCGGAATATCTCCCCTCTCCCCATGCTGTAGGGGATGGCTTTTGCCTCTGTGTGGGTTGCAGGAGGCAGCTCCTGACAGGACAGGGAATGGAGCACCTTTGTGTGGAGGGATACCACAAAAAGCACAGGCTGGACACAGCCAGGAGCTCGTGTTCCTGACAGAAGTCTGTCCAGGAAGGTGCGGGGTTGGCAGCTGCTCTGCAGCACGACAGTGGTGGAAGAAAGGCAGAGGCTGAATAAATCTGCAGGAAGAGCCACCTTCCATCACTGCTGCCTGCAGGCCATTTGCTGAAAGTAGAATCCTGACAGCCTGGGGCAATTAGAGTGATACGAACCTTGGGCTCAGCTCAGCTGCAGGGAACCTCACTACCCCGCTTTCAAACATCTTTGTAGCCCCAACAAGCCCTTAACTGACGTATCCCGTTACTGGCTGATCCCACACAGTGAGTGCAGGTGTCAGGAATGCGTGATTCAGGCAGCAGCAGTAAGGTGATGGCTTTGCCCATCAGAGGGGAGGTGGTGCCCTGGTACCCTGGGGAGTCCAAGGGAGGGTGAGAAGCTGAGCTGCCAGGTGATGCTGTCACCATCTCCAGGTGCTGTCTGCTGTCCACTGCTCCCTCCTGAGCTCAACTGCATCCTATCCCTGCCATGATTTCAAATGGAGCTGGTGCCCAGGGCCAGGCTGCAGGGATGTGGCAGTGACAAGTTATTGTGCCAGTGGGGGCTGGGGAGATACTGCAGAGCAGTGATGGGGCTACCTGTGGGGGTTGGCCCATGAGCATCATAACAGTGACAAAACCCTCTTCTTGCCTTTTGCTGGCCATCCTGACAGGAGCTGAGTAGCTGTGGAGGATGAGCTGGTGGCCTTTTCCATCTCTCA
Organism: Donacobius atricapilla; assembly: GCA_013397315.1. NCBI lineage: Eukaryota > Metazoa > Chordata > Aves > Passeriformes > Mimidae > Donacobius > Donacobius atricapilla. Next base: position 942,345 of record WBMY01012874.1, read on the forward strand.
GTGCACAAGAAAATATGATCTCTGCACCTTTTCCTAAAATACACAGGAGTGCCAAATGTGCAGGTTTGCTTCTCCAGAGCCCAGGCTCTGTGTGGCTGCTGGAAGGAGCTGAGGACCAGCCTGCACAGGAGAGAGACAGGCTCTCCAGGTTTGCTTTCCAGCTGGGAGAATCCCAATCTGTTTCTGCTCTCTTCTGATGGATAACTTTTCCATAACTCCTGCTTGTGTTTGGGACTCCTGAAACCCCTGCCAACAGTGCGTGCTCACACCTTTGCATGCCTGAAGGCCTGTGGGGTCTGTGTCCTACCAGAGGAGTTACTACAGAGGGTTTTCCAAGTACTGTCCCCTTCCCTACTCTGATTGCCTCTACCCAATTCATTGGCCAGAGAGGAGGCATGGGCACGCACATGTTTCAGTATGTGTCTCTTTTTAATGCATTTATTTTTAGCTTGTTTTTGTGGCCCATAGAGGATTCCACAGGAAATCCTGCAGCCATGGGATCATGAAAAGCTCAGGTTCCCGATTGTGTTACATACGTTAACAGAGATGTGATCTATACAGGGTTTTTTAAAAAGCAGCTATAAATACTTCCTCCAGCTGCACCAATATCCTCTCTTCCCTCCATGGCACCTGTTGACACTCATGTACCCAGTTAAGATTAGCTGCTTCCCAGGGAAGGGGAGCCCTGCCTCGGGAGCCATCCCTCCTTGCTCTCTAGCAGGAGCACCTGGCTGTCCTGGTTTGGGACATGCCTTGGACTAGCAAAATTTGCAAAACCCCAAAGGGCCAACTCCCCTGATGGGTTTGCTTGGCCCAGCAGTGATGTGGGTCAAGAGCTAGTTTGTTATTTCCAAAGGAACCCCATTTGGAGGTTTCCTCCCAAAATTTGCCCTAAACCAGGACACAGTCCCATATGGTGTGGTGGCACTTGGCCATCTGAGCCCCAAGCAGCCCCAGGCTCCTGGCCAGGCAGCCCCAACACCGTGAGGAGGTTGTTAGGTCTCAACCCTGCTTCTTCCCAAGCCCAGGCTGGCCAGGGAAGCCGGGTGCTCAGTTCTGGTGTGCACACTCTCATCTCATTCTGCAGCCATGGGGTGCGCTGCCAAGTGCATCATTTCCCTCCAGCTGTGGAAGCTGATGGCTCTTTCACATGACCCTTGTAGGCTCACCAGAATGAGTAATGCCTGCAGGGCTGGCCTGTGTTCGTGAAATATGGAGATATGCAGGTATGGAACTTGAGTTCATGGCATTCAAGTGTGTGGGAGACCTTTGAGTCCTTTTGACTAGAAGCAGAGGGGTTTTTCACCTGTGAGAGGCAGCTCAGCCTCCTCACTGCCTTTGAGCATTGTGGGGGAAAGGTGCTGCACAGGGTGCCCCAGAATGAGCTAGGACTGCCTGGAAGAGGCATCTGCTGGGAATGTGTTCCATTCATTACATGATACGTGCAACCTCCAAGCTCAGCCCTGAAACACTTTTCCACAGAGAGAAAACCCCAGCAAGGTAAGAGGGAGCTGTGCCAGGGGCCAGTCCCTGCTTCCCTGCAAAGATGCCAGCCCATGCTGGTGTCCACAGGGGACACTGCTCTGCGAAGTCCGGGTCCAAGCTGTGCCCATTTTTTCCCAGTCCATGTGTCATCATTCCTGGCTTCTGGTGAGTCAGACCCTCGCCCTGCTGGCTGCCTCCACAGCAGCCGTGCTCTGCTGCCCTGAAGAAAACCTCAGCCCATAATACAGTGGCTGGAGATGGTGTTCCCCTTCCATGCTGGGAGGGAGCTAAAACTTTCTTAAAGTTTTGTTTATGCAGAAATTATCCAAATCACAACAAGAGATTCCTTCATTTGCCACTTTCTCCCCTACACAAGCTAATGAAGCTAATGTCATAACCCTTCACACTCCTCTGGTCCTGGATTTGCCTAAAGAGTCTATCCTGGAGGCTGAAGAGCTGTCTGATGAAACTTTAGTTGAACCTGAAACATGAAATATTGGCTGCACCATGAGACTTGATGTGGGAACTGGAAGATGTATTCAGTTCACAGTTAAAGCAATCAGAACTCCATCACTTGGAAACTCTTCTGATCCCCACCTACACTCTCCCAAACTACACCTCTGAGTGTGCCACACTCCCAGGCTGGAAGCTGGGTTGTGTTCCACTCTGCCAATGAGCAGGACGCATTGCGAAGTCCTTCTGCCCAGTAGACCCTACTGAGATCCTGACGTGGGTCCTGTACAAGGGGGTTCAGACATGTCTTGTCAGCCCTGCTGTTGCTGTACTCCAGTAGACCCAGAGCTCGTACAGATGGGATGGCAGAAATCCAAGGAAAGGCTCATGATACCAGCTCAGAGAAGAGCAGAGAGCGAAAAATGGGGTTATGCGGGCTTAGCTGATAGAGAAGAAGGCAAAGTCAGAATCAGAAGACAGAGGGTTTAGAGGTAAATTAATTCTGTTTATGTAGATGGGAGGTTCTTCTGTGGTTTGGTTGTCCAAAGCACCTCAGTGAAGCCCATCCTGGAGAAGATGTCACCACACACCATGGGACACACCAGGACTGCCCTGGTCCTCTGACTGACCAAGACCCCCTGGATCTGGAGAGGGTCTTGCCAGGAGGATCAAATATAGGAGAGGAGGAAAAGAAACAGAAGTATTAGCTTTCTTCTGCCCTGCTCCTCCCAGGCTGTCATTTTAGTCAGGGCTCCTGACAACCCCTTCAGATGAAGTGTACTCCAAAAATGTATGCTGGGGTTATGTAAGACTCCAGTACCTTTGGTGACTCACACGCCTTGTCCTAACACGCCGCTCCCCACAGCCGTTGTGTAACCTCACTGGGAAAGCACGCAGTGGCCAGCCCCAGGGATGGGGAGCCATGGCCCTAAAGATCTTCCTTCCTTCTCCTTGCCTTGGGAAAGGCAAGCCCACTGAAGGACCATCCCATCCTTCTCACACATGGAGACAAAGGAGTCCTGCCACAGTGCTGGTCCTGCAACTGGAGGGATGGTCAGGGAGATGAAAAGGGTGAAATTCATGAAACTAGAAAATTTCTGGTTGGCATCCAAACCTGTGGTTTTCCCTGTTGTGTGCTATAGTGAAAGGTCTGCTAGTACTTGTAATGAAAGGGTTCATTGGTAGGAGAACAGGAATAAGGATATCTTCTTCCCTTGTCCAGGGAGCCTTCTTCCCATAGTGAAGGAGACTGAGTTTTCTCTTGTTTAAGCATGGAAACATCAGGATAGACTTTGCAGCCAGCAGTGGAGATACTGACTGTCCCTCTGGCACGAGAGTCAGGCCTTTGAGGAGCTCCTGGAACTTGCAGTGGAAGTGTGGGCACAGCGAGAGGCAGTGAGGGGTGCAAGCACCCAGGGGCAGCTGCACTGGAAATGGGGACAATATTCCCAGCAGCGGTGGGGACAGAACAGCCCAAGGGTATCAGGATGGATAAGTCCATGGGGGCGAATCACATGGATCTCTGTCTCAGTGTGAGAGGCTGTGAAGGAGAGGGGCTGTGCCTGCATACCAGGGAGCAGTCTGTCCTGGGCTCTTTGCAGACAGGTCCAGTCCATGTTCTGTCATCTTCTGGGACAGCACCCCCAGCAGCACAGAGCAGAAGGCCTCACCTTCCCTCCTATTCAGAGACTGCCGTTGCAGGAGTCTATACTTGCTGGACAGAAGTATCATCTGGACAGCTGGACCTTGACATTTTGTATGGCTGTTGTTTGGTTTGGATTTTCACCCTGCTCATATTCTGTGTTCAAGGAAGGCTGAGAATTGGCAAGTCAGCAGCAACCTCTGCTTCTCTGAACTCACAGTGCCCAGAAAGTTTGGACTTCATCCTGTCTTGCACTTGCCTGTCAAAGAAATCAGAGGCAAAGAGCAGCATGCTGCAGGTTTGGTGCTGCCTTGTGACTTCAGAGCCAGCTCATCAGCTGGGACAAGTGAGGGTAGCTGCCCTGAGGCAGTCCAGATGAGCAGGTATTTTCCTGACATTTTGCCAGTCCTTGACTCCTGTCCAGGACTCCACACCTACCCCAGCACCTCCAATCTTCTGATGCAAAAGTGATAGGTTTGAATCATGCAATGAATTTACAGCCTAGCTCATAAGCTGAACTGAAAAATAAAGTTAAAGAAATTCCTCTTGTTTAACTAAGGATCTGTTTTCCACTGTTTTGTAGCTCTGCAATGGAGGGATAACATATTAGGGCTGAGTCTTGGCTTCAGGACTCCGCCTTTAGACTTGTATAAAATCCCAGTAACACAGGCATCAGACTCATTATTTATTATACAGTTATAAATTATACAGTTTTGCCCCCTCAGTCCATAGCTAGAAATCACCACTTCCCACATACAGCATATGCAATGCTTTATTTTTAAAAAATAACTTCCATCTTTCTAAAGACTAAAGGCAGAGCAAAAAAAACGAATTTATGTGACCTATTGTTATGTTCTGAAATGCTTACAAGCCCACAAAACCATGCATGGACTCAGCTCCCTCAGGAAAGAGGGCAACTGCAAGGAATTTTGGAGCCAGCACCTTGTCTGATGGAAAGTACAAGCCACTGACTTCAGCAGGAATGTCTGTTCCTAACTGCAGGAATTGGTTCCCAGAACCAGCTCACCATGAAGCCCAGTGCTGGTGGAGTTGAAGGACATTCATGAGAAGCAAGCCAATTATTTCCCCGATTAATAAGGCAGAATGATCTGCAAGTTGTGTTTCAATGGCTACAACCGCATGGCCCCCAGGAATCAAGCCTGCAGAACACACCCTGCCTTTGCCAGCCTTGCAGGCTGCTCAGGCACAGGATGTCTCTGCTGACTGGCAGCACTGCCTGCTGTCACCGTGGCACAGGGTTCTTTCTGTAAAACCTGTTTCAGACATATTTTGTCAGGCTCTAACCACCAGGATTAGCCTTAGATGTGCCAGCTGGCTGCCACTCCAGGACATCTCGGTCAAGGTAGTATGGCAAGGGTGAGGCTGGGAGATGACATATTTTGTCCCTGACCTTTTGGGAAACCTCTGGGATGAAGAGGTAAAGAGAAGAGACGTGGACATCTGGGAAATAGAGGGAAAGTCTGAGACGGGGTGGGATGGCTGAGGAGGGGCAAGTTGGGATAAGAAGCTAGGGTAAAGGAAGGAGTGGATCTCAGAGGACATGGGACAGCAGGAAAGAGGAGTCCCTTCTCCCCATTAGGATGTGTCCCCTGCAACATCTGGGAAGAATCACATATTCCCACCTGTGTTTCTCCTCCATCATCAACCGAAACCTTCTGGTCCCACTTCTCATATTGGTTGACACTTTGTGGATGGCAGCTTTTCATTGGGACAAACACACTGTTGGATCCCATCACACTTCTCCCCAGTGGCCTCTGCACTCTGGCTATGCTGCTGGCCCTGTCACCCTCCAGGTGGGCCTGCTGGGGACTCCCACGTGCTTTGCTGGAACCCAGGAGCAGCCCCACAGATGTGACCATGTGTACAAGTGACCTTCAAAAACCTGAGGTCACACAGCCAGCCACTCCAGGGGCAGGAGAAACCAAGCAAAGCTGCCTCTGCAGGTTTCCCATTCCATTGTTTCCTCCAGGCTCCCCACCCAGGCTCATCTCCATGCACAAAATGGATGGTTCCTACCAGCAGAACAACGCCAGAGCCACAATCCTGCTTGGAGAGATACCTGAAGCAGGTCTGTGGGGGCCCTAAAGCAGTTTAACTGCTGAGCATAGAGGAAATCGGCCCGTCCTGTTGTGCTAATATTGCATTTATATTGCTCCCAGTAGAGGTACCCGCTGTAACCCAGCTAACCCAGCAAAGAGGATTCCTCTCCCACACACAGCTCTGCTCCCAGTGCAGGTCCCATGTGCAGGGGCCTCTGGGAAGGCAGCATGAAGTCCTGTAATTAAAGCCTGGATCCTAATGTGCAAGTACAGAGAGGCCACATGCTGGCTGGTTTTCTTTGTAGCTTGAATAGTGTTTCTTTAATGCAGGTGGGTTGCTTTTTTGGTTGGAGGGTTTTTCATGAGTGTGAGAAACATAAATAGGCCTTCATCTTTTATGCATTTCCTTGTGCCTTCCAGACACAGAGCTCCTCTCCATCATTTGACATCACTTCTAGTTTTGAAAGACGCACTTACTAGAAAAAGATATAAGGGTGTTTTCATTGCAGTACATCACATTCACATACATAAAATATTAAAAGCAATACAGATGAACCCAAAAACAATGCAGCACTTTAGAAAATAGTATTAGTCTTTTCCCTAGGTGTTCGAGAATGAGATAAATCCTACTCTGTTAGACATTACAGCCTCCACGGACTCCCAAGGGAAGTGAGTGTCACGCTGAGAGATACCAGGAGGGTCTGTTACATGGAGAGCAGAAGATTTCCTGCTATATGCATGCAGACACAGAGGAATATAAATATATGTGTGTGTGTGTGTATGGATGCTTACATAGCATTTGTCAGCACTGCCAAGGAGCACTGGTTGTGCCTGCCCCACACCACTGTCTCTCAAGGACAGAATGCGTTTCCCAAGTACTCTCCCAGTCTGTGCTGGATCTTCCCAGAGAAGCCCAGAGGTCCTGAAATCTATGGCACAGTGCCATGGAGAGGCCTACAGGGCATGGCAGTGAATGGCAAATGTAGCCCAGTGGAAATAACAGGTTTTCCTCTAACAGGCAGCCCCACTAAAGGAGCCCTCCAAATATCCTTGCTCAACTCACTGCAGTCAGACTTTGGTCTCAGGTGAGCCCATGCTCCATCTCAGGTGATCCCTTTGAGCTTCAGCTGTGTCTCCTGAAGACAAGAGCCCTCACACGCCACCTCCCTCATATAAGAAGGCAAAAGGGTTTTCCTCCTCTTAAAGGCTATCCCAGAGGCTCAGCTCCACAATAACCAACTGCAATTCTCACTGAAGCCCAGTAGGATGAGGAAACAAGAACTCAAACCATCCAGGATCACACCCAGCATGGGACCTAATGTAGCCTCCGAGTTCATTCCTCTTTGTGAGAAGAACAGATTTACTCTCAGGGTTAGTGTCTGCATGCTTTTCCAGCTGCCAGCTCTCTCCCCATCCCTCAGATCCATGTGCCTTTCCAGGTTGTCAGTTCTTCATTCATGTCCACATGTGTGTTCCCTTCTTCCTCTCCCACTGCAAAGCCTCCCAGAGCCCACCCAGCTCCTCCAGTGCCATCCTTCACTTCCCCTCCTGGGGCAAAGCAGCAGGAGCCAGCACTGCTCTCATGTCCCTGCTTGCTGGGGTTAAAACCATTTCATCTGCTAATGTAGATACACAGAAGTGCTTCCAGCAAAAGCTGTTTGAAAAACAGGAACAAGCATGTACTGAACCTTTAAAAACCTGCAAAATCCTCTCCATTCTGTTATCTTCCATTTTTTCAATCTTCCCACTTTTATTTCCCCTTTTTCTATAGGAAAGTCTTATAGTCATAATTATTTGTGTCTCTTTTTCATGGGTATTTGATTCCATATTGCTGGTGGAAAAAAAGGGTAAATATAAAAAGTTTTTAAAGCATTTAGGGTCCTACACCCACAAGTCTCTCCAATATTATCTTGATTTTCAAAGTCAGACTGAAAAATCTACAATTATTGTGAAAGTTTTAAAACAAATTTAAAGGTCTGATTCCTCAAAGTTCAGGTGGTTCAAGATTTGGTAGCTACCAAAGAAAGTAAAACCAGAACCAACAGAAAATATGAAAATCCTTTTGCAGGCAGAGTATGTTAATGGGAGAAATGTTAAAGGTGTTAATAGTACCAATGCCATATTCAGTATCTCCTATAAATGGGGAAGGGAATGTTACTGTTGGCAACCCTAGGCAACGACAGGAAGTATTTATTAGCTCAATGGGATCCTATATTTGCAAGGGTAAATCCAGCCAGCAAGAATTATCGCTCTGTTGACAGAGTAGCTAAAGGGCCAGGGAGAAAGTAGGTGGCGAAGTAGGCATTCACTGAAGGCAAGGGAGAGGTGCAGACCCCCCAAAAAGCAGCACTCCCCAGCAAGAGGGTTCTCAGGGCTCGCCTCTGGCCCTGCTCAGAGCAGCTCACAGCCGTGGCTGCTCTGATGATACCTTTATGAAAGGTGAAAGGAAACTTTGGTCCAACAAGTCATAGGAGAAGTACTGGGATAAAAGAGAGAAAGGCAAAAGAGAATAAAAGAGAATAAAAGAGAAAGGTAATTAATGCTATGTAGTTGTAGGTAGATGCTTGCCTATAAATTGTGCAATGATGTGTAACATGAAAAGAAAATCAAAGCAAGCTATTCAAAGAGAAACTCCACGATACATAGAGGAAACTCTTCTGCTGTACACCACAGACTTGATTTTTCTCTGCTCAGAATACCTGCAGCATGCATGGACTTCACTGCCAACAGGGACTATTCATTTATTATGGTTATATAGTGCCAGGCACTTGAAGCAAGTCCTACAAAGCTCTGTGATTCATACAGACCACAGACCTAATCCCAGAACGTTTATTGTCAGCAGTGAAAAAAGGCTGTGACAGGCACTCTTGGCCAGGAAGAGGCAGAGCTGGTGCTCTGACTATTTTGGGACAAAGATGTCCTGTTCCTCCAAAGCCTGAGGTAGGAGTACATCTTTCCCACTGGGAAGCACCAGCCAGGCTGGCTGTAGGGGCAGCCAGGGGGAACCTGGCCCTCTACAGCAACTTCAGATGCCTGTTCAGATAAATACAGATGCAGATGAATAAAGGAGTTGCGTTTATTTTTTGTTTGTGTTTGAAATGATGATATTCTTAATTCCTGCTTTTCATTTTGCTAATATGAAAGCACTCCTTCTAATTAATTTTGCTCTTCTATGCGTCTTGAAAACTGTCCCGTGCTTACATGATAAAACATCCGCTCTCCATCCAAAAGTGTTTTTATGTTCTTGTGTGATGTGAATTATAATCAGGACTGGGGCAACAGCATTACTGTGATATTTTTCCAATGGAGTTTGAAACTATTGACCTTCTACCCTTTGTAGCCGTAATGCTAGGTTGTGATACAGAAACTCAGGACGAACATGCAAGTAGAATATTTCTTCTTTGCTTTGCAAAGGTTATGATTATAGAGTTAATTCATTGTTCAACTCCCCCTTGTTTCAATAGCACATATAATGTTGCTGACTTCATCTGGGTAATTATCAAGGATGCCCTCCACACATGAGCACAGCAATACAGATGCTTGTGATATCCAGTAACTTTTTGGGCAGTGGGGAAGCTCCAAAGGAAAGAGGATGTTGGAGAAGGTTTTAGAAAAGGTAGAGAGAAGGATCTAAGTAATTATAGGCCTGTCTCCTGACATCAGTCCCAGCAATATAATGGAATGACTCATGTGGATCTAGATTAACAAAGAATCAAAGGAAGAAAATATCATTAATGCAAATCAACAGGAGTTTACGGAAAGAGACCCTTTCAAACTGACTTGTTATCTTTCACCAAGGAGATTGTAAGGTTGAGTGATAAAGGTAACAAAGCTGATGTAAAACACTTGGACTTCTTTAAGGCCTTCAACTTGTTGCAGCAAGATATGGTGATTAAGAAACCGGAACAATCCAAAGCCAATGTGACACATATGAATTGGTTGTCTAACTAATCATCCCTGAGACAGCACCATGGGGTTCCTGGAAGGGCGCTCAGGGCATCGTGAGCAGCAGGCACGGCTCTCTGGATGCCACCCTGGGACCTTCAGCTCAGTGTTTCAACCATTTATTTAGTTCTCAGTCCATGCACCCCTTCCCTTTGCTTGCTGGCAGGGCCCACTAATCAGCTGTGTTTTCTCAGGGTTTATTTTTTCCTTTCCCACCCTGGATGGCCTGCGCATTGTGTGAATTTTCAAGATGGTAATTGCTTATCGACAAATTTTTAACATCAGAAAAATACAGCATAGTCCCATAACCCTGCACAATTTGTTCTTCATCTTCACCAACTGATATTTTAACAAGAACTGTAAAGAAACAAAAGGATTGCTGATAAGGTTTGTGGATGACACCAAGACAGAGGAAAAAGATAAAAATTAAAGGATGTGTCACCAGTACAAGCAGACCAGTTTATAAAACTGCATTCAGATGAACAATATACGTTTGAGTACAACCAAAGGTAAAAATCACACCTGTAGGAATAATAATAATAAAGGATAGTTTCAATATAGGAGATACCATATGGAAGGGAAGGGTCAGAGATACTGAAAAGGGCACATGAATCACAGCTGAATGTGAGTTTCCAGATTTCAGAGTTACAGTATTTGAGAGGGCTAAATGGGTTCTTTGGCCATGGCATCAGCAAAATAACCTACTTCATGTCTGTATTTGGGTGTCACGTTATTACAGATGAAAAACCATGTTCACATTTGGTATCCACAGCACAAACCAATGGATAAGGTAGCAATGAAGCAGAGGAAACATGCATGCTGCTGCTTAAAAATCGGAATAGGATGCCTTTTGATAACAGACCCCAAGACTTCAATCTCTTTAGTCTCTTAAAGAGATGGATGTGAGCTGAGCTGGGTCCTGATTTGGAGTAAAAGTCTGATCATCCATGACATAAAAACAGAAAGATGTCATTAGCAGGCATATCTAGAACAGAAGCAAAGGTTTCTAAAAGCCGGAAGGACCAATCACATGGATAGTCTTCCTAAACTGCTCACTGATTCCTTGCCTCTGGTAATATTTAAAGAAAAGATACAATCCAAATCAAACACAAGGCTTCAGGGTGTGGTTCTGTTAAAACTTTGGAGACTGTAAGAGCAACAACCTGGGTCTTCACCTAAAGTGCCTTCAGAAAATACTGAGGCTCAGCCCATGTCTGGACCTTGACACACACTCTTGTATGAACAAGGTGGATTTAACAAGTGTGGACTATATCAATTTTTAGGATAATCTGTACCCAAAAGCCATGGGATCTATCTTGCTGCTACAAAACAATTATTTCCCACTATTTCCCGCTATTTCTTGGGCACACCAATTCTTAACCAGAACTTGAAAACATGACATGTTCAGGAGTCATCTATTCTTTTCCCATCATTGTGAATAGAGTCATTGATTCAGTATCAACCACACAGGAAATGGCATAGGAGGCACAGTAACATGCCTGACTTCGATGGCAAAGCATCTAGGATGTTGCTTTGGTGGGGTCATGTGCTAGGAATGGAAGAGGCTTGCTGTAAAACACCTACTTTAGCTCCAAACATAGAGTCAAATTCAGAGCTAGCATCACCACCAACCGTCTCCTTGTCCTTTGTGTTGCCTTTATAACCCACATGACATCAGGGTCATGGAAAGCTAAGGAGATATTATCAATCCTCTCCTTCTCCAAACAGTGACCTTGCCCCAAGCCACGAGAGCAATGCTCTCACCCGGCTCTCCGCAGCACCGTGGTTCTGTCCTGGAGCTATGATCCATATAGGCATTTGTGTCAAATGGCAGGGGAATTAGAGCAGTCCAGGTACTTGATAGCCATCCCATCATGAAGGCTCATGTGTCATGTGCCACACCATATGGTCCTGCAGGCAAAGCACAGCATGCCTGGCCCTACAGGAAGGGAATTAAATGAGGTGTGCAGCTCAGGAACCACCACTGTTTGCTCCTGTTTGCCCACGGCTAAAGCCCAGCGCCTGAACCTCTCCTCACCTGAGGAATGCAGAGCAGTTGCAGTGCCACAGCCACTCTGCTGTCCCCAGGCACTTGTAGGGACCAAAGGGAGAAGTTAACACGTGCAAAATCTTCTCCTGCCTCTCAGATATCAGTCTCTGCTTGACATGAAGCTGAGAAGGAAGAGCTTTTCCCTTTCCAATGTTTCCTCTGCTGTCAACACCACATTTTGCTCTGGTTTGCAGCAGGTTGCACTTGGGCCTCATCATAACTGAGCATGGACTATTGATTCAGGTTGCAGACAGTAATCAGTCCTTTTCTATCAACAGGTTTGTCATTAACATTTAAAAAATCACACACTACTTCCTGCCATAAAACACTGTAAAGATTATGTATGTCAGGAAGTTAAGATTTTAAAATCAAATACATATACTGATTTCAAATGCAAGGAATGACTTCAGTTCTAAAGACAACACTAATGATGAAAGAGTCCTGGAAATCTTTCACTGCATGGAATTACCTTAGAACTTCTACAAGAAAAAGAAAAAAGGCATTGGAATAAGAATGAATAATATTAACCATATCCCAGTGGATGTAACATATTTTAAAATGTGTTTTTCAAAGGCTTAAGGAAAAATCCAAAAAAATTCATCAGGGTTAACGACTATCAATCTAAACTGTTATTTTTGCACAAACTATAATGATTTAATACCTGGGCAGATTCCCAGCTGGTAAGCACTGTCATAGCTGCAGAATACAACAAAGCACCTATAACAATTACATTAGCTGATTCTCTACTTGTCTCTACCAACTGATGTCTTTCAGTCCCCAGTCTTTAAAAAGTGATGAGTGGAATACAAATTCCTCAGTCAGTTCTGCATTTGTAATCCTTTTTCCAGAATTAAGACTCAAAACCTGTGCATATGAATACATTAAATATAATCCTTATGTTTTGCCCAGCAATTGTAATCAAGTCCAATATTTTTTGCTCTGACTGCAAATGCTGCTGGAGTCTACTCTGTGCAGTGCAGTGTTAAGAGGTTTTTAGTGTGGCTTTTAACGTCCAGATGAAAAAAATTCTAAATTCTTCACCACAGTGATATCCTTCTGTATCTTACTGTTTTCTGTGAGGTGGCAGCCAAATGAGCGACATAAAAAAGGTACCTTAACTAGCAGAATCTGCTTCCTGTATGTTTTTGAGTCATATTCTCCAGCTCTACTGCCAAAATCAAGTTTTTATAACTGCTGTCATTGTAGCCAGTACAGCTCAAAACACAAATTGCAGCCTATTCTGGCAATATACAAACATTATCATCTAAGTCCCCCTTACAAAATCACTGCCACTATCACTAGTGATAGCACAAGAACCAGAAAGCATGATAGGATTATCAGACTGCTTTCTGAGTTTTCAAAACCTTTATACAGGAAAAGAAATCACCTTCTGATTTGTGAATGTGGCTTAAGTAGTAGCTGATAATACACAAAAATATTTAGGGATGACTAAGAAAGATGAAACCCATACAATCAGCTCTCTTCTATGGCCCAATTTCTCAGAAGAACGTGAATACATTTTGAAATCAACTCTTCTGTTTAAATGGGAGCAGAATATAGCAACAATGAGACATAGAAGAAAGTATCTGCTGTGCAATTTGTCATTCCCTGTGCAGGTTTTGCTACACAGTAAAACCAGCTCTAATCAATGTCTCAAATTTATGGCAATAAAATAGCAAAATCAGCTACTGTTATTTTTGTGGTCTCCAGCACTTCTCTTCAGAAGTTCTTACTTCAAAATCCCTTTGCCAATGAATAACAGGACTCTGAAAGATACAGTCATCCACCACAGCTCCCCTGCTCCCTGTGCCCTTTCCCCAGCTCCTTTAAATTTGGACTGCAAGTATTAAATGTGGTCTTTATCAAGGGCAATAGTGAAACTCCTACAGTATCAACAGGCCCAGGAATTTCATCTGACTATCCACCATTGTACAGTTCAGATTTTATCGGAGTGACTACTGCTTCCACAGAGCACAATGCTAAGTTTAATGCCTATTCATGCCTGTGCACAGCACTTCCACAGATCAGGACAGGTACACTCCTAGGTGCAAACAGCATTACGTGTACATCTCACACTCTGCCAATCACACCAATGTGGGCAGCTCAGCCTTCCCATGCTGGCTGGAGTGCCCACAAGTGCAGAGAGAGAGCACTGGGCTGGGTAACAATCCAAAGAAACATCTGCCCAATTTTTTCCCATTTTCTGACTCTGTCATTACTCAATTACAGTTTTTTACAAACACGTCATAAAGAACATATTCTGCTGGCAACCAAAAAGAAAAAGATGAAGCAGCAGCCCTGTGGCAAAAGCATAGTCAGGAGATCTGGATACTTTTCTTGGCTTTGCTTTAGACTTTGTGACTGACCTTGAAAAGTCACATACAGACAAATCCCACTGCCTGCTCTGTGCAAGGAGTCCTGCCTGCTTCCCAGGGAGAGTGGCTCCACTATGAGTGTGTATTGTCTGAACAAATACACACATGGATGTGCATGTACACACAGAAATACAAACATTTGCACAAGGGGTGAGTCCTGAAATACAAAATTCCTGTCATTAACATAGAGCAAGACATCAGCTCAATGAGAGAGTTAGGGAAGAAAATCTGCAGGTCAGATGTTGTGGAGCATTCTGTAGTCCTGATGACGAAGTAACAGACATTCAACTTTATTTGGTGGCATTCAAAGGCCATCCTTCCTTGCTCATGTCTGGAAAACCAAGGGAAATACCACCTACATGGTAGGACGGATTTCAGGGCTGAGCTGGCAAATATATGTGAGAGCCATAAAGTTTGTCAGAGAAACTCCAGTTTAGAAATACAAAATGTTACTGCTAGGCTGCCAGATCTGCAGATATGCCAAGTTTCTACAAATCCCACCAGACCCAGCATTTTTTTTTTTTTCTACAGAGGTTCATAATTTTTCTGCTAAAAGAAATAAAAACCAAACAGAAATAGGTTTGGTTTTAAACCACCTACATACTGAATATACAGAAGTAATTTCTCTTTCTTATTTTTCATTCATAATTAGACCTCCTTGTGACTATAGCAAGATCTTCTTTAAAGACTTTAAAAGGATTGTGCAGAATAACTACTGGCTGTACAAAGAATGTTTTGATAGCCCAGGCTTCCACCCTTCTTCAACAAATGAGGCAAGCATCAAGCTGGTATGAAAACGCAGTTCTGTAACACTGTATGGGTGTCTGATGGCACCAGGTGAGATCTGCCAACACCAGCCTCAGACCCCCGCCAGGTGTGAGCTCCCTTCTGTAACACACCATCCTCTGGGCCGGGAAAGCCCAAGAAAAGGGCTTTCTTTTCAGAGCCCACATGCTTTGGCAGATGGCCTAAGGACAGAACCCTGAACACAGATGACCATTGCTGGATTACCTATGCCTGTGTCGCTTCCCCTGGCTGTGAGTGGGGTCTGTCCCCTTCCCAGCAAAGGGCTGGCTCTGTAGGGAGATCTGCCATTTCTTCAGCCACTCTGCAGCACCATCCCCTCTGCCCCACGGTGCTCCCCAAAACCTGAGCTCCCCACCCCACCTCACACTGCATCTCCTCCCCGGGCTGGGCCGCAGCTCCCTGGGGGCCTCTTGATAGAAGATCATAGAATCAGAGACTGTTAAGGGGCTGGAAGAACCCAGTGCCAATCCTCTGCCACAGGCAGGACATCTCCCACTAGACCAGCCCCATCCAGGCTGGGCTTCAATGCTTCCACTGATGCGGCATGCACAGTTTCTCTGCGTGACCTGTTCTGGTGCCTCACCACCCTCATGGTAAAAAATTTCTTGCTAATATCTAATCTAATTTTCCCTCTTTCAATCTGTACCCATTACTGTTTGTCCTATCACTACAGCTCCTGATGGAGCATTCCTCTCTAGCTTCCCTGCAGTCCCTCTCAGATATTGGAAGGTGGTTGCTGATTTCCCCACACAACCTTCTCTTCTCCAGGCTGAACAGCCCCAACTTTCTCGATATTTGTAAGGGAAATGCTCTAGTCCTCTTAACTAATTTGAGGTCCCCTCTGGTCTTGCTCCAACAGCTCCATGTCCTCCTTGTATTGGGGACACCAAAACTGTACGCAGTGCTCCAGGTGAGGTCTCACAAAGGCGAACCCCGCTCCAGGCTGCGCCGTCCCGGGGCCGCTCCGATCCCCGGAGGACGCGGGGCCGGCGCGGAGGGCAGGGCCGGTCCCCGGGAGAGCAGGGGCCGCTCCCCGGAGGACGCGGGGCCGGCGCGGAGGGCAGGGCCGGTCCCCGGGAG
>WBMY01012874.1:959674-1048113 GCA_013397315.1 Donacobius atricapilla
TTTTTTTTTTTTTTTTTTTTAGGGCTTCTTATGTTTTGGACTGGCATAAAAGGTGGAAACTTTGGTTAAAGATCAGGAAAAACTGTTGGATTGTTCCAGACCATAAATAGTCCTAGAAAAGTGATGGTAGCCCCATTGTTTAAAACAAGACCAGACAAAGCATTAGAAAACATGCTGCATGGAACAATTACTGCATTACTAGGGATTTAGATTTTATTGACATAATAGGCACTTCTAACTTCTGTGATCTTTATTTGTTTTAGCACTACATGCAACCTGCAGGCTAAGGGCTGTATTGAGCAAAAAGCCAACTAAGCATATTTGGTTGTAAAATCTCAATGAGCTTCCTGTCTTGTGGAAGAAAATAATTAAAATATTATGCGGCCCTTCCTATGCCATGGGGAGAGTTGAAGTTGAAACATACCCTGCAAAATACTATGCAGAGTTTATTTGGATGGTTCTTTTAGTCTATACCAAACCTGACTGGGGTTTTTAAGCTCCATGTGAATGTATGGAGGCCACATAGTAAATCATTTTAAAAAGTGTTCAGATCAGATTCCCCAATTAATTCAAACTCTCCTGTGGATAACTTAACAGTGGAAAGACCTAATATGTGCTTGAGAAAACATAATTATTCACAAGCTGTGCGTTCTAGCACTTGAAGTTAGATTTTTACATGTCTTCCACTTCAGGCACCTTGTTCTCACTTCAAAATATTGGTCTAACACTTCTGTCTAGTGATCTTCATGGTTTGATGGAATACATGGATTGTCTTGTTTGCAGATGAAGTGCCTTAGGTTTAGAATAAGGCATATTTTTTAATTGCTGTATTCTGTGCTGGCGTCCACAGAAGTACCTGTAGGTAGTGATATTGACAGGGTAGTGATTAATCCAAGTACTCACCAGATCCAGTGAGCCGAGGCCCTCTCCCCCCCAAGTACAATACCATATTCCTCAGGAAGCTCTCTGATATTTTGGCCATCAGCTATCTAGAAATTTACCAAATTCTATTCTGTTATGCCTTGCTTAAAAACTAAATTTAAATCTGACATTTAGTCTGTCTGAATTACCCCTACAGCTGTGAACGCCAGGTCTCTTGTTTTAATGCCAAATGCAATAATTTTGATAGTTCTGCTAACTGTTCTTCTACCCAAATCTGGGTGTGTTGTGTTGGCAGGTAAATTGAGCCTTGATTCATTCTCTTTCACATGAGAGAAGTCTAATTAGTTAATATTCAGAGGACTCTTTGAAGAGGCTTAGGAGGTGCCAAGGTATTCAGCTAGCCTTTGGGCCATGGTTGTGGACCCCATTAATGCCTTCTCTCTGCTTGGAAGGTTACCACTGCTGACAAAGGCTTGGCTGGTGTTGAATCTGGTTGAAGTGTGCTGATCATAGCTTATCCATGCCTATACTTGCAGTTTTGAAAATGAAGTTAGCCTCCAGAATGACATGAGTGTAAATTATCATTGTCTGTGCTTGCAGGTAACCACCTTCAGCAGTTGGCAGGTCCTGTTGAATAAAAAAGTATAATTGCTAGTACTTGATTTTTATTTTTTTTTTCCTAAGGCTTCTTATCAAGACATGCTGAAGTGGAAATACTGTCACAGTGACTTTCCCCAAAAGCTGCTCAGAGCTACCAAGCCTTTAGTGCCTTGGAGATTAAAGAATTTGGCTCCGAATCACCTGGTTTTGAGAGGAAAGGCATCCCAGATGATCTGTGATCATAGGAACTTCACACTTGGACAGTTGGAAGCTGGCTGTTGGCCTGCAATGAGCTCGCTCCTCACTGCAGAGACAGAGCAGCTCCTCTCTGGCCATGTCTTGTGCAGCAGTGGTTGCCAGCTGCTTAGGGGACAGAAGTGCAGGACAGGATCAGATCTTCTCTGTCTTTTTCAAAAATATGTCCTACATGTGCAAAAGAAAGCAACAGACACAGCAGAGACATCCTTCATGGAAATCTGGGAGACAGGATAGACACAGAAGAAGGACGTTAGATGACGGAAGAACGAGTAAACCTGTTCTACTAGTGATGAGAAGGAAGGGAGAGAAGATGGAAGAGAATAGAGTGTGGAAACACAGTGAGAAAGGAAGCTAGAAGGTGGAAAACAAAAGATGAGAGGAATTACAGAGGAATGTGCATATGGCAGGATGGAGGACAGCCAGTGACAAAGAAATAGGAGCAGAAGGAGCAAGATTGTGAGGAGTAAGACAACTATTCATTAAAAAAATATATTCAATGAGTGGGAAGATGATAGCAAACTATAGATAGAAACAAGGAAATACAGGTGGTATGCAGGTTGGAAGATTACTTTTTTTAACAGCATGAAATAGAAAAAAAAATCTTGGATTAAAGAGTTTAATTAAAACCTCTGTATTCATTGCACAGCTGTGATTTTTAGAGGAAAAAAGGGTAACTGTTTTGAATGTGTTGGTTCTGCAGGCCAATCTGAATTAAAATTTTACATAGTTTGAGGAAAAGCGAGACTAAAATATACTCTTATCTCCATGACTGTGCCTAATGTGAAAAATTTGCTATTGAAAAATGCCAGCATGATGGCAACTGTGCTTGCACAAAAGGATTCTGTGCAGCAGAAGTACCACCCTTTTTTATTTAAAAAGATTTCGTAAAAGCAGGGTTAGGTACAAAAATGCATTTTAAGGTACTGGGAAAGTTAGTGCAGTATGCCTTGGTTTATTACCAATTACCTATGAAATGCATTAGAGCATTTGCAGACAATATGCAAGCTTGCATTGTTCTATATATTATTTATCAGTCTTCTCCTATTACAGATAGATCTGTAATTGGAATGCTTTCTTCCGTACTATGAAATCCTGTGGGTTTTTTTAAAAATGGAACTGGGGAGGGAAGCGTTCCAGTGGCTAAGAGTTCTGATACATTTTCTTCTACAGGACCATTTACACAATTCCATATTTTTCACCAGTTTTAATAAATATGCTGGTTTGAATTAAATTAGATGAAGGTGGCAAAATAATCAGAAATAAAATATATTTTGGGAATTCACCTGGGATGTATTTTTTAGTGCCAAAATTCCCCAGAGCAGAAAAAAAATGCTGATGCCCGATAGGCCTGGTACTGTGTACTCGGAAAATACCTGGTGAGGCTGCATGACACTGGGAGTCACCAGCTGCTGGTATTTTCAGATTTTTACAGTGAGCTGTGGTGAGCTGCCTGTGCTGTGATGTTTAATCAGTTGGTTTCAGTCAGCTCGCACTGATGGGAGGCTGCTGGGGGCATCAGCCTCGGATGCCTCTTCCCACCCGTGCTTTGTGCCAGCACTAATTACCACGGGGCTGTGTGACGGGTCTGCTCAGCTCTGAGCCGACTGGTATAAGCCCTTAAGAAAAGTGGGGCTATCCCCATTCTGTGGCTGCAGACAGAATGTCCAGTTCTGGTGGGGAAGGTTAAACATGCTCCCTAGTGTTTTTGTTTTGGTTTGAATTAAGCCAGTTGTAGTACAGCACCCTAAGGCTAGGGTAACTTGAGTTGTGCCACAACTACAAACAGAGGTACATGTTTCCAGCAGTGTAATTTGGGATGTTTTGTTCCTGGAAATAAACTTTTTCCTCCCCTTTTTTTACATTATTTCAATTACTCAGCAAAATCAGGTTTTAGGACCTTACTCCAGAAAATGTTACATAGACTCAATTCATTAGCACAACCAGAAGTGGCTTATGTTGCAGCCTTAAAGGTAACAGTCTGAAAAACAGAACACGAC
The DNA here is from genome assembly GCA_013397315.1 of Donacobius atricapilla. NCBI lineage: Eukaryota > Metazoa > Chordata > Aves > Passeriformes > Mimidae > Donacobius > Donacobius atricapilla. Next base: position 963,412 of record WBMY01012874.1, read on the forward strand.
TACAGGAATTGCTGAAAGAAACTACATGAGAGGAAATACAATGTTTAGCACACTGAACTTCATGAACTTCTTCCTAGCTTTTTGGTACCCACTCACCTGGTATCCTTACCTGCTTGATTCTCCATTTTAGTTCTAGCTATAAAGATACATTCACGTTGATGTAAGCGGACAGTTCCTGTTGACAACATGTCTCAGGTGACTCAAGTCAAAGGAATTCAAAGAGTGGAGACATTTGTCTCTCCCAATCTCCATTTCATGTGATATATAAGTAGCATGTGTCTGCAACTTCCTCTTCTCAGTCAAGTAATGCTGCCTCATGGGTGTCAGCCAGATCGAAAATGGAGGTCACTTTTTTTTTTAGGCTCATGGCATATCAAGGTTGGCTCTGCTTAGCATGGAGATCATCTGCCACTAAAATTCTTTAGAACATATGATAAATAGGTGTGTACTGCTCTTAAAATATAAACCTGAAAGATACTGAGTATACCTGTGATAAAGATGAAACCCTTGGGCTAAGAGGAATTCTTGCCCCATAGAGCAGCAAGTTGCTGAGCTCAGTATGTATATATATATACATATAAACAGAAATTGACTTTCAAATATAATTTGTTCCTGCAGGGTGAAAGCCTAAGCGAAGTTTTCTGTCTGCAAGCTCAATGTGGTTTTTGAAAACCAACTGTGAGGTGGTTGGTTTTTTTCTTTTTTGTTTAGCATGTAATTACTGACAGTGATGATTCTGGAAACAACTTAGTTGGCAGTATTGTTGATGAAGAATAGAATATGGTTGGCTCTTTAGCTATTATTCCCCAGGCTGATGTCAATAAATATCCATTTTAATCAGCAGTAAAGGAACTTTGGCTGGAAAGATATGATGAATGTCAGATCTTGATAACGTGAAGCAACAAAAGAGCTTTTAAAGAGCTTTTCTAACTGGCACCAGACTTATCTTTTTGATTATATAAGCAGGATTTCTTCACTGTTGTGTTGTTCAGTGCTAATCATGGAATTACAGATTCACTCTCTTTCATATGCTGTATAGACCATGAACCAAATACTGCCGAACACATCGCAGAGGCTGTAGGGGTTTTACATGGGAGGACTCTTAAGCCAGACCCTGTAAGTCTGCGAGGGGAGCATCCTTCCTTTGCTGAGGACTATTAGTGCTTTGCTGTCAGCACTTTTCCACTCTGGTCTTCAGGGCAGCGCTGCACTTGTCACTAGCAATTTCCACTGCAATTCCCACTGCTGGTCAGTAGCCGGAATTAGGAGTGTGCAAGTGTTGCTTTGGTAGCAGTGTTCCCTCTGCCAGGTGAAAGTGTCGTGTGTCCCTATTCCATCAGGCTGCCCAGTGTAGGGTATTGCATTGCTGTGCTCACTTTGAGCTGGATCTACTGTGTCCTGAGTGTTGCTGCTGGTTTTTTTTTTCTTTTTTTTGCCTTCCCCGCTGAGGTGTGGAGGAATTAGGAATGTGTGTCAGAGGTATAGCTTGCATGTGCTAAAGGCTGTTTACTCTTCAGGTTCCCCCTTTAATCCGGTGGTTTGACAGATCTGACCTAATTAAAATAGCCACTCGTTTTCATGAATGTCATACCAATTACATGAATGAACACTATGACAGGCTGAGAACTGCACAGGGAAATCTTCCCCTTTTGATAATGGAGGCAACACAATTAGTGTTCTCTCTCCCTTAACATCTGTATTATATTTCTAGAAGGTCTGCTTGTTTTCCTTGATGAATTCTGACCCTTTCAGTTGTTCTACTCAGTCACGACATCCATAATGGTTGGGCTATAGCCCACATCGGTGAATAAATCTGCACTCATGCATTGATATCTTCAGTGCCTCTTCAGGTGGATAGCATTTTTCTTCGTAGGAGACCCTTTAAAATTTTGTGAGATGGAAGCTGTGACTGTTTACCCTTAAGATTGATTATGTAGGATGCTAGTCTAAAAACTGCCTTTTAATTATATATTTGGTTGGAACCAAATAATTGGTTATGCAAACATCAACATATGCATCCTGGGTCTGTCAAAATCCACCTCACTCCATATCCTGATTTGTTGCTGGGTCACTGGTAGGAGGGAAATAAAATCAGGACAAGTACAGGATATCTTCACCTTATGCATTCCTGTTTTATAATCTAGGAAGACAATATAATATTTTATAATGCATGATGATTTAGGGAATCCCAGAGCAGTAACTGGTATATAAACAACTGCGGTTGAGTGTTTGCTGTGACACCCTTTGGTGGCTGCCAGAAACGTAAGTCTCTGTTTTGACTTTCCAGCAGAATTCCTTTGTCAGCAGTTGCAGGATGCCCTGCTGTGCTGTTTCAGGGATATCTGTGCTCAGTAAGATGCTACCTCAGTGCATATCCTTAGGGCTATCTTTTTGCTCTTACGCTGAGTAGTACTCAGCAGTCTGTGTGTTCTTGAAGATGTTAATGAGAATGGGAAATAAAATACACCACGTTGTTGGGAAGGACTGCAGTGAAATTTTGTCTTTGCATGTTTGATTTAAATTTTTTTTTTTTTTTTAAACCCTATGGTATGTTTCCTGTTAAGTTTTTCTGTAAATGAGCGTGCTAGTGGAAAGTGCACAGCCAGAAGTTGCCATGTATTTATATATTGTGTGCCCAGATTAAGGTAATGAAGCAATTTAGTGTCTCAAATGTTCGTGTCCTGGAATGCTTACATTATTAACATTATAAGGTATAGGTTTTAAGTACAGCTTTTTCTTACTACAATTTAAAAAGCTGAATGAAATGAAGCTGTCATAATTGTTACTGGTCTGACAGCTTCCCAAGAAATTCCATAATATCACTTTGTAGTATTTCATGCAGAGGTGAGGTAACAGCAAGGGTAATAAACACTCCTGGAAACTTCAGTAAGATTAAATTTTATTAGTTCATTTTTGCTGATGATAAGCTAGTTCTCACTATTTAATTACATAAATACTTCTAAAACGATGCCATTTGTCCCCCCATTTCAGAAAGTTTCCTATTTACTGTAATTAAACATGGATTTTTTGCAGGTCTTGGACATTCTGATTTCTTACTGTTTTTCAGCTCTTCAAATGGATATCTGTTTTTTTCAGGTTTTTCCTCAACTTTTGGCACCTTCTTAAGCAGTTCAAGAACTTTGATACTAGTCATCTCCTGCCCTGTGTGTTTTCTAATGCTCTGAATGTTAAGATATCTGAAACCATACAGCTACTGGATACAACTAACATCTACCAAAAAGATTTCAGTTGTTGACACCCTCATACTTCATTTGCTTTTTACTTTTTTTCCTTTTCTTTTTTCTTTCTCTTCATGCTAATCATTATCTGGCTATGAAAGGATGTCGGCTCATCATTGGGGGAAGGCTTTTGCGAAAAGGTGGGTTTTGTGTTGTGTTCCAGATGTAGTTGGTCTTGGGTTCAGTCCCTCCCTTGCAGTAAGGTCTCTCACAAATGGAGATGTTTTACTTCATTTCCTTCTGGGTTGAGTAATAATAGGGTGGGGCTGAGGGGAGGAGGAGAATGTTTTGTTTTGGGGTTTTTTTAATGACAAAGGTTATCCTGTTAGCTTGAAAATGGACAGTGCAAAAAAAGAACAAACGTTTAAAGTATTTAAAAGATTTTTCAAGTGCAACCTGATGCATGCCAAGATATGGAAGAAAGTGCTTTATTGTTATGAGTGGATTTCAGGAGACTTTTCTTTTAAAAGAGGTGGTGACTGGCAAACCTGAAGTTGCACAAAATACCCAATCTCCTTGCCTCAGTTTCCCTCTACAGTGTTATGGTCTTGCTTTACATGAAGACAGATATTTTGGGAATCACTCAGCCATGGTGAGTTCATTAGCAAGTGTTACTCTTACACAGACAGCACCTCCAGGAAATACAACTCACCTACCACAGTGTATAGAAACTTACTACAAATAAACACATGCTGATTTTAAATCTTATGTTTTTAAGACAAAGCCCCTATCTTCTTGAAACCATATAAATGTGGACCTGGAAAAGAAGGCTGAAATTGAACAGTTTTGGCGGGTCAGTGCAGTGAGGGAGGCAAAACCTGCAGATTTGAGGGAAAAGACAAATGACCTGCATCTCAGTTTGGAGAGCAGAGGATGCTACTGCATTTCTCTGGGCTGAGATTGGCACTGTTAATCTGTTTGCTGAGGAAACTGCCCTGGGAAGTACTTGAGCACAGCCAGATGCTATACAAGCCAGTGCATGATTTGAGCTTTTATTACACCACCTATATTTTGCTTTTTGCCTACACCATTTAGCTTTCCATCTGCCTATCACGGCTTCTTGAAAATGACTAGGTTGGGAGAAACACTTTCACTCCGTTTTGAGTTTATGCTCTTCATTTCCATATGCAAAAGAAAATCCATGTTGAAATGGACAATCTGTTTTCTGTGGTTTTTAGAAAGCTTGTTGTCTGTTCAGTATAATAATGTAACTGACAGAGGAAGGACTTGCTGATAGATTTATTTATATAAAGTGGAATATAGTCCAAATTAGATATGGTTGCAAATGGCTGAATTTCTACAGAGTGAAACATGGCTTTGAGCAAATCAGTTGGAGAGAACTTAACTGCTTAGGAACGCACAGCTTGATATTTAAAACCCACAGCTGAAAAAGGTCATATTCTTGAAAAGAAATAATCTGGGTTGGGGTGGAAATGCAAACCTCCATACAAGGAGATTGTGTTCAGTTTATGAACCCCGGGTCCAAATGAGTTCGCAGCTTTTAATTCCACCCTTTAAATGCAAAACTAGGAAGCATGAAAAAATTACAGGACACAATAAGTAATTTCTCAGCAAGAGGACAGTGGAAGCTCTCAAGACATATTAACTGGGTGGTTTACTATGTGGAATAGAACTTGTTAGTGTAACAGAATTTTTCCTTTACCTGATAGTGCTTATATGAAGTAGGGTATGTGTTAGATCAGTTTTGATTAACCTGTTCTCTGGCTTGGGAATATGTTGTACCTGATGCCCACATCTCAGCTGCTTCTTAGGCTAGCTCAGGACTAACAGTGTTTTAGTTCAAGCACAAGGCAGCACAACTATTGTGTTTTCAGAATCAGCTATGTGGTTCAAAAGCTGTTGAATTCAAGTTGTTGAATCTGTCTGCTGGAGAGCCTAAGCTAACAAGCCCTGCTGGGAGGCAGTCTGGCTCCTGCTGAAGCCAGCTTGTGCTGAGTGCCCAGGTGTGAAAGGGATATAGTTTAAAAAGTTCTGATACGCTTCTTTTTCTGACTAAAGTTATCAGCTCAGTGAAGTGCAGGGTAAGTAGTACAGTTGTATTCCTGGGATGCTGTACTTGAACTGAAATGAACCTTCCTCTAATATATCCAAGAAATATCCTCATGGCCCTGTACAGAACATCCTGGTCCCTGATCACCAGGGGTAGCAATGTAGGAGGATGTTAGCATCTAGCATCAGCAGTTGCTGCTTTTTTCTAGCTGGTCTGAATAATTTGACACTAAAAGGTGCAAAAGGAGCCGACCGAGAAGTTCTCTGCATTGTGTTTTGCAAGGTTTGTTAAAAGTCAAAGTTTAGGGAAATACAGAGGTTTGGCATTGCTGGGCCAGTACACACAGGGATGGCTAAGATGGCCTGAACAGTCAGCACTAGCCTGACATTAAGGACGTGCAAAATAAAGGATTTCACTGGCTTTAGTAGTTCTTTCAGTTGACTGAAGGAACAGCAGTTGACTGCTCGTCCTTCCTCTCCTTGAGAATTACTGATTGATAAACACTTACCCAGTTGTTGTAGGTCTCAAGATACTATTGAGAACACTGAATTATTATCAGTGAATTTTTACTGGGCATTGTTTCGAGTGTGCTTCTTGTTCTTGTGCCAGTTATTAGTGGTTTGGAAAAAACGTGCACTCTTGTTCCTGAAAACTGCGATAAAATTGCTAGACTATGAAATGGGGCAGGATGGGCCACTCATCAGGAACGCCTGATATTCTGCATGAAAGGAAACTTTGCATTTCGCTTCAGCCAAATGTGATCATGCTTGTAAGGATCCAGGGATGAGAAGCAGTAAATCAGGATTGGTGCTGAGTGGTCTGGTACAGATGGTCTTCTGAAAAGAGGGTTACTTCTGCCCGTGAAATCAGCAGGGTGTTGAACAGAAGATGCAGCCTCTGTGTTTAGTCCTGCTGCACCTACTCTTGGTATGGTAGTCCATGTCTACCATGAGCCCCACAAAAAGATGTTGGAAAAATAGAGGAGGGTTCTCAACAGAAGTACAGGAAATGTTTCCTTGTCTTTAATCATTCATACAGCCGCCTGTTTAGGGAGCTCAATATACATATCATTTATTAAAGTGAAGGGGTATTGTGATCAGAGAAACTAAATACCTCTATGGGAAGTGCAAACCATATGGCAATGCAGTAGCCAGGCAGTAGGGAGAAGCTAAAGGCGGATTGATACTAAAACATTGTGCATTTTTTGAAATAGTAACTTTTAAAGCAATTTTCCAGGAGTTGCCATAGACTCCTGTGGGTAGCATTTCTTAAATGAAATGAATGTGCTTTTAAAAATAATTTGATCACAGCTATTGTACTCAACAGATCAAGGAACCTAAGATGTGAGAGTGTATGGTCACAAGGTTACATCAGGCAGGCGAAACTTGCCAAGTGTCATGCAAGCATGGATTTGTTCATTTGTGCCTGTACCATGGTTGTTAGCTCTTGAGGTATGATCTCATCCTCGCACTACAGTGATTTTCAGACTGAATGTGGCTGAATGCCAGTTGCTTGCTTGTCCCCAGTGGGTTTTAGCAAGAGGAGTAGTAGTAGAAGAGCAAGATCTGGGGTTTCTGGGATGACTATGAATTTAATGTGTCATCTTTGGTGGAGCCAGATATTTCATCCACATTTGGAGGCCCCTAAACATTTCCAACTAATACTTTAATTAGTGTGGTTGGTGTATGGACCTCAACCATGATTTAAGAATGTAAGAGGGCACCTGCGCTTTCATAAACTGGCTATCAGGAAATAAAAAAATACTTTAGTCTTAACCATGTGATCTAAGGAGTAAAGGCTGTTACAGATAATATATAACCATTCATTTTTGCAATTAGTAGCTGTTCAGGGAAATGAGAGTGAAAGTAACTTGAAAGATTGCAGACAGTGTCTCAGATCTCTGTCACTGGCTTTCAGCCTATCAATATTCAAGGTTTCGGTACATTAGGTAAGATTTCTTCCCTTGTTCTCCAGGTCAACCTGGTATTTTCAGTCATGTGGATCTGTAGGAACACGAGTTTAGTACCACATGAAAGAAAAAACCCCTTTTATAAGTTGTCCAATAATGGTTAACAGTTTGTGCTCTTGGAAAATCTATATTTGTGTTTCCTTTCCGAAGACCTTCCTGCACTAGTTAGGCATAGTAATGCAAATGGGAAATAATATCAAGCACCCTATTTTGTACCTGATCTGGCAGTCCATTTTAGCTAATTAAAAATGCTCAGCTGTTGCTGCAGTGCAGGTGATGTTCCACTGTCTTTACCAGGTGATGAGGTGAATATCGTGTTGTGAACTGGGCACGGCTTTATTGCCCCCATCAGAACAAAGTTCAGTGCGAACATGAAGTTTCAGTTGGATCCTTTGAAGGTTTCTTCAAAGGCATTGCTGATGTTTTTGAATGGTGTATGCTTCTCATCATTGATGCGTTTTGTCTTTATTCCTCAGCCTTACCCATGTATGTTTTTGTTGCAGCACACATCCCATGGAGAAGGACGGCAGGAAGTTTCCTCTCGAACTGGGCGCTCTGGAGCTCGCTGCAGGAACTCCATTGCCTCCTGTGCCGATGAGCAGCCGCATATTGGAAATTACAGACTCCTTAAAACCATTGGAAAGGGGAATTTTGCAAAAGTGAAACTGGCAAGGCACATCCTAACTGGCAGAGAGGTAAAGTGGTATGGGTGTAAACAGCAGTGAGTTGCTGTAGGTGTGAAGGTTCTCTTGGAATAGCATCATCTAAGTCAGGAACATAGAGCACAATTTACTGGAGATATTGCCGCTGATGTAGAAAAAAAGCAGAAATTGAAGACTGCTTTTTTTAGTAACAATTACAAAACAATTTCTCTTGGAAATGGTTTCTTAAATTTGTATTTGACAAGTCTCTGTCCAGTTGAATTATGTTAAAATTTGGTACTAATATTCTTGGATAAATCCTCCATTTTCCAAAACCAGATCAATATGCAGCAATTAAATAAGCTTTTTGGAAAGACTGAGTCTTAGTGTCTCTATACTGCAGGGCTGTATTGGAGGCAAAGTTGGGCATGACAACTAAATGTTGTCTTAATTATGTTCCAAGTAGCCCAAATGCAATATTTTCTTGCCAAAGCAATGTATCGCCCAGGAATCCTAGGGTGGATAATCCCAGGGTTTCTGCAGTGCTGGGTGGCTTTGGGAAGATGCTTCAGTTTGTTCAGCGATAGTCTGTGTGTCAGTGACAGTTTGCTCACTGTGTGTAGTATAGACACACTTTCTCTCGCATCTCCTCTTGAAGTCAAACTCAGCTCCATATTTAGTTTCTGCATGCCATTGCAATGTAATTAATCGCTTGCACTTAATGGTGGTTCTGATTTGGTGAGCTATAGTCCCGTCTGCTTGTTACAAGGAGATGTTTCTTGGGGTTGTTTTATTAAAAGCAACTCTGAAGTACTGAAAGAGGGAGAAGCACCTTGCTGACCTTTTCTTGCCAAACCTGTCTGATGAAGTAAATGTTTGCTGATACCAGCAAGGACTTTTACAGAAGCTGTGTCGCTAACTGCAGTGCTTTAAGGGAATTTCTCTTTTCTGAGCTAATACAGAGTTCAGTAGCAGGAACAGAGAGAAGAGAGGAGACATCATTTTGCAAGAGTTGTGGAGATGGATTTCTTTTTTTTTTTGGCTGACAGTTCCTATTGTCTTCTGATGTTAAAGTTAGTTCTCATTTATAGAGAAAGGTTTTGGTTAATTCCTTTCCACTTAAATTCCCACCTCTTTTTACTGATACTTTAGATGGGAAGTGCATGTACTTGGTTAGTATTTCGTTGCTATTATTATAGGTATAGAACTTGGAGATAAATATGTGTCACATCTTGCAGAAAGTTAAGTACATTTTCCTTTACTTGCAAATAACGATGTTGGCCTCTGGTTCATTATTTTTGTTTGAAATTTCAACAAATGAAGGGGACAATGTAAAATTTTTGGCTAAATTTAGAAAGATTCGAGTACTAAGTTTCTTCCACTCATGGAATTGATGTAGTTCAATCAATTCAAAACATAAATACTTTCTGGGTTGTGACCATTGGAATGAGTCATTCCTTAGAAGGGAACAGTTCAGCTAATTTTATAGGAATATCTTCAAGATATTTAAAACTTTTTTTTTTTCCTTAAGAAGGAGATGAGTAAAATTTCTCCTCTTGCTAGATAAACTGTTCAATGTTGATAATTTTAGATGTCTTTGACCAAAATAGTTTCCAATATTCTGGATAGCAATTTCCACAGTGTTATTATTTCACCCTTGCCCTTACAGAAGTATTTATCTGATCAATCTTCAGATTGTGCTAGCCTTTCTTGTGGCTGTTGAATTGATGTGTTTTGCTTGTGATCAGCAACAGCACCAACCTTGTATGTTGAATCTCAGTTTCATTGCTAACTCATCTCCAAGGTTGTTTAAATCAGTTTTCCATTGTATTTAATGATGCCTCTTAACTCCTGCAACAGACTTAATCATTATGGTTTGACATCCTGTGCCAAGGCCACTGATACAGATATTAAACAAGATTGGTCCCAAAATCTTGTCCTTGAAAAACTCTTACTCATTTATTTCCAACCTAATATCTCTTTAGCCATCTTTTTTAAGGAAAAAAAACAACAACAGCAACACAACTCTCTTTTCAGCTTGTCTAGTTGAAAAATTTCCATGCAGCCTCCTAGATGAGGCTTTTCAATAGTCCAGGTAGTCATATCTTGTGTGTTTCCAGATGGTACAGTTAACTGTAGGAAAATGTGTTGCATTTTAACCTTCTATTTCCTTGGTTTTTCCCTGCCAGTTTCAAGTTCAGGAATTTTATGATTAATTGGAAAAAAAAAAAGTCTGCTTGTTTCTAAATCCTGCTCTGCTGTTCTTGGTAGATGCTAGGAACCTGGTGCTGCAAGAATGCTTTTTTTTTGGTTCTCCTTTAAAAACCTGCTTCTTATAAGAATTCCAGGGTCATATTCTCAGCCTGGCCTCAGCCAGATGGCACTTAGCTTTCTAAATTTGTGATTTCCTGCTTTGCACACTTGCTCCTGCTGCCTGTCCCTTGTTCCTATTCTTCTTTTTCATCTTATGTACCAAAACCTAAACTAAATGCTTAGTTTAGGGAGGTACATTGAAATGAGTTTTCATCTCTGCTGTGTTCTTGCTGTATTTGAATCCCACTTATCTTTTCCTTGTTATCTGTGTCTCTGTTCTGAATGTCCTTTTAAGTGACCATGCCAGCTTCACTTTATGGCAATTCCTTCTTTATATCTTTGTGCTGAGGAGCTTCCAAATCCCGATGCAGATCAGCACTTTTCTGTCACTTCCTGGGAGGAGATGTTTGTTTAAGCATTCTTTTAGGGTAGCTGCTCATCTTCTTGCATCTGGAGTCCTTCCCTGGGAATTTTCCTATTGCTTGAGATGAAGATTTCATGTTTCCAACCTAAGTTCTAGGGTTCTTTTTCATTCCCATCTTTAGTGTGTGTCTGCAGGATGCCTGATGAGAGGCCATCTTCAAATTCCAGAAAGGAAAAAATGTTTAGCCCTTCAGGGAATGATCAGAACATCAGCCCAACTTGAGGGGGTTGAATTGTCTTGCAAAGGAGTGTGTGGCCAGAGATTAGCTTCACTGCATTAGAGCTGGTGCTTGGACACACCATCCTTCTTGATCCTCTGCCTAGGAGAGAGTTATTTGTAGGCTGTCTGCCCTTTTGAAACCATAAGTCTTCATTGTCAATCTGCTTTTTTTTAATTCTTTGACTGCAATGCAATTTATTTTCTGTTGTATTTTATCAAAGGGTGTTTTCCTCTGACAAGTATTCCGTACTTGCTAAAATGAATCTAAAAGATAAAACTACCTTCTGCTGTTACTGAGGTGGCCAAAATTATTATGGGCCCTTCTGTTCATTAAAGATGTGTTCAGTTAACAGCCAGGGAGCTGAAGTTTCCCAGTGAGGCTGAATTCTTTCAGAATCCAAGTCTGACTCCAAGGAATCTATTGTCATCTTCTTTCTGTTCTTCTCTTGGAAAAAGTGAAATTTAAGAGGGAGAAAACATTCTGAATAGTAGCAGTTTGGCCAATTTGCTCAGTGTCCCAACTTCTGATTTCTTTAACTCTCTTACTCAAGTCATGTAGGAGGAGTGTTTTAAGTGGTGTTACTGTGAATGGTGAAAGCAAACTCAGTTTTAATTGTATTAACAATCTCACATAGAATATCATGGCAGTGGTCTAATAATGTAGACGTGCGTTTTTCCAGCACTGGCCCTAGCTCACAGTACATGAAACAATTCCAAATGCAGTTTATGTAAAGAGAGGAAAGTTTCTGCTTTGAAAGGCAATTTAATGTTTTATTAACTGTACTTAGAAAATTCTCCATTTAACTTTCTCAGGTTTGACAGAACTATTCTTGAGGGCAGGCTCCCTTTGCCTGTAATTTGGAGACTTTATCAAGGCACCTGAAGTTGTTCCGTGTTCTGATGATGGGTTCAAGCTCTCACAGTCCACATTAACATGTTCTATTCTCAGTGTTCATGTGGATAGGAATTCTCTAACTTCATCCTGCCTTTAAGGCTATAATTAGTGCACTGAACAGGCCTGAGAATCTGTCTTTTGGAAAACTTAGGTTTGTACCTTCCCTGTATCTCCAGATCTGAATTTGTTTGACATTGTCAGAGACCTTTCTGGTCATCTGGCACCAAGTGCACACTGAGGTGAGCTGGTTCTGCAGTAACATTATACCTTAAGACTTGGCGGGTTGAAAAAAGTTTACGTCTTCTAAAGACTGACCGGAATGGTGCAGCCCAGAACACAAATGCCAGTGTGGAGTGCACTTACCAAGTGAACAGCTATGAGTACTCTTGGGGCACCAGGTCACTTTCAAGTAACATTATCTGCTGTTGACAAAGGCAGTGGTCACCACATCCAGCATGGAATTTTAAGAGGTTGCAGGAAGCTAATAACTTTGAACTATTGTCAGAAAGTTAACAACAGGCATAAAGGTAGAGATAAAAATCTTTCTTGGTTTCGTACACAGCTACTAATATAAAAATCCCTATTGCTTAATATTTTTCTCTCTTGTTTATATTTTTGAAGTGATTTCTCAAGGTTTTGCAATGGAATTTTGCCTCAGGAAATAATGATCCTTAATTTCAGTAGCTTGCCTGAAATTAAGGCAAAGAAGAAAAAGTGAAGAAAACAGTCCCCAAAGTAAAAGCATTCTTAGATGGCTTCTCAGTCATGTCTCATAATATCTTGCATCTAGAAGAGCTCAAAATAAGTCTTGAATATCAGTTTCAGAAAACACCATATCCATTATATAATTCTATGGTGCACCCAAGCATTGAACACTGTTCCCCTCTTACCCTCTCCATCGCGACAACCCATCCCCGTGTTTTTACACTTGAATGTAGGGATATAAATTGGCTTTGATGTAAGATGTTCTTTATTCCATATGTTGACAACCCCAAGTTAATGAGGTGACAAAGATAGCACAAAGTGATGCAGGGAAATGGGAGCTGTGGCATGGGAAGCAGCAGCATCTACTGTTTGAGCCAAAAACTGAAGTGGAGTTGAAAGCCTTTGCTTTGCACCAGTGAGGTATTAGAATCAGCTGAGTTGCAGCATCTTGCCTCTTTGTGAGGCACCATCTCCTTCTATAGAGCTTCTTCTGGTATGTCTAGTCTCTAATTTAGAAAGGAAAAATACCAATTTGCATGTAATTCTAGAAAGATTCTCATTTCTTGTTCTGCCTTATCCAGTATCCAAATTGCATTCCACTGAAGTTTCTGTTGCTTATTCATTGCTTCAAATCTTCAGGTTCTGACTAGGTAGCACAATACAAAAATTCTCCTTTGCTTATTATGTGAAATTTTTATTTTGCTCTTTAATATTTCTGTGCAGCATTTAATGAAAAGAGGAGAACAACTAAAGGAATGTACTTACCCAAAATGTTGTTCTACAGCCAACTTGTTTTTGTTGATTTCCAAGTAATACTTTTTTTAATACCCATCAGGGAGCAAATTGACACAAATATTTAGTGTATTTCCAAAGATGAACTTACTTCTTGCCAAATTTGTGTGGAAATGCTTTCAATATGCTCTGAAATCTCTGCTTTTAGAAACTGCCAGTGCCCAGTCACTACTGTGTAATCTGTTGTGTAATTATACTGTGTAAATATTATCTGTAGGCACACTGCTCTCTATCGGGGCACTGTCTGCTATTGGAGCTTCCACTGTCATGACTGTGATGGTCTTCATGTCAAGTCAAGGACTCAGCAAGCTTCTCATCTTAATAAAGCTTCTCATCCTTAAAATACCGGGGTTTTTCCACTCCTGCTTCTAGTTTAAATACAAGTACATAATTTGCAGAAGGAACTTAAATGTTTTTTGTGTAGTTTTCATGTTTTCCATTTCTGTTACTGGATTTGAGCATGTTGTAATGACGAGGTATTGTTCCTATGGAAAATACTGATCATGAACTCTTCCTTTAGGTTGCCATAAAAATAATTGACAAAACACAGCTGAACCCAACTAGTCTACAAAAGGTATGTTTTTACATTTAATCTTTCAACTGTATTAGAACTTGTTCGCTTCCTCACCTCCTTCCATTAACTCTGATTGCCTGTGCTGAAGAATCTGAAGCATTGCATACCTTTGCACTTCTGACTACTGTATTTAATAACTGGTTTTGTAACAGATATTTTTGACAACCCTGCAGTTGTTCAAGCTGAACTCGTATGGAGCTGTAAACCGAGAAAACAGTGGTATTTGCCACATCCTTTGTCTCCAAGCAGAGCTGACTCTGTAGAGAGGACGTCTGTGGTTTGGTGTCATGTCATGCCCCCATGTCTCCTTTGTGCCAGTCACTTTGTTAAACTTAGAAATGCAAAACTTATGTTCTGTCCTCTTAAACTGGCCTTGAAAATACTGCCTGTGAACTGAAGGCCAGGCGGTATCTGTGCCTTTAATGTAGTTTGCAGCAGAAGTGATGCAGTTGTATGAAACAAATTGGGCCATGGCTATTCTGGTTTCTTCCCTCTAGCTCTGAATGTTTAATGTACTGTTAGAGTTGTATCGCCTTATCTTTTTAGTACAGAGTGATAAACGCTGCTCTTTCATTAAGCAACCCAGTCTGTTTGGGAGTCCGTGCAGGAAGTACATTTAAATGTTACTTTTATTTGGGACTCCTCTAACTTTGTCCTTTTAAGTGCTGCAGTCAAAGGATTTTTGTTTACTTTTGAGTACTTTGATAAAAACTCCCTTGAAATATTTCTGTTTGAGCAAGGGAATATGCAGAATTTACCTGCAAACAAAATGAAAGAGAATAACTAGAGTAAACTGGAGAATATATACATTTGTATTTTATGCAAATAATAAAAAGATCATGTGACTCGGTTTTTTATCAAGATTTATGGTGCAAAAGTAAATTGGAAAACCACACAAGTTCTTACATTTTATGGTTTTGTCGAGAGGCAAAGAATAACCTGTAGAAAAAAAGGCTCCATCATCCGAGCAGGTAGCAACATTGTATGAGTCTGTAGATGGGGTAAAAGTAGATAATCTGGTTCCATTTTTCTCAGAATGTTTCTCAGTTTAGTCCTTGAGGTTATTGGTGATTTCTGGGTAAGCAGGGTGAAAATGAAGTGCAGATTAGGTAATATGATGGATCAGGTAAAGTTGATTTCTGTGGCAGATTGCAGCTTGGAATACCTAAATAAAAATGGTTGAACACTTGAAGCACTTGAAAGTGAAACAAAAGCTGTGTGATAGAAAGGGGAAACATCAGGGTGTGGGAAGAATGGTCAGAGAGTACTGAAGAGGCCATGTTTTCAATTAAAAATGTAAAATCATAGTCCTTCAAATGGTGTTACTTGAGATTAGGCTCTAATGCCAGTTTGAGCTCATATCAGGGTACAATACAAACCTTTTACAAGTCACAGGTATTCAGTTGGTAAAGCCACAGGCTGGAAGTGTGCATGATGGACCTTTGATTACTCAGTATCAGCTAGCTCAGTGTCCACTCATGGCTCCAACTCTGTTGTAATTTAATTTTTATTTACAAATCATAAAATTAGATTATGAAGTGTGATTTGTAGTATGATCTTGTGAACCGCTGGATTTCTTAACTGAGAGTCTGGAAGAATAGTACCAAATAGCAGGGTAGATATCAGATCAAATTTGCAGAGTGGAATTGCTAATGTGCTCTCCCCTCTAAGCTCATTTGTTATACAAGCACAGAAAGAATTTAGCAGGATGTGTCAGTTTTCAATTCAAAAACTGAAAGCAGTTTTATTAAAATTAAATGCCTGCTTGCTGTAGGAAGCAGGGTGAATGCACAACATACTGCTTGCCAGCCTTGCCTGACCAAGGCTTTCTATTTTGCAAGCCTTTTCCCCCTTCCCCCCAGCACTGCCAGCAGTGCCGCAGCCTCGGTGCCTTTGGAGCAACTGCACACGCGACCTGTGGATGCAGGGGAAGCTAAGATAGAAGTGCTTCTGATCTTGCACTTCTGGAGAGAGAGATAAAATATTTGAGGTATGGTGGGGAGGGAAGGGCTGTGCCCAGAAGAGGGTGTGGTGTACAGCATCTCAGCTGCGGTGTAGCTGCACGCCCGAGTCATCCTTAGGTGGGGAAACAAGTGGTGATTAAAGGCTGCCAGTTCTGATTTCTTTGTGTTCCATCTTCCACATCGATACTTCAGCTGCCAGGAAGAAATTAACCTTGTTAAGGGCTTGCTTTGCTTTCCGGGGCAGTAATTCTTGGTATGCCCTCTCTGCAGCCCTGACAGCTCGATACTGATACTCAACAGCACAGCTCTTCGGAAGGGTCGGGTTTCTTGTAGCTGCTGAGGGAGTTCTGTGGCAGCCACATGCAGCTACTCTTTACTGTTGTTTTAGGACCGAATTACTGCTCTGCTGCTCTTGCTTAGTGAAGAGGAAGCTGTAACTGGTACTTCCCTGCTTTGAAAGAAAAGGGAATTCTTAGAGGTTTTTTCCCATGCTGGTGGTGTTAGTCATAATCACTGTTCTCCACGAATGGACTTATGTTCGCAGTTCCAGTGGATATTGGCCTCTCTGCAAACAAGTGCTGATGCTATGGAGTTCACTTCCTCCTAGACAAAAAATAAAATTGTTTGGGTTTTCTTTCTTTTGAGTTAGCAATGCCATTATGTGCAAGGGTTTTTTTAGCGAGCCTGTGTAATAGCACTAAATCACTTCTCATTTTCCTGTTTTAGAACTTGGCTCCTCTGCCAAATTTTTTTTTTCATTATGTGCAGATGTTTTGCCACTTACTTGGGCAATACTTATTGTTAAAGCATTTCAGTATTCTTAAACATCAATTTTAATATGTTTCATGTCCTTTCTGACTATGGGGGGTCAGTCAGTGTTTTAAGAACTGCAAGGATGGGAATTTAAAATGTTCAGGCTTTTCTGTTTGTAATGAGTATCCTTTTCTGTTTTCAAGTTGTGCTCAGTTTGAGGCAAACTTGTATTGTGTAAAGAGCAGTTACCAGGAGAAGCCTAATACACAGGTCAGGCTTGAGCTGGCTTGGGTCAACATCCTGTGAAAAGCCTCCTCTTTTAAGGGAGTAGGTGACCAGGAGAGGTTGGTGCTTCTCAACTGGCACTGACTCACTTTTTAGCAAACTTTTTCAGTATTTTTTAAAATAATTTGTTACAGTCTTGTGATAGCTACTCCAGGAGCACTTCTAGTCTGCCTTTTGCTGTGTTCAAAGAGAGTTAACCTAAAAGAACCAGCTTCCATTGCTGGTTTGTTGGAGTTTTTTTATTCAGTTTTTTGGCTCACAGCATTAATTAAATGGCATTCTTTTCCTGTATCTGACATGGCTTACACTCAGAGGATCAGACCACAACAAAGCTGAAAGCCATTTGTTTGGCAGACTAAGGATGTTTGTCTTTGCCTGGAAACATTTGTAGAGCTCCTGTTGACGGAAAATGAGCTGTTCAACAAGCTGGGAGTAGTTTTTAATCTCAGTATTAGAAATTAAACTGATGAGAACTGTTTTCGGTTGTTTGTCTGCCTTTATAGTTTCCCTATGACAAGTAAGTTCCTAAAACTAAGAAAATTATTTTCTGTATTGAGAACCTTCATATTATATTTTCTGGTATTACACCTTGGTCTGTGTTCCTGTGGGCAGGGAACCTCAGAGGTGTGAGGCTTTGTCATACCCGGCTGTTTGCAATGAATTTTATTGTGTGATGATAGTTACTACATCATTTCCTAGAAGCTGATGCACATAATATTTTGGGGGAATGAAATCTGTAAAACCTTTATCCAGCATACTTTGGGAAAGTTGTGTGATGTTTTACATTTTATTCCTCTATCAGAAATAGACTATAATACATATCACAGTTTCAGGCATTTGCAGATATCCCCTTCTGTGTCAAAATGTGACACAGATAAACTGACTAAGGGTGCACAATCTGAAGTGCATTTATCTAACTAAAATTACGCTTTGGTGGTGGTTGTATCCTATTTCAAGTATTTTTATTTTTAATTTCCTCTGAGACAGAAATAGTCTGTTTTTTAAAAGAGCTTGTTCCTAGTCACCCACTTGAACAAATGGCTCATAATGTAGAAGCTGCTTTTTGACATGCTTCATTCAGGTTAGTAAAGTTAGTAATCATTTTAGTGGACAAGTGTTTTGGTGAGAGTCTGACCCCGTAGGCTTTATCTGGATATTGGGGGTGGAAGATATCAGATATCAATTGAGAGTGAATTAAGCAAACTCTCTTCAAAATTGTAAAACCTGATAAGAGGTTTCCAGTTATAGAAGCTGTGATTGAAAGTATTAATGGAGTATTCAGAATATATTATACACCAGTTTAGCTGAAATGAATGACAAACAAGAAAAAATTAGCTATAGATTCAACTGTTTTTAAATTCCTGATGATGAAGAGAGATGAGGTAGTCTTCCCTGTCTAATTACATATGAAAAAGCTCCAGAAATAACGTAGTTTAAAAAATAAAAGAAGGCAATTTTACCTCTCTAGAGGATAAAGAAAATGTGTGTGCAGAGGTTTTGAAACTATTTTGCATGGCCAATAATTTACTTGATTGATCAATCGTGAGTTCGTTTAAGCAGCTTGTCATCTAGCAAAGTGTCAGGCACAGACCTGCCTAACAAGATAATTAAAAGCATTTGGAAAACTGTTTTTCCTCTGTGTTCAGGTAGTGTGCCAATCCCAGCTGTGGCTGTAGCAGGGAGAAGGTCCCCGGGGCAGTGCAGTGAGGATTGCTCCCCAGATGTTGGCATTTGCAGAAATTCTGTGATTCTGAAATATCAGAAAGCAGAGAATGGTTAGAACAACCGGTCTCCAAATTGTGAATTTGTCCTATTGATTTATTTAAAACCCACCCCTTGCATATTCTTGTATTAAAAATCACAAAGGCGTAAGGATTTTGTTTTGATGACTCTTCGGTTGTTTAATGTTTTTTTTCTAATGTTTCACCTATTTTTTATGACAAAGTTTCACCTTTTCTTTGCTTTTATTGAGTAAATACACCTACATGTTTTTGAGTTGTTACTAATACGTGTAGACATAGCAAATTTCTTCACTTTACCTGAAATCTGACCTGTGCCAAATCTTCCAGCAGCACTTTTTTTTCCTCACTGTAATTAACAATGCTGTTTATCCCTATCCCATATCTATAAAACTCCATTTTTCTCTGTTTGCATTCCCTTGGAGCTGCGGACTTCTATTCTGCCTCAGTCTCTTTACATGAAGTTCAATATGATCTGATTCAATA
Source organism: Donacobius atricapilla (assembly GCA_013397315.1). Classification (NCBI taxonomy): domain Eukaryota; kingdom Metazoa; phylum Chordata; class Aves; order Passeriformes; family Mimidae; genus Donacobius; species Donacobius atricapilla. The sequence goes on from WBMY01012874.1 coordinate 982,421, forward strand.
TTATCTTAGGTTACTGATATTCCTGTAGAAATTTGTGTTAGGTTTCTAATAAAACATCTTCATTACTCCCATTTTTTGAAGCATGCTGTTAGAAAATAATTGACACTGAAGAACATCATCCCTCTGTAGTCTTGGGCTGGCATGGGTGAGCTGCAGAGGGAAAACAGCTACACAGTTGACTGCTGTGTAGTGTAGTGCATAAAAAGAGAATTCTTTGGTTCTCTGAATACAAGAGTATTTGTGCTTCAAGTTTTTTGTACTAATATTTTATCTTGGAACTGCGTTTAATTAATCTGCTGTTTGCCAGCTTTGTTCAAAGCAATGTTTTATATTGCAGTAACACCACCTGTGGCATTTTTAGAATTACAGTTACAAATTCATGTATATCTTAGAATAGCCTTTTGCAGAAGAGTTTTGAGAGGTGAAGATAATTAACAACTATTCAGTCATGACTCTGCTTTCATTTCTGCTTTGTTAAATGTCACTCCATATTTTCATTCAGTTACAGAAGGACAGAGTTTGCTCTGGGTGTGGCAGGCAAAGTTGAAATCTTCAGAAATAGTTTGTCAAGCAAAGCCCTCTTCACACGAGTATTAGCAGTGAGGGAGGGACAGACAGGACATGAAATGTGACAATATTCTTACAATCAATATACTATCTCTGGATTTAGGACAGGGGATATAATGTCATCGTGCAGCTTGAAATGGGCAGTTGTCCCTCGCCACCATCCTGCTGGGGTGGGCTAGAGGTGGCATGCTTTTATATGGGGGAGATGTGTGTTTTGTGAGATTTTGCTGTTAAAAATTTTCTGTACCTTGTGTGTCAGTCAGGGTTAACACCAGTGCTTGCATAAAGGGAAGCAGCACGATGGGGTCAGGAAAACACCATTTGTGTTCTGCCCTATTAATTTTGGCAAGTTCACTCAGCGTGTTGCAGTGTCCGGGCAGGCCTGAGGCTGTGTCTGGAAGTGAGTCAGTGGAGCTGTGCTGGCAGACCCAGGACTGGAGGCTGCTGTGCCTCAGTTGCCTTGCAGGAATGCTTCTGAAGGGCTCAGGGGTGGCCTTGACCTCCCTTCTCTCCTTACAACTTGTTCCTTGCTGGTGTAGTTGGATAACATGATGTTTGCACAATATAAACAGCTGATTTTTCACCTGTGATCCGCTGTTGTAGCACAGTAATTCCCGGGCCTTTAGCAAAGTACTGAAGAATGCTGAATTCATACCAGTAACATACTGCAGTGGTCTTCTAGAGGTGTTCTGGTGGGGATTCACAAAAATTTGGAATTGTACTTCTTGTGAAAGGAGTGAAAGATGTGTGAGATGTGCTAGCCAGCAGGAAGCTGCATGGGCTCACAATGGTCTTCTGACCCCAAAAGTCTGCAGACCACAGGGCTAAGGTCACTTCTTTCCTGAGCTGTCCAGAGTCCTTCCTGGATGTTTTCAGGTTTTTGAGGGTTGAATTGTTTGGGAGGGGTGTTAAGCAGGCATTTAACTCTTCCTTTCAATAAGTTCTTATTTCATGAACATCATTGAAATGCTAATAATGTTTGCCCTGTGTGTTTAAATAAATACATCAAAGTCATCAGTCTTTAAGGAGATTGGCTGTTTGTTAGTGATTTCATTAACTTATTTAATGTTTTATATTTATTTCAGCTCTTTAGAGAAGTAAGAATAATGAAGATCTTAAATCATCCAAATATAGGTATCTTGTTTCTTTCACATAATTTCCATCTCTGGAGAAGTTTTAGCTTTTTCACTGTTAAGATTGCTGTGGTGTGAGTTAAAAAGATTATTTTGCACTAGAGTGTGAATTTTTTATCTAATATAGCAGTAATAAATGGTATTTCAGAACTATGTGTTTTAAAAAAAATAAAATAAACACTTTGGTCCCCTTGCTCAGAACTGTTATTTGTATAGCTAACTGATAAATTCACGCTTTTTGACTATAGTATTGATTTTTGACTGAAGTTGGGCTCTCATAAAAAATTTGCATATACACCAAAACCAAGAGGTGATCAAGAATTTTTTCAAGTTTGTACATTTAAATGATGTGGTGCTCCTATGGGACTGTCAGCAAACTGGTAACTGATTTGTCACTACGTGTGGCAGTTCAGTGCACATACGTGGCTATTGCTGATGCTCAAATCTGTGCATGTTCTGCTTCCTTTAGTTATGTTCCCATGTAACAGAAGCAAAGTATTGTTTGTTGAGAATATGTTGTTCTGTAAGAGTTGACCCAATGTGTTACAGTATTCTTTACATAGGAACATTCAACAGGAAAAGCTTCTTTAGAGTAAATAGTCTGATATTATCAAGTGGCAGGCAAACAGGTCGGGTATTTTTCTCTCACAGAATTCTGTGGGGGGTTAACATAATAATTCTGCAGCTAGTTAACTGATGACTAAATGTCTTTCTTTTCTAGTGAAGCTATTTGAAGTCATTGAAACTGAAAAAACTCTCTATTTAATAATGGAATATGCAAGTGGGGGTAAGTACCTTTTCGCTGGAGTGACACGTATAAGCAAATTGCCAAGTGAGAGAAAGCACTTGTTTTCTTGAAAGTTTTGCTTTCTTTTTCAGCAAATATTTATGTCAAGGTAGTGTAAAATATTAAGCAAAATTTTTAATATTCATTGAGACTTGTTTGGTGAACATAAATAATAAATGTAACTTGAGAAACCAGCTTCTAAACTTACCATAACTTAGTAACATTTGTGTTTTTTTCACATCTCAAATTAATTGAGAATCTTCTTGGCTACTGATTGTTCCTGCCCACAACAAATACTAATGTTCTCAATTTATTGTATTCGTTTCCCTACCTCTTGTGTCCTATTTTGTATAAGATTTTTGGTAAAATCATGTTCAGATGAAAAATTTGTGTTTCTTTAACTGTTGCTTTCAAAAGCATGAGCATTGCAACTTCTGTTTTTAGATGTTGATGACATCTTACATATCTTAATCACAGGCCTTCTACTGTCAAGAATTGCTAGGCTTAGCCTTATGCCATTTTCGGAGGAGTTTACATGCTCTTCCTGATTGTAGAGGGGATGGAAAAATGCTCATTGTGCAGTGTCAGGTATTTTCACCAGAGCCACAATTAAGGTATTCAGGCTTAAGTTACTCCTTGCTGGCTAGAACTTAATAACACTCAGCTTGTCAGTGTGACCCTTGAGCACCAGCATCTGGGAATCTCAAACAGTTGAAGCTTTTCTTCAGGTTTAGGAAGGAGATAGACTTTTTTCAGAGAAAATGAGCATTGAATTCAGACTCCTGCATTAGGTTATGTGAAGTTTAATCAATTGCTACAAATAAAGCAAGATTCTCTGCCCACCTGTGTTTTCTTCCAGCAGCTTCCTAACTGCTCAGCCAAGATTTGCTTAAACAGGAACAGAGTGGGTATTATACCATTAAAATCCTGACTAATACAGGTGTTTGGGGAGACATCTCTGTGTGTGATAGTACTAGACTTAAAAGTGAAGTCTTATTGCCATCTAGTGATTGGCTTCTAGGAGGTAGAAAGGCCAGTGGTTCTCGAAATGAGTGAGGGTGTTTCATAGGGTGATAACTTAGAGGTAAGTACTGTACTGGTCTGAAAGGCCAGTGCAGCACCTTTTGCTTGCCATGCTGTGCAAGACAGGAATGGTTGGCAATCACAGTGGCAGGCATCAGTTTCCCTGTTTTCTCTTTACCAAGGTAGAGGTCATCATGATGCACATGAACTCTGGCTGCAGGATGAAAGACATTATGGCTACAGCTGCAACACTTCACATAAACTGGGGATAATTCTTTCCCTAGTGTTTTTTTCCCTGAATTATGAAGAAGTGTTCAGGTTTGCTGTTTCAAGTTTGAGGAACAGCTGTGAAATACAACTGAGAGAGTTACCTGAGTTGAGTATTTAGGAATACACTGCAGAAGGAAGACTATTTTATAAGAAGTCCTGACATTCCCTCAGATGGCTCAGTTGCTGCTTTTCCTGTAGTGTGACTCCTTTTTTTATTGCAATCTTGTGGAGTTGTGTATTTTAAAAAAATTAATGTGGTATTACTCAGCTCTAACCTTGTGAGGTGGCTGTCTACAAACCATGTTTTCTTGTTCAGTTGGGAATGTTTAAATATTTGAACCACTTCTTAAGCTTTTATGGGTTTTGCATACTAGTGAGGACTTCTAAAAACTGTGTTAATATTCTGTGTTTGTAGTTTTTATTTACATGACTTTGTTTTTAGTAAAGAAAATCTCCCATGCTTTTCACAAACATGTCAGTGTTTCATGGGCCAGTGGCCTGGACCTACAGCTCAAACATTGTAGTCTCTGTTGACATGTTCTAAAATGGCTGCATTGATTAAAGAGGGGAAAAACTGAAACACAGTAGATGGTCAGTAATCTGTAGTTGTGCACAGCCATACAACAGTGGGCTTGTTCAGTGCATTTTTCAGGTATGATGGTTGTGTGAGGGATTATATCAGTGTGTCCTGCTACGCTCATTCTTGTGGTCCTCCTTGTGGATACCACTTCCAAGCCTAGGTTAAAGCTGAGGTTTCTGATTTTGTTTAGAACTATTTTATACACGTGTGCAAATTAAAATTCTAGTGTTGGTATGATGGCATTTACAAATATCATCAACTGTTCTCATATATGAAGGTTTGTTTTTTTTCTGAAGCAAAAGATACTCTTGTGAGAAAGTCTATGAAGGGGTAGATGTCATCTTTGTTTACAAAACAGAAGTATGCTGCTCAGTTTCTATCCTAAGTAATTGGAAGGAAATGGTTTCCTTTGTGTATATCCAGTCACTCATTATTTTCTTGTAGAAGAGATGATGGTGTAGTAAATTGCACAGCAGTTGTGCCTTGTTCTCTTGAGCTGTCCTGTAATCATAAACTTTAAGTACAGTCATTCCAGTGAAGCTGCTGTGAGCAGCTGCTGGAGAGGAATCTCTACATTCTGAAATTGGCATTAATGTTTCTTGTTATTGAATTGTAGGGGAGGTGTTTGACTATCTGGTTGCACATGGAAGAATGAAGGAAAAGGAGGCTAGAGCTAAATTTAGACAGGTATGTATAACATTCCTATACGTCAGCTTTCCCCCCACCCCTGTTTTTAATGCTGAAATGAGTAAAGCAGCTGTCCTTTGCATTCGACTTACAGCAGTGTTCAGCATGTTGTGGGCTTGTAGCTCTGAATAAGAAAAAACTTAAGTCACAGCAATATTTTGAAGGAGTCAGTAGTCTGTTCAGTGGTGCTGGTTTCCTTAGTGCTGAGTGCCAGGGTGTCCAGGAGAGCCAGAACATAGAGACTGCTTGGTTTGGAATTGTATTCCATTCCAAAATGCATTTCCTCTGGGCTGATTTCACATGTCCTTAGCTCAGCAGGTCTGTAACATTTTGGAAGTTGTTCAAATGTAACAGGCTACCAACAGGCCAGTTTCAAAATGCAGACAGTGCATGAAATAGGGAGCCATTCACATTCATCTGCTTACATGAGAAGATACGGTTTAATAGTTGTTCTAAAAAGCCACAGAAAAGTAATTTCTAGACTTGTTTAGCTTTCTTTATGATGAATAAGCTAACCCTGCCAAGATGTTGGAATTTCATTGATCTGAAAAAAGCATTTCCATCCTACAGTAAGGTAATACTGAACATAACCAGATATTTTTGCATAACTAATTTAAATCCAAATAAATGTCTGCTTTTGTAGCATCTTGAGTTTCAGATCTGACCAGTCTTACACACTTATTCACTTCTTTTCTGTACTTGTGCTGAAATTTGTAAATACCTATTCCCTTTAGTCACTTGGATAGCCTCGGTTATGTTGTGAGAAATAATAAATGTCAAAATTATGCTCCAGCTTAATGACACTTGAAAATAATGGGTAGGGACAAGAGTGTTTCTTTGAACGGTATGTAGCGGTTTTAAACTGCTGGATTATGGCAGTGATGTGTCAGTCAGTTTCCCTGTTGGAAGGAGAAGCTCTGATGGTTTCACTTCTTAAGCATAGCCATACATAAAAGAAATTTGATGTGAGATATGAGACTTCCAGGAACTAAATTAATGATTTTGCTTTCTTTTCTCTCATCTTATGAAATCTTGTATTTACCCTTTTTAATCTTTTGGGAGAAAAAAAACCACACCAAAAAACAAAACAACCCAAAAGGAGCTGTAGACTTCATCTGCCCAGTAGTCATTTGTGATTACTGGAGTTATACAGCTTGACAGTAAGGAAAACTTTCCGTATTCTCCAACAAAGTCTTACATGTCATTTTAAAGCTGCTTTTTCACTTTCATATTCTGGTAGGTAGAGTGCTTTCCTTTGTGGTTGAGGGTTTTTGGTTTATGCTTCTGTGCTGTGGTGGGATGTGAAACAGTCGTTCCCACTTCAGCCATCTCTTCTAAGTCCCTGGCTGTTGCCTTTGTAATGTCACTTGAAGAGCTTCAGAGTAACTTGAGAGGATTGACTGTTCTCTCTCAGATGTGAGTATTGAAAACTTCTACTGATAGACTCTCTGCTCTCAGTCCTCAATTTCTTTCATCAGTAGCTATGTGGAAAAAGATCTTGCAGTAATTACATTAAAATTACATGTTTCTTCAATACCTATTTTTTCTAAAATTCTAATTTTACTCCCCTTTAGGTGAAAACTTATAGAAACAAGTCAAACATGTTTTACAGGTACACTTAGTGCTTAATTTTGTGGGATAATGTGGGTAGTACAGGATATATGTAGTTTCATTTTCAAAAAAAAAAGTGGAGGAAAAGAATTTAAAAGGGAGTTACCTGCTGAGCTGGGTATTTGACCCATCAAGAATTGGGTTTATGTACTCTGAGCCTGATGATTTTTTGAGTTGGTTTGTTGGGGGGTTTTTTATATTTCAGTAGAATAAACGCTGTCACCAGGACTGCTGTGCTCTGTCCTCCCCCAACAGCTGATTTCCTAGCTGCTGAGCTCAACCAGTTTTTCAGAGGACCTTGATCTCAAAGAAGGGAGATTCCTGAAAGCTTTGAAAACCCAGTTCCTGGGAAAAAAAAGAACCCTAAAAATAAGCAGAGGAGAGAAACTGTAGCACAAGCTGATTGGGCTCTGCTAGAGAGAAAAGCATTCATGCTGGATGAAAGTCAGGTAACTTTGATCAGAGCTTCGCATTTTATGAGATGCTAAAGCTCAGGCTGAGGGACAGTGTCAAAGGAAACAAGGAAACTAGATCTTGCTGGGTTCACAGGTCATAAAACTATTCATTTCACCTTACTGTAGTCCTGGAATAGCTTTGTATTGCTTTTGGTCGTTGTTGGAGGAAGAATGCACTCTGCAGACCTTTTACCTGATGCAGTGCAGCTGTTCTCTGTTAGATAGAGACTTATGACATAATAGTCTTATTTTTTTATAAATTTGTTAACTGTTTTAGCAGACAGTGGCTCTTTCTAAACTGAAGAAACAGTTGTGCCATGGTATTGAGATTAGTTCTCAGAATAGGTTGTACTATCTTGTGTTCAGATCATGTTTCTTCTTGCAGTAGATGTGATTCCTGGATCAAACACTTGTGTTTTGTCTGAGGAGACACTTCCTCTCTAGCAGACAAAGAGTAGAATTCAGTAATTCTCCCTTCTTTGCTTGTTAAAGATAAAAAGGAACTATGTTTTAGTCCATTTTGTTAAACATATGTTAGGTTTTTAGCAGGAAAATAGAATGTAAAAGACAGTAATCATATTATTCCAGTTGCACTTGACAAGGAGCAAAAGAAAAGGTATAAAATCTAAAAATACAACCATGCAAAATACAACCAATGGAGGAGTTCTCCATTTCAAACTCCTTTTGTGTAGCCATGTGTGAGAAATTCAGATTGAGAATATTTTGCATTCTTAATGTCACCTTTCCCATTACAGACTTCTAGGCAGTTCTGGTTCAATTTCATCCTTTTTCCACAGAAAAATCTGATGCAGAGCATCAAGTCTCCTTAAATTTGTTGTATTAATTCCCTCTCTTTTCTGCAAGCAATAAGATCTGGCCTTCTTCAGTCTTCTCACTGTTTCCCTGCTGAAGCAGTTTAGAATTCTTAATGCTGGTAGATGTTAGGACAGATGTAAGAAAACTATAAAATCCATAAAATACATCTTATTGGTGTGTTCCAGTAAAGCAGCAGAATGCTCTTAGCACTGTAGAAGGGGCCTTGAGAGGTCCTTTATCCTTTTGTCATCTAATCGTTTTACAGAATGGTTCTTCTGCCTAGACAGGGCTTCTTTAAAAACTATATTTATACAGATTTTTTAAATCACGCTTTAGAAAAATTTTTCAATGCTTCTATTGTTACTTCTAGCAAAAAGCTCAGATGCTTTTTCCCCTCTTAACCTGCCAAGTGTCAGAAAATTCCTCACACGAGAAGGTTAGGAAGTGAGGGAGCTGTCAATGGAAACAGTGATGGAGGGTAGAAGACAAGGGTTTCAGTCTGGCGCAGTGGTGCTTTGTGCTATTTTTCATTCACTTAAGACTGCTGTTCTTCAATAATTAATGTCCTACACATTGCATCATTTCACTTCATGTGGCTTGGACTCACTTCTGCAGTCTCTGTGCCATCCTGTTGCAATGCAGAGGGGTTCAAAAGCATCTCCAAAGGAAACTACTGATTGATCATCTGCTCAACCTGCCGCTCTTAGGCAGTCACAATAAAGCAGTTCAGGAGTGAGTGGTAATAGTGCTGTGTCTCTGCAATCCTGAATAAAGCCTGAGGTGTTTGTCGTGCTGTCAGCATTGGAAGCCCCTGCAGAGTGAGCTTGTGACTGGCGCTGAGGTAATAGCAGCAGAGAGAAAAGGAAGGGAAACCAAAAGGATGGGACAAGTGGTGGCATGGGAACACTTTGGCAGTTTCAGTAACTGTAAAAAGCTGAACTTGGACTCTGAAAGAGGGAACCAGTACAGAAAGGAAAAAGCAAAACCTGGATGAAGGTGTAGGGAATGGAAATAGTACTTCAACTTTCCACCATCGCATGTGAGTGATTCAATATTACAGGACACAAAGATCACTTTGGTGCTTAAGTTTCAAATACAAAACTTACTGGTGCATCAGTTATTTGACCTACCAAGAACCTTTCATGTGCTCTAAATGCTGAGGGAGAGAACGCCTGCTCCTTACCAGTCAGTACAGGAGGATCCTTACACTAAACTGGTGATCTGCTCACAAGTTATTTTCTTGTAACAGTAATGCTTCCTCATCTTTCTGCCCGGGAAGTCTTCTTAGTCTTGAATGAACACTGAAAATATATTTATTTAAATGTAGTTACTATTTTTATGTGCAGTTCCACTTATTTTAAGAAGTCATAACATCTGCCTCAGTCCTGACCATGCATGCATGACAAAATGCATTTGACTGCATTTGTGCTCACATAAGAATAATACTTTATCCAGCTTTTCCGTACATGTGAAGTTCTGCAGCAGTGCTTATGACTCTGAAGAAGCAACGTACTATGACACTGCGTTGTGTAAATAGGTTATATGGTTTGCTGTATAAAGCAGGAAAAAGTTTATGATATTTGGAAATTATGATGGAAGAAACTATTCCATTACACTTGAGAGACATAAGAGAGTTTTTCCATTGAGCTTGCTATGGTATACAAAATACACTAAACGATATGCATTTAGACAGCAGGTCTCTGTCAGATCCATAGTTGCTTCTCCTTGCACAAATTTTGACAAACAGGCTGTTTCCCAGTAGTTTCTCAAGTAACCAAAGCCCATTTCTTACCCTTTTTTCTATCTGGCATGGCATGAAAAATCACCTTTGGAGAGGGCCTGGAAAGCCTCAGTCTAGGAGGAAAGCTTTTATAGCTGTATACAGTATTGGAATGGAAATACTTCAGTAACCTTTCTGAAAGTCATTGCTTCTACTGGGCTATAATTAGCCCCACAGGAAAAACAAAATCCTCGTTCAAATATAGGAGAAAGCAAATAGATCAAATAACATTGAAGTTATTTAGCAGCTTTTTCCCAAAAATACTGGTCACTGTAGGAGTTGGTTTTGTAGCTCTGACTGGATAACTTCATGTCAACTTCAGTAATAAATGTTGAAATCTTTGGTTAAAGCTCCTGCTTCTTTGAGATGTCACTTACATAATTTGACTTGTTTTCTATCCAGATAGTATCTGCAGTGCAGTATTGCCATCAAAAGCATATTGTTCATAGAGATCTCAAGGTGAGTAGGAAAAATGTGTGTGCAGTGTGTGTGTCAGCATCTGTACCTGTGGGTGCAACCTTTGTTGTTTATAAAATACAGTTTATACTGAGCTTTCTGATTTTTTTTTCTATGTATGTTATAGCAAGTTTTGAGAAATATTTGCAGCTTAGAACAATTTTAAATAAAAGGAAGAGGATTTATATGGCTTTTAAATGCAAACATTTAATGGCTGGTGAAAGATAACCTCTCCCCCAGTGATCACATTCAGATCTGATGCAGGTCAGTGTTAGCTGAGAAATCTTTTTTTTTTAAATAAGTGGCAGTTTGATAGAGATACAGACAATAGTTGATGTTGAACAGAATGAATTACCGATAGTGATAATGAAACTGAAGTATGGCTTCTTTGTAGCTTGGCATGAAACAGCATATCTCTTCTTTAAACTGTGCCTTTTATATTGATAGTATTGCTACTTAATTTGTTCAATTTTTCATAGCTTTGTAACTTAAAAAAAAGCAAAAACAATACCACCACTTAAAAAACAGAACACTTGAAAACACTTGAAAGGTTATGTTTATTACCAAAGTACTGCAAGAATACCACATGCTATCGTGTAGGGATAGTGAGACTATATCTTATTTTCATCTGAATAGATCAAAATGTAAGATACATTTCCATGGAGAAAAACAGATGGTAACAAGTTTTCAGGTAGTTAAACAGAACCCATAGTCTGAAGCTGTTGTACAGAGATTTTTAAAACAGGATATGCTAATGATTGACTGAAGCACACCTGAAGACCTTGCAAGGAAGGGAACGTTAATGGGTATTTCAGCTTCTTGCCTTTTAAGAATGAGTAAAAGCAACCAATAGCATTCTAAATCAAGTATTTTATTCATCTTACAAACTGTTCTTTCTCTTCCAGGCTGAAAATCTATTGTTAGATGCAGATATGAACATTAAAATAGCTGACTTTGGTTTTAGCAATGAGTTTACAGTTGGAAATAAACTGGACACCTTTTGTGGCAGCCCACCATATGCTGCTCCAGAGCTCTTTCAAGGGAAGAAATATGATGGACCTGAAGTAGATGTTTGGAGTTTAGGTGTTATTCTTTATACTCTTGTGAGTGGCTCTCTTCCCTTCGATGGACAGAACTTAAAGGTAGCTTTTTGTAGACTGTGTTGGCCATGTTTATCTAATATTTTATGTAATATTTTAAGCGACTTGCTGTCAACTTACTGTATGTTCTTGTTCTGTTACCAAGGAACTTAGAGAAAGAGTGCTAAGGGGAAAATACAGGATTCCCTTCTACATGTCCACAGACTGTGAAAACCTCCTCAAACGTTTCCTGGTGCTAAACCCTACCAAAAGAGGCACTCTAGAGGTAATTGTCCAAATGAGGTGCATCAGAAAGCTCGACATATTTTGCAAACTCCATTTTTGAACTGTGACATACTATTTCCATGCTGTTCCTGTGCATATTTGTAGTGGGCTTTGTAGGTGGGATTGTTGATGAAAGCACATGACTCTTCAAAGATGCTGTTTACTGGGTTGTAACACACCTGACTCCAGTTACTTTCAAAATCCATGTGTCACTACACTTTCTGTGTCATACAACTTTCCTTAGTGGTTAGCATATGGATTCCTGCATTAATGGATGATCCACCGCATTGTTTTCCACATTTTCAGTTGTGGACTAGAGATATTGGCTGCTGTAGTTGCCTTTTGCCTGCCTTTTGTACCATCACGGAGGAGTAAAGACTAAAACAGGGCTTCCATGGACTTCTGTTGGTGCAGCTTGGATTTCCAAGACATGTCAAAGTTGTCACACTGCTCCTTGTCTGCATTGCCGGCTTTTGGCTCTCAGCTGTGAGCTGGAATACAGCTGACTGGGGAGAAGCTTGGCTTGATGTGCACAGTTGGTTCTCCTTACTGAAGCAAAGCAATAGGTGCTGGAAATGTTCTGGAAAATAAAAACTAGGAAAGATTGTAGCATTTGTTGCATAAAGAAGTTGCTCTTCCCACAGCTTGTTTTCTTTGCTGCTAAGTGTACTGTACTAACAAAACTTTTTTTTTAATAGCAAATTATGAAGGACAGGTGGATCAATGCAGGGCATGAGGAGGATGAACTTAAACCCTTTGTTGAACCAGAACTAGACATCTCGGACCAGAAAAGAATAGGTAATCAAGTACTTTCCAGAGTACAATACTGTTTGCATGATGTGGGAGGGGAGGGGTTTTCTCCACCACCACTCTCTGTTCATTTGACATTCAGAAAAAGTAACTAATCCTTTAAAATTGATACTTGATCGGGTTTATGTTCTCAAAATTAATAATTCTGTTTATATTCTTTAAATGTTCCATCCTTTCTCTTGAGCACTCAGCCAGCCTGAACATCAGAGTTTCAGTTACTTACAGAATGTCTGCTTGATTTTAGATATTATGGTCGGAATGGGATATTCTCAAGAAGAAATTCAAGAATCCCTTAGTAAAATGAAGTATGATGAAATCACAGCTACATACTTACTGCTAGGAAGGAAGTCATCAGAGGTAAGTACCATTCTTAAAACCACAAAGAAGCAAATCAGAAAGTGTCCTTAGCAGAGTTAGAAGCAAAAATCAAGTCAGTTACTATAGACATTGCATTCCTGCACAAAAATCCACTGCACCTAAAGTCATGTATGTTCTACACATCAGCAGTCCAAATTAAGCAGATTTGTTCTCACCTGATTTTGGGCCAGTAAACTCTTGGCTTTAGGCTCTCCAGAACTGTCCTCTTTGCTCAGCAGTTATTCCTCTGAAGGATTTTGTATGTAGTTACTGTCCTGGCTAGGCTAGGAGCTCAGGTGTGAATGTACCAGCTGTAACTATTTTAAGAGAACCAAGGAGCAGGACTGAACAACCTGAGAAAGTTTTTGCATTGTAGATTACCTTTCTATATGGTGCTGAGAGGACTCAGGATCAGTGAGCTGCTCTTGGTTCTTTTGCTGGGGAGCTGTTGTGGTGGCCTCTACAAAGTCTATCCTCTCTTCCTGTTAAAATCTTGGAGAACTCTGAGGGGAGAGTTCTGAAAGGACAAATGGATTTTCTTTACTGATTATCCTTTGAGGAGCTGCAAATTCTGCTGAGTTTTACCAAGACAGTTGTACAACAATGTTAAAGAAGATGGGACCTCTAAGCAACTGCACATGCCATCACTTATTTCCCATGTAGTAGAGCCATCTACCACCTCTCTGTTCCTGCTCCCAGAATGCAGTGGATGTTTTAATTTGTTTTGTCTGAACTCCATGTTTTAATACTCTCATTTGTATTGTAGTTGGATGCAAGTGATTCAAGCTCCAGCAGCAATCTTTCACTTGCCAAAGTTAGGCCAAGTAGTGATCTTAATAATAGCACTGGACAATCTCCTCATCACAAAGTTCAGAGAAGCATATCTTCTAGCCAGAAACAGCGGCGGTACAGTGATCACGGTGAGCATTTCTTATTTTCAGTATTGCAGAGTACAGTGACTTAACAGTTCTGCTCAGCTTCTGGATTTGTCTCCATCCCCCAAGTGTAACGAGAATGACAACAGCATAGTTCACAGCATGGTGGTAAAATATTTTAGTGAATAACTGATTTTTTAAATTGGTTTTGTTTTAAAAGCCTTCAAAAGACCTTTTAGAGGAACCCTGAATGCACCAACCTAATTCTCTTGTTCTGCCTTGTGTTGTCCCTTACATTCCTGACTCTGCTGGCAAAGTCTTGTTACACAAATTAAAGAGAATGTTGCAACTCCCTTTTTCATGAAAAGCACAGCACTCCTCCCCCATGCTCTTGTATGTCTGTTCAGCTTTTGTTTTCTTTTGACACTAGTAGGTCAGCTTGTGTCTAAAACTTGAAGAAATGTCAGTTTGCCAGTATTTCTGGTTTCCTGTTTCCTGAGGGTAGTGTCACTTGGTTGTCCTGCAGGAATTCAATTTCTAAAGAACAATGACTCTAACAAACTTACAACTCTTCTGCTTAATGAGAGTGCAATAGAGTAGATTAGGATTTTCTAAATGTCTTAAACATCCTCCTGCTCAGACACTTAACTCATGAAAGGAATCCCAGTTTAGGCCTACAGTCTATATTGAGAGGTTGCTTTCCTTGGGGGGTCTTCTGGGATGCCAGTTACTGGGGTTTTTGATACTTGTAAAACATGCTTTAGCTACATATTATATATTTATATGTTTATGTATTTACATGTATTCTTTATGTCCGTGTATATACATACATACACTTTTAAATTAATTCTTATTAAAACGCTTAACTAAGAAGTTGATGTAACTTGATGTATCCTCTTCAGAGGTGTGAGATGTCAGAAAACACAATTCTGACACTTTACCAGTGTCCAGGAGGCTGTTCAAGCAAGAGCAGCTTGCCACTGTTGGAGGGGCTACCTCATTCTCGGATGCTGGGAGCAGTTGTCTGTTGTGGCGCACGTGTGGAGGCTGGTGATGAACCACTGCCCCTTCTGGCTGTTGCAGCAGCACAGACCAGCAGCCATCAGTGCTGCCGGTGCCCCAGGGTTGTGTCACCAGCTGCCTCTCTTGGGAAATTGGCTTAAACAGCATATGGCAGCGCTGTGCTAATGAGGTTTGGTCTGGTTTGAATCAGTCAGTTCCTTGTTCAGTGTCTTTAAAATGACTCTAAACGTTTTTTCTAACAAGCCAAACGAGAAACCTTAATGAAATTCTTGAAATTTGCATGGAAATCAAGTAGTACCTTCACCTTGCAAGGTTTTTGCTTTTCACAGTGTTCTACTGTTTCCTGAAATACATCTATTTCAGTAATTTAATTATCTTTTTGCAACTCTGATGCCCAGTATTCCCTATGTTGGTTCTCATGTGTGACTACATTTCCATTGTGATAAAATATAGTTGCTGAACTTCTGAGAAGAAAAATCCTTTTCCTGTTTCTTTTATTTGTTTTTTTAAGCTGGACCATCCATCCCCTCAGTAGTGGCATATCCCAAAAGAAGCCAGACTAGTACTACAGACAGTGACCTCAAGGAGGAAGGAATTCAGTCAAGAAAATCCAGTAGTAGTGCTGTTGCAGGAAGAGGAATTGCACCAGCTAGCCCAATGCTTGGAAATGCCAGCAATCCCAATAAGGCTGATATTCCTGAACGTAAGAAAAGTTCGGCTGTCCCTAGTGTAAGTAGAAACATATATTTATCAAAACCATTCATTTTTTTGAGGCGTAAAAAAGTGTTAAACCTGTGATATATCGGTGGTGCTGATTTTACGTTTCATTTATCAAATGTAGGTATTTTTTCCCTCACAATGTCAGCTATGCAAGTTACCTCTTAATAGTCTTGAAGTAGTCAATATTATAATTAGCATTAGTACCTCTTGATAAACAGACATGATTTTAGTATTAGTAAAGCAAACAAAAAAAAGGTGGTTTTGTTACTCCTGATATCACCAACCACTCCTCTATGGCATCTGTACAGAAAAATGAAATCTCTATTTTTGTTATCCTGTTTTATAGTTTCATGTGTATAAGAAATCACCTAATCTTGGTCCTCAAACATGCTATTTTAAGTCATAGTTATGTTGTTAAGATTATCAAAGAAATGTAGTTCTAAAAACCTTTCAAAGATGTATTTCAGCCTGTATTCAAAAGCAGTGTGCCTGGCTTTTGTCCTTGTGGGCTTCCCCCACCTGCCTCTAAACCACAACAACAACAAAAATAGACAAAGGAGCAAAAGTAGTGGATGTAGATGTTTAGCAATAGGCAGTGTGCCAAAAGAAAGAAAATCCTTTGTTCATTTTGGCTTTAAGTTGTGTTCTCTCTGGTTCCTCCCTCAAAGGCAAAATTGGAAATCTGTTTTCACATAATGCTTCAGTCTTGTGACATTTAATTTCTAAAACTTTGGGGTTTTATACTGAAAAACTTCCTTCTTTTCAGAAGAAAAGAATTCTCAGTCTTTTATTCAACTCGTTCAACTTGCAACAGAACTTTTTTTAAAATGATCCCACAAAGCTGTCATATTTATTTGTTCATAATACTCAGCACCATTACTTAAAACAAATGAGAACATAACTTTCTGAGCTGTAGCTTTTTGACAGTCTGAAGCAAAAGAAGTAAAATGGAACTTGTTTTATGTTATTGGCCCTGTATTGTCAGTTGGCTCAGTGGCTCATAGTGACTTGGCTCAAGGATATCAGCCCAGAGTTTCCTTGGAAAAACACATCTACTGTAGCAGCTGTTATTCATAAATGTGAACAAGAATCCAGGATTTTGGGGGACCCTTTTTTGATTTTTGTGGTCCTGCACATTTTCCCTTTGTTCTTGATAAGTCCAGAAACAATTCAGATTTGTTCCTTTCTTAAAAGACAGTTCTTCGCTATTTAATCTCAAAATGGTAGGATAATCAAATCAGTTTTGTCCTGCATTCAGTTGTATGGTGCTTCATTCAAAAGATTTGTGTCACAGTTACAACATACTTTACATTCAATATCTTTTCATCTGCTGTTTTGTGCCACTCCCAAATATTGGGGATTTATTCCAGTAGGCTTTTTCCAAAATTCTTACTACTGTACTTGAAATGAATTTTCAACTCATAACCATACAATGCTTCCCTGACTCAGTGTGCAACTGATCCAGCTGATCTTTTACTAGCAGTGATACCAAGTGGTGAACAGGAAATCAGACTTACGTGGTCACTCAATAATTAGTGTTTAAAATTGTCTCTGTTTATAGCTCTTCACACCAGACAGTTCAAACTCTTCTTTTTTTTTCTTTCCTTTTTTTCTTCCCTGCAAAAGATGACACTTGGGCTTTCCGGTTCTTGGGAATGAAGGGTAGCAGTGACTTTTTGCTCATTTCCTGCAGCTGAGTAGGGAGTTCTGTTTCTTACAGTGTTGACATGCATCTAGAAGGAAAAAATTATTGGAGTTATCATATTGTCCTGAAGTTGAAAAAAGTTTGAGGTGAAGAGAGCTTCTGTTTCACTGAGCACTGAAGTCCTGAAATCTGTAATATGATGAAAAAACACTGAAGAGATGGAAAAATACCCTATAAAAACAATGATTGTTTTGACAGAACAGCAAAAGCAGTAGAACCAGTCCTTGCTGGAGACCCTTAGTCAGTTGTGTGCTGCTCTTATTAAATAATAAAGCTTAAAAGCGTGCACTTAAGGATAATAGCTGTGCTTGTAGAACAGATAGCTAAGTCTGGGACTGGAGTGAGGGGGCTCCAAGCTGCACTTCTAAAGTTGACAGAGTGCTTAAACTCTTGTAAACCAAATAGTTCTGCAAGCTGAACAAGTACACATCAAAAATCTTCAAGCTATTTGGGCAAATACCAAATTAATCATGAAAACCTGCTACAGACGTTGGCTAGTTAGCAGGAACCGGTATATCTGTGTTTTAATAATTCCTCGTTTGTTTGTTAGAACTTTGGATTTTTCCTCAATGTTGTAAAAAAGCCATCCCAGAACCCTTAGAATAGCTTTTAATTTAATAGAATTTTTAATTTAAGAAAACTGGAAGAGAAGAATAGGTGGTAGATTTGGAAAATCATCCAGGACCAAATACCATACTAGTGCTCTTAACTAAATAGATTTGTTCACTACTGTAAGTCAGAAGCTTTTTTTGAAAGTATTTCATCAGTGGTGTCTGTTAAAGGGAAAGAGCCTGCCTGAGCAGTGCACACAAGACTCTCTATGAGAAGAGCAGGACTCTGTACCACAAATTCATCCTTTGTGCTGTGACTGGACCTTGTGCATGTGCTCACAAGTCTCAGCATGTGCTTTTGCTGTGTCTACTCCTCCTGCAAAGAAGGCAGACGATGCCATGAAGATGAACTTAGGCAGCTAACCTGACCCTAGGCGTTGTCATTCCAGCAGGGAGTGGGGTGCTGCTCACATCAGTTTCCAGTGCTGTGCACCTGTGCTATTTAGTCATGTCCAGAGATTAACAGTCTGTAGATTGGCTGAACAAAAAAGTCACAGCTGAAGAGCTTCCTTGATGAATCGTGAAAGGTCATACACTAGAAAGTGTAAAGGCCCCAATACCAAGACTATTCTTGCCAAAACTGAAATATGAAACCTTGAAATGCTTAAATCTCTTCCCCTGACCTCTGAAATCTGAGTCAAACAGGAAAAAATGTATACTGATGCTTCCATTTCTGCATTTCAGAATGAGCGAGGAAAGCGTGTCCTTGCAGTCCTCAAATTTCAGATATGAGTATCAACACTTGTCTGCTCCCAAACCTGAAAACACATTGTCTTAAAAGTCTGCACCAGCACAGACATTGCAGTCTTGTCTTTCCAGATGTGCAACATGACAATACATTGTAATGTTATGTGGTGTTTTCTCAAAGGAAACCAACATTTCATGTTCAGAGGGAGCAGGTGGTAAGGAGGAAGCCACTGTTTATTGTGCTTATTTCCCACCAGAAGACCAGTGTTGGATATTTTAGGTGCTTCATCCCCTAGTATGTTCAGAACACAGAACAAAATGATCTGCAAGCACTAATGAGCTATATTTCACTGTATCATTTGTTT
This sequence comes from Donacobius atricapilla, assembly GCA_013397315.1. Classification (NCBI taxonomy): domain Eukaryota; kingdom Metazoa; phylum Chordata; class Aves; order Passeriformes; family Mimidae; genus Donacobius; species Donacobius atricapilla. Next base: position 1,001,103 of record WBMY01012874.1, read on the forward strand.
GTGAGGCCTCCATGGAGTGTCCTGCACAGTGTGGCCTCCAATAGCAAAGAAATAAAACCTCACCGTTGGTGCTGGCAAGCTTAGTAAAGAGAAGGGAGTTTATACAGTGAGAAATGCTAGAGGAAAGTAGAAGAATCAGGGGTGGGTTATTTTTAAATAAATAAACATATATGAAGACAAGAAAAGTGTAGGGAATAAAGTACAAGGAAAGGGCCAGGAAGGCTTCTGCTGATGCCTGGAACATGCTTATCCCTAAGGAATGTTTAGTGAAGAATACTTGAGAACCCTTCAGACAGCTGCATGCATCTTCCAAGTTAATTAACTGTTCTGCTGATCTAAAATACCCTTTGTCTTTTTAAAATACCCTTTTTTTTTGTACTTCTTTAACACCAGAAGGTTGTGCACTTCACTGTTGCATTTTAATTTGTACATTTGTGTAAAAAGATGTGTAACAAACAGGTCAGCAGTCTGTTAGAGAAGATGGGTTCATGGTTAAACAGCTCAGGGAATGTGTTGCTGGAGACTCCCTAGATAGCAGATATTTTGCCTTAAGGCACTGGAGGAGCTTTTGCTAGTTATTGAGAATGCTCCACTTTAACAGTTTTATTTCAGGTTCGGAAACAAAAAAGGTTTGGCTACTCTGCTTATGTGCTTGAACTAGTTTTTCCTTTCTTTTTTTTAAATCCTTCTTGCCATGACTCTCTCCTGTGACCGTTTATGCGAAACCTTTTCTTAATGCTATTTTTAAAATCCGCTGAGTTTCCCTTGTCCATCATAGCATAATTCTTCAAAGACCTCCAAAAGGTTGGTTGAGCATGAAGTCCCCTGCCTGATTCTTAGTGGCCCTCCTTACTCAACATGTGCTTATCCAGGTGCTGACCAGTCATTCCCTTAAGCTGGCCTCCTCCAAGACTTTCCCCAGCAGTGATGTTTGAAGTTTATAGCCTTTTTTGCTTCCTGCTTTGCCCCGTGATCCTTTTCTTTAAAGAAAACTTTTAAAGGTTTTTTTTCCACTTTTCCAACCATTTGCAGTTTCCTGTGTTTTGTTCTTGGGGTGGGGAGAAAAAATACAAAGGCTTGCCAGCTTTTACTTCCTCTACGACCTGGGGGTGCATGTTTGTCTGGACCACCGTGCTTTTCCTACAATAATTGCATCTAACTTTTTATAATTCTGTTATCTGTGAATTACCTATAGCTTCTCAGTCGTTCCTGGAAAATTGACCGCCAACTTGGGCATATCTCCACCCTCTTTCTCTGTAAAGACAGAGGCAAAGTAATTCTATTTCTTTTCTCCCCTCTAAAGTAAGGTCTGTAGTTTAAGTTCCCCTGGTTCTCTTGTCCTCAATGTATTATGCTTGTATTTAAATGTGTATTTTAAAAGATGTCTTACTAAAATTCTCTGCAATTTGTCTCTTACTCTTCCCTGTTTTTAAAACTTGTCTAGTGTTTCATAGTATCTTAATATTTAAAAGTCCATGTTTACCTTCCCACTGAATTTTACCACATTTGTTTGTTAAGTCTTTGCTTTCCTATCTTGTTTAAGGGTATGATTTTAACTTAAAGGAAAATTCTCCAAGCTACAAGTGGTAAAGTATTTCAAAACCAGGTTATAAAGACACAGGCTATCCAGATGTAGAAGAATGCTGTAATTTGTAATTCTGAGCATTTGTAATTAAAAACTTGAAGGAATATTAATTTTGAGCCATCAATATGAAATACAAGAGCAACTTGTTAGAATTATTTTTTCTGATTGCATTATTCCTTACAAATACTAGATGGAGTTTGTACATTAAGTTATTTAATTATTGTAAGTTTTAGAACTGTGTAGAACTAGTATAAAGTAAAAAGTCTTCAATTATATGCAGGCTAGCATCAGAAAAGCCTTTTGTGGGGAATAACAAACCTATGTTTTTTAATTGTAGAATAATACTACCCCTGGAGCAATGACACGGCGCAACACATATGTTTGTAGCGAAAGAACCACTGCTGATAGGCATTCAGTGATACAAAATGGCAAGGAGAACAGGTATATGAAATGTCTTCCTATGGTGTATGTCCCTTGTCTTCACCTTTCCAAAAAAATTGTAATGCCTAATTTAAAAATAAGTAATATTCTTACATAATTCTTAATGAAAGGTGAGTACAGATCTTTGGTTATAGAGCACCTGTAAGTATGTTGGGGCTTGGGAATTTTTCCTATATTTAATTTTATTATCTTTATACTTAGAATGTAAAAGGAAGTTTCTAATGTCTGGTTAAATACATGAAATGTTTCTAGCAGCCTTCATCTTAAATCTGTTATGAACTCTGTAGCCAAACAGCATATGCTTGCAAAAGAGCCTTGCTTAGTGTCGGACTACATCTTTCTTGAGCCATTCTCTTTTTCACTCTAAACTCTGTTTCACTGGGATTATTAGAAATATCAATTTTGCTGCAAAATCTCAGGGAGAAAGCAATTTTTTCTGAGCAAAAATGAAATGGTGATCGGCCATTGTCTTGAACTAATAATGTTCCTTTCTGATACTGTGGCAGTCTAATTGTTTCCCAGGATTTACAGAACTCAGCTGCTTCCCTCCTCAGGGTATCTCCATATTCTGAGTAAAAACAGTCAGAGGAATAACAAATTGCTTTTTCATTTACTGAATGAAAGCCCGAGTAGAGCATGCAGTGGAACTGGAGCTAACCACTGTATGTGCTGGCACTGTGGTCACATCTACTGCCATCCTGTGAAGACTGAGAAGAGCTGTCAGAAATAATGTTATAGTGAATGTAGATATCAGATATAGAGTTGGGAGGAATACCACCAAATTTCCTGGCTGGCTGAGGTATTTTAATTTCCAGCTCTTCTCAGAATTTTACTGCTGTCAAAAGCTGGTAACAATTAAGTAGTTAACCCTTGCCAGGAGAGCACTCAGCTGGTACTTAAATGAATGTGTACCTCTCTACTGTGCTTCCCAATTTTCTCCAGCCCTTCCTAGTATTATGATATTTTGTGACAGGGTAGGAAGAAAGTACCTATTTTCTAACTTGTGGCAGAAGATCTGGCGTTTTTTGCAGAAATTTTTTTCCCTTCCTTTGGCAGCTTATGTTGAATGTTGCCTGTCTATTCCCTGTTTGATTCCTGAAGCCTAGGGATAAAGAACATGATTTGGACCCTGTCTCTTCCTCCTAGCTTTCTGCAAATGGAAAGTGATTAAGGAAAGAGTCGAGTCTAAGTTTAAAGACTGCCAAAAGTGTAGTTGGCTAGCTGGGCCTGCAGGCACCCTCTCTTGTGAAGTACAGCACAGCAAGTTGGTAGTGTCTCTTAGTGTGTCTGTCTCAGCCTTCATTGGTTACTCCTTGTTAATGTTACCAAGTTGTTTAGGTTAAAGCTCACCATCCTTTCTCTGATTTGATATGTTAATAGCTTTTTTCTTTCCAAACATTCCTTGAAAAAATGAATCTTTCTGTCCATAATAGTTTTGATATTTTTTTATTACTTGGTTTAATACAATTTTTTTCATCCTTAAACTAATATCTTGTCTACAATTTCTTTATTAAATGTTTAAAAGCTATTAGATATTGTTTACTAGGAATGCTTGAGATTTAGATAGTCCCTTAATTTGGGAGTAAGTTCCTACTCATAGATAGCTATCTTTTGAAGTAATTTTATTTCCCCAGCTTTTCAGGAAACTGATGTTTTTCTTTTGTTTGTCACATATAGACCTTAAACTCAAAGTTAAGATTGAGTAACGCTTGACAATTATATTAGTTGTGTTTTATATTCATAATTGGTTATCCTTGTGTAATTTACCTTTTATTGTCAATATGATATTTAAACACAATTTGCTTTCTCTACAAACTAGCCTTATTTGGGTCATTTGAAATGTCTGAGAATTTATATTTGCACAGGTAAAAAATGTCTTTATGCATTTTTTGATTACTACATTCATTAATTTTTATTGAGGGTTAAAAAGAGAAAAGATAATGAGAATTCATTGCTAATTGTATTACAGTTGGAGACTTGTCATTGTCTGAAACGCTTCAGTACTAAATTGCATATCCATTTTGGCACAGTTTCAGAATTACTGTGATTTGGCACAGAATTCAGAATTTACATTTGAATGTATTTTGTTGCTATAACTGGGTAAAGCATTGACTGGTCACATGAAATGCAGGGACCTTTAATGAAGGAAAAATCAACATGGCTATTGATGGGACTGGCTCTTCAGAATTAATCTTTAATGTTAGTGTACTCTCAGCTTGGCAGAAAGTAACTCTAGAGACTTGTTCTTTTTTCTTCTGTAAAGCAAGCTCTGAAGTTGAACCTGGGCTTTGTACACATCCAAGGTTTAGTTAAAAATTACTTCCGTGCTTTTGAAATGTCTGTTGGTGGCTAATGTTACAGGCAGGAGTAATTGGTGTAAATGGTTTTTTACAGATTGGATTTTAGATTTTCCATAACTAGTCAGATACTGGCTGTGACCCAGTAAAAACTTGGGAGACTTACCGTAAAAGGCAAGATGCACACATTTAAAATCTCTATTTTTTTCTGTAGAGAAAGTGTTAAAATATTGCTTATTCTGCTTTTATCTTGCCCACTGAATTCTGAGAAAACACTATTTCCAAACATATGAAAACATCAGTAGATCTGATGCTGGAGAAAGTAGTGTTGAAGCCCCATGCCAGACTGGTAGAAGCAAAGGGGTCTAAGTCTCCCATCTCTGCTTTAACACATTGTGTGGCTGACACAGGCATTCTGCTGGAGACGACTCTGTTGGCTTTCCTCCAAAGCCTGAGCATTAATTAACGCACTTGGGGACATGAAACACTCTTCATAATGATAGGCAATTGCTTTAAATCATTTGTAACACAAATGATTTACAACAGCTTCAGATTTTTAATAAGCCTTGGCACTAATTGGTGACTGTTAGTTCACTGTTCTGTGTTCCCAGGCTAGTAATCCAAAGAAGCTGATTTCTAGCAAAGCATCAGAGGAAGAGAAGGTCCCTTATTGATACCTTTAGATGTCACATCTTTGGAGGCAGGTGACTAAAAACTTGGGTCTTGTGTTGTCAAACTAGATTCTTTATCTTTTGCAGTAAATATAGAGGAAAGGAGCTGGAAGAGCTTGAGAGACTAGTGACCAGTGACTGTGACTTCAGGGTATTAGTTTTGAGATGAGTGTTCGTTTTCTTACCATTCCTTAAAACCCTGAGTAATCTGAATGCTGGGCCTGTGTTGAAGGCTTCATTGTAAGTAGTGCATGTAGTTGTCATCCTGGCAGATTCAGCATTGCTGAGATGAATGCATGACTCAGGTGAAGTTTTTCAGATCCTGAAAAGTTAAAAAACAAACCAAAACCAAGTATGTTTTGCTAAGCGTTGTAGGTAGCAGTTCAGATGTCTGAGCTGTGTGGTGTTGTTCTGGTGCTTTGGGAGCCAAGCCTGAGAAGTGGGTGAGCTGACACTTGTAGCTGCACTAGCATTCTCCTCTCCAGGGTCTGATGTACCAGAATTGGGTAACAGGACTTGAGTTGGTGTGTGTAACCATGAAGTAACTTGGATGTGAACATGCAGTGTCGTGACACTGTCTCTGAGAATTATTGGCATTTTAACCTCCAGCAAAATTTCTGAATTACAGCTGTCTTACTTCTGAAGCAAACTTCAGATGAATGATGTGGTGGTGTAGTCTGAAAGGCCCAAAACATCTTGTGGTTTCTCACTTTTCTCCTATCCTTATTTTTACTAGATAATGTGAAGGCTGCAAAGAGTATTTTGGCCTAAATAAATAAATAAATGTAATGCTCCTATTTGAACATATTACACAGCTGGCAGTTTACTAGCCATTCTGCTAAGGCGGTGCTCTATACTTTCCTTCAAAGCCTGAATGCTAATTTGGAGAATTTAATGTTCATGGTCAAAGTAATACAAGGTGCTCTTCAACAGTCATTCTTCTTTCTTCAGAGAACAGCAGGCATGTCCAATGCCTACTACATGTTCAGGTTCATCATTAGCAGCCTTTTTCTTTTGGCCTCTGTGGAGTTGTTAAAGATCATGGTATTTCTGGTTTTGATTGTACCTGTGAAGTCTCTTGGTTATCTGATGTAGATTTGACAGCTTGCCCAACTTTCACTAATTTCTTTTAACGCTGATGCATTCTGAAAACAAAGGATTTCACTGTAGTAATGGAGCTATCATGAGTCTTTTGGAAAGTGCATTTGGTGGGGGTTTTAATGCATTGTTTACTGTTAAGAGCAATACAAGTTACCTCAGTGCCTTTTCGTAGAGCTTTGTCATAGAATTCCGAGTTACTCAGGTTTTGTACATCAAGGAGGGTATCACTGCAAACTAATGCTAATGTTAAGAGCATGGTCACTTATAGATCTCCAGTGCCATGTAATTAAGGATGCTTTTTAAGGGGAGTGTAGGGTAGTTACTGCTGTTTACATAGAAGAGGAGGACTGTTAGAGTTCGTGTTCTTTGATAAACCAGTTAATAGAAGGAAAAGTTTGCTTTTTTTTTCTATGCAGTAGTTTGTTGTTGGTCCATCATGCTCTTCTTTCTGCCTCTGCCTGAACCCAAACCCCCTCACAGCCTGACAGAAATGTTCGCTTACGCAGCTAGCCCTGCTTCAGTTTGTACCACATCCTTCTCCAGTGTTCGGCTGCGACATCAGAAGTCGATGTCCATGTCAGCCTCTGTGCACACGAAGATGATGTTGCCTCCAATAGACAATGGCGCAGATAACTTCAGGCCTATGTAAGAACCAGAAATCGTTGTGACACTAACTTAATACCCACTGCTTCTTAACTTTGTGCTGTGGAATTTTAGTCCTAGATTGTTCTAGTATATTTTGCCCACAAGATGTGTGTTTCCTCATTTTTTTAGTCTTGTTTACATTTGTCTTGTGGTGTGTCAGGCTGTCTGTGACATAATCCTGCAATAGTGAACCTTAATTTTTTCCTATTGTTAGGAGTATTGGACATTCCCTATTGTCAAAGTTTGTGGGAGACTTTAACTGTGTATCCTGAAGGACTTCACTACTTGGAGCGGTTCGCTTGTAGAGAATTTTGTGTAGGATACTTTCAAATTAGCAAGACCTTCAAAGATGTATGTACAGAATGCGGAGGGAGAGACAATAAAGTTAGCTATTCTCTTTCCTGGGAGGAAACTTTACTGGTCTATTCTTTTATCAGTCTTCTCAGTGAAACACTGTAGGCCTGGTTTATCTGGTCTTTTCCAGGATACTCCTGTTGCACTTTTCTGCCTATGTAGGTTTCTGTTTCGGCAGCCTCTTAACCCTAACTTCTTACAAGTTTTGATTCCATACAGTGCTGTAATAACGTTGGTATTCCCAACCTTGGCCTATACAAAAGTGTCCGCTTATGCTTTACTGTAGAACGTAGTGTCTTGTGTTTCCTGCTGAGCCGCGGTGCCTGTGTGAAGGCGTTCTAGCATTGGGTGTTTTTTTGTTTTGTTTTCTGCCCTAGCGCCATTCCCGATCAGAGAACTCCCGTTGCTTCAACCCACAGCATTAGCAGTGCGACCACCCCTGACCGTATCCGTTTCCCCAGAGGAACGGCCAGCCGGAGCACGTTCCACGGGCAGCTGCGCGAGCGCCGCACCGCCACCTACAACGGCCCACCCGCCTCGCCCAGCCTGTCGCACGAGGCCACGCCGCTCTCACAGACCCGCTCCAGGGGCTCCACCAACCTCTTCAGCAAACTAACCTCTAAGCTAACGAGAAGGTAAGCCTCTGGCAATGCTGGTGCAATGTTTCTGTCTTTTGTTCCTTTTTATTGTAGAAATACTTCGTTGCTTAGCGGTTTTGTCCGCTGATCATTGGCTTAAGTTCTGCAACTTAAAATGCAGTTGCTTATGATTTTTTTCGTAGTTCTGTTTTGGTTACAGAAGCCATTTGGTTTTGGGTGTTGAGTCAAATGAGATTAAATGTGAGACAGTTTGGTCTGTGCTCTCTTCTGCGCTCTTCAGCCTCATGTCTGAGGTACAAATGCTGCAGAGATGAAACAAAGCTGCTCAGTGGCTGCATAGTCCATCAGTAGATGGCATAAACTAGGATCCCAGACTAGGTATTTGATGTAGCATTAGAAGCTCAGGTTGTGTTTCCCAGTCACTTAGTCCATCAGTGTTTCCAGCATAACCTTGCTGGCAACACAGAAATAGAAATACCATAGGTGAAAGGGTAGAGGTAGGAGACTAAAGCTTCTGTTGGCAGTAGTGCTGTCACAGGCCATCTTAAAATAATGGCAGTATTAGGGTTTCAGTCTAGGCAGGAGTCTGGTCAAACCTTGAAAAATTTATTCCCACTTTGGCCTTTAGTTCATGTGCAGGTTCTATGTTAGGTGTGAAGTTGTGGTGGTCTAGCCAAAGCCAAGCTTCATCAGGTTTTGCTCCTGCACTAACAATTTTTATTCTAACTGAATTTCTAGTTTCAAATCCATAGATAGTTTAGATTAGTTACTACAAACCCTAAAACTGAAAATAGTTTTTTTCCTTCTGTATTTAAAACCTGTCAGTTCCCATACCACATACTTCAGACCATTGATCTCCACAACTTGGATTTGAGGACTTGTCTTTGCTTTAAGATAATCATCAAGCTTCTGTACACTCCTTATCGGGTGAAGTTTTTTGCACAAGATCACTCTGATCTTGGCCTGCTAGCTTTTGTTTTAAGCTTATACCACGTCAGCAGCAAGCCATTTCCTTCCTGTCTATTATATGAGAGTATAGATGCCTCCCTCTCAGTATTCCCTTTGCCATCTCCCATTCTTACAAAATAATGCTAGTTTTTCACAAATGGCTGATTTCAGTTTAGAGAGTGAATTTCCTTAAAAATACAGAAGTTGCTTCTTTGCAAAACAAGAACATGACAGTCTAGCCTTTGATAGATGTTTTAATTTGCTCAGTTCTCTGCCAGGTAACACTTCTCTGGGAAACACTGTGCTGTAGGAAATTTGGTTTGGGTTTTTCCCCTTCTTTTTATGTTGAGAGAGAGAGAAGTTTAATTTGAATATTTTTTAAGTGTTAAGCCATCTGCTTTATGTCAAGTGAAGTCCTAATCAGCCACATCCTTTTTGCACGTCTTTCTTTCTGTACTTTTGTTTGTAATATCCTTACTTGATTTTCCATTTGACGTTCCAAATGTGGACGTTCAAACTGTGAACATGCAAACTTTTCACTCAGTTGTTTAGGCAGCATTCAAACTTCTATCATTACCTCAGAGTTTCAACTTTTGCAGTGCAGTGTGGTTTTCTTGAAGAAGTCTTTCCCCACAACTTTTGACAAGAGTGTGAATTCCATCTGGACTTGGCTAAATAACATGCAGTTGTAACACAATAGCAGAATTACAGATGATTTGTTTGCTCTTGGAAGATCTCTTGCAGATGGGGCTCTTTTATATTCAGTGCTGTACAAACTACTGAGGAGGTGGATAGTGCCACTGAAGGGCATGGTTATGTTTCTTCCCGTTAAATAAAAATTCTAAACCTTATTACTTGTTAATTTATTGTAGCATTCTTTATGGAGAATCTTTTGGTTATGAACTGCTTACATTCTGGTGTAGGCAATTGTTACAGCTTCTGCCACTAAAATAGCTAAATATTTAAGGCAGTTTTTGGCACAACATGGTTGACCTAATGTTACGAAGAAAGGAATAAACCCAACACTGAAGATACTCAAGATATAATTACAGCAGAGTTACTAATTTTTGCTTTCTATGGTAAATATATGAAGAAAATCCAAATATATTTTTACCCGACCTTGCAGATTTTGCATTTTAAAGTTTTTTGACACCAGTACATATTTTTAATTCATAATAAATACTGGTTACATATTTCCCCCAAAAAATTGAAAGTAGCAGTTCCAGGAGTTTGACTCTTCAGCCCCTAAATCATCTGCCTGAGAATGTATTGAAGTGTAATTTAATGGTGCATTTAAAATGAGATATTTTTGCATGTTTTGCTCTAAATGCCTTTTTTAATTTATTTTGTACAAATTTTTTGTTAATTATTATTTTGGCTTAATTTCTTTTAGAAACATGTCATTCAGGTTTATCAAAAGGTAGGATTTGTTTATATTTAAAAAAAAGTGGCTCCTGCAATTAACAAAAGATTTGGCTTTTCTAGCCTTGGTTTTCTGAAAACTAAACTTCCTGCTGAGAACTAAATACTTTCTTTCTTCAGAGGAAAGCATAGAATAAATCCATTAACTCATGATGATACCTAAGAATCTGTGGCACCATCTGTGTTGTATAACAAGATGCTAAGCATGCCTTGTGAATTCTTCTTTCTTTGATAGAGTTGGTAGTGCCAAAGTAATTCTGTTCTCTGTACTAATACACTTAGCATGCTTATGTTTGAAGAATGAGGTGTTTGATAACAATGATGAAAGTATAAACAAAACATAAGGTTACAAGCAAATAAAGGTAAGTAATGTTAAATTTATATTATCTCTCTGTTTTATGATATTGAAGAGAAAAAAAGGTTTGAAGTATTGCCTGCAGCTGAGCACAGTTGTGAGTTGAACATTTTTGTGTGGAAGATTGAATGAAGATTCAATAGCTGTGTATTTATTTTTAAATGGAGTGCATTTGTTGAAGTGAATTGCAGCCGAAGTGCAAATACAGCACTTCAGTTATAAACAAAAAGTAAAGCATTTATGCAAATTTATCAACAAAAGGGAAAAGCTCAGAAGTCTGATTCACATTTCAAGCCAGAGGATTGCATTTAGTTTTGCAATTTGGGAATGAATCAAGCTGCTATATTTCTCATTAATCTGCTATGATTCATGAAAATCGCTTATACAGTTTTGATGTGCAGGTAAATTTTCCAGTAGAGTTTTGTAATAGCCTGTTTAGTTGTACCACATCTTGGAACTTCTTCAAGGGTAGTGCTTCCAGTTTCCTACTACTGATCAAACCCAGGGAGATGGGGCCAAAAACCAGGCATCTGTTTTAACCTTCAGAATACAAGGCTATGCTTGTGACTAATTTGGCGTTAGACCCTTCCAAGGAAATGCTTAAATTGGGGAGTTCTGACATATGTAAATTGCTGCCTAAATGTGGATTTATTATGTACAGTGTGAGGCTAAAGGTACCCTACCTGATTAACTGAGTAAATTCCATGCCATGGTGATAATAATCAGTGCTCTTCCAAACATGTCCATGTTTGGAGCTGGTGTTGGTTGGCTTGGCTGGCATTGTCACAGCTCACTTGAGAAAATGCAGCAACTTAGTTCAGGAAAAAAACCATCCAGCTCAACATACAGCTGAAACTGAGCAGTGACAGTGGCTTTAACCCAGCGTGCATCATGAGCTGTGGGGTGCAGCCCACCTGTAAAACAAAGGATTGTGATCTGTGCAGCCCTCCACAGCTGGATGCGTCTACGTTTGTTCTGAAGAAAGATGGGAAATGCTAATATGAGTACAGTCTTAAACTAGAAGGTTACTGTTTGAATTTGAGAGTTCAGGTAATTTTTTAAAAATTGCCTTTGACTTGAGGCTAGGAGTCTTAGACCATGGTGGAAATATCTGCTACAGCTTCTATGAATATGTCTTTTTCAATAAGAAATTTATAAAGACTTACATGACCTGCACAAGACCAGCGTGCTTTTAAAATTCTGTTTTAAGTACATGTCATGTCCCTCTATACCTGATCTGTATGTAGGTACAAAAACTGAAAATGCTGGGGCTTTTGGCAGTTTCACCTGGCTGTATTTGCTATGAATCCTACCTGAGCTCACTGTCTTTGTAGTTCTGAAACTGCAGTAACTCAGGAGCACAAATACATAGTACCAGAACATCAATTCTAGGGAGCTGAATGAAAGTAGATAATCAGTCACTCCTTGTTAAACTGATGAGTTTTAATATTGTACTCAGTACACAGAGGTATCAAATATATATATATGTGAGTGTGTATATATATATATATATATATGTCTTGTACTATGCACTGTCTTTGCCAATCTGCATATTGTGGCAGTCTTAACTTTTTTTCTGACAGCAAAAAATGACTTGATGTTCTGGATTTTATTGCAGCATCATCTCTCCATTTCCATAAATTGATCTTATTTTGTCATCTTCAACTTTTTGTTGATTTTCAGTATCTTTTTAGACAGTTTTCTTTGTGTTTACTTGGATATTTAAAACAGCATACAAAGATGTAAAGAACAGGAAACACAGCATAATTTGGGACAGACTGTGTGGAAACAATAAGATTTGTGAAAGCCCTTCATAAACCATAAGGTAGATAATGTGTAGGCATGGCATGACAAATGAGAACAGAACTTGCCTATGTGTTTGTTCCATTTTCAAGACCAATAAGCATCTTGGTCCATAAAATCAGTTTATGTAGAACACAAGCAAAAACAGAAAATACAGAGCATAAACTAGCACAGAAGTGAAGATTGTATTAGCAAGTGAGAGGAGGCCTCGGGGCTGCATCTGACTCAGAAACCCCAACCAAAACAATCCTGGCAGTACAGTGAGTGCCTGTTCTCAGAGCAGCAGTGCTGGGCTCTACAGCTGGACCATAACCATGTCTGGCATGAAGGAAGGAGCACCTTGAGAGACTGGCACAGCTCTGCTGAGCTTGGCATGATGGCTCACATTTGAGGTTGTGTGTCACTTTATGCAGTTCCTCCTGCTCAATGAATGGAACATTGATGCATGGAAAAACTGAGCAAAGTGAGGATTTTCTGAGAGGCTTCCATGAGAATGTTTATTATTTCGAAGTGGCAGGTATATTCTAAATAATGACCTTTCTTAGATTTAGAATACAGTGGTTTACAAACTGAATACGTTGGCTTAATTTCAAACAGAAAAGTGTGTCAGAACATCATTAGGGATTTTTCCTTACAGACTTTTCTGGTCAGATTCCAGCAACAGTAAGGCTATTCATTGTTGGGGAAACTGGTTGTGCTCCCATTTTCTACAACCTTTGGCAAGTTTCAAAACAAAACACAACCCCAACAAAAATCCACAAATGTTTGCAGCTCTTCCATTTTGTAGGATCACAGAAGGCTCTTTGAAGTTTAAGTGCTCTTTAATTTTTCAGTTGAGGAGTATTTTCTAACTTGTAGGTTGCTTTGCCCAGTAAAACAATCATCTGAAAGGGGCAGATCTGTTCAGTCGGTGCATGTGGTGGTTTCTGCCTACCCCTTTTTTGGTCCTGTAGAGGTGTCACAGAGGATGACTTCATGGACTCTGTATATACAGGCATGAAAAATCTTTTCCCACATTCTCTTATATCCACCATAGATTAGTAGCACGAGATCTCATGAAAATAACTACAAAAACTGCCCACTTTGCACTGGGACTTCCAATTGTTGTCTTCTCATTTTTTCTGTATCTTTTTTGCTGGTGGCAGCTGTTCATTTGCCAGTGACATTGTCCCCATTGTACCGTGAGCTGTGGCATCTCAGAGGGCAGGGTTCTGATGGGATGCTGCCATGAGCGGCAGCTCTCAGCTAAGCAGCTTTGCACCCTGTTCAGTGCAGTTGCTTTGCAGTAGCACCTGAGTTGAATTTGGGGTGTTTCTGTGGCCCATGCAGCCAGTGCTGCCACCCTGCCCCTCACAGTGCCAGGACAGCTCCTGGTCCCCTGTGACAGGGACTGCCAGAGTTACCTTGCAAGGCTGATCCCTCACCACAGCTCTCAAAAGGAAGGAAAGGAGGAAATCGCGCCTTGTAACACCCCACACACCCTGATATAAATATCACTCTGCATCAGAAAATAAGGTTACTGTCTTACATTCCTGTCCCTAGACACCTGCCACCCAAAGTGTTGTGTTTGTGTTACTCAGGGAAGCCGTGTACTGCCTTAGTCTGGCTGGAAGCAATGTACAGGCAGCATCCCTCTGAGCAGAGTTAACGCTGATATATTGAACCATCCTCCTTCAACAATGGGAAGGTAGAGAAAGATAATTTTCCCCTTAATTCTTCTTGTCCCTGCGCTTTCAATGGATGGTAGTGACCAGCAATGTAGCTTGAAGCACTGCAAGAAGACAGAAAGCTTAAGCTTGTTCCTGGGTGGGGAAGATGGATCAGTGTGGGAATTAATAGGCTGGAATTATCACAGCTTGTGAAATCTTGGATTTACCTCTTAACATTCTGTTAAAATGTATATGCATCTTCTTATTTTTCATAAAGGATTTTGGTATTGTTTGAACTCCTCCAATCTGATGAGCATGCAAAAACACAGGGTGATCAGACTTGTCTGTAAATAGTTATGGGGATTTTTTTTCATATATATATATATATATATTCCAGATAAAACTTCTAAAATAACATTAGCCTAAAAATATTTGGAAGTTATTTCTCTTCTGGGAGGCACTTAGTAAATAATACAATCACTTGAATATGCTTTGTAACTTCAGTTTCACATTTTCTGCTTTTAGAACTTCAGATTTTTTCAGTGAGTTCTACAGATTTAATACATAAGCATATACTGTTAAAATTGGTTATGGTCGGTTTAAAAGACTAGTTTATAGGCTTCATTTGGTTTGACAATATGTTACATTCTGAGTTTGGCCTCACCTACCAAGTTCTTTACATCTTTGTTGTTTTGTATTTTAACACACCTTTGGTATGATTGCAGTATCTTTTAGCAACTACTCAGATATTATATATTGTAGTGTAAGATTTGTCTTCTCTTTCCCACTTCCTTTTGCTTCTGCATTCTTTTCATTGAGGCTCCCGACTGAATATGAGAGGAACGGGAGATTTGAGGGCTCAAGGTGAGGGTAAAATTTTTGTTTAAATGTTACTTAGGTGAGTTTGAACCTTTCTCCCCTTGATTATGTGGCATAGTGGCTTCAGGCAGCAGCTTTTGTTTCATGTAAGTCATTGGAACTAAACAAAGCAGCATTTCTGTCTGCAAAACAGCTATTAAAGCACTGACTGACTTGGTTTTAAACTTTCATCTTTCCTGTTGCCTTTTCCCTTGTGTGGTTTTTCTTTTTTTTTGCATTTTAGTCATTGTAATTTGCTGTTGTCGTGTAGATGTGTAGATAAATGGTATCTAGTGAGGCTGCAAATGTGTGGAATAACCACTGAAAGGTAATATTTCTTATCTCCAAAATCACAGGTAGTTAGATATTTTTCATGTTTTACCCTTCTTCCAAAATCAGCATATCAAAAAAAATACTAGAAATTATCAAACTGCTGGTTTTGCCAACTGTTTTCAAGGAGAAAAAGCTTCTAAAAGTAAAATGACCATTGACTAGAAGTTGGGGTTTTCCCTAGCCCTTTACAGTCTTATTAAATTAAAACCTTAAAACAGAATACTCTTTAATTTGTGTGATGAATTTTATAACATCTGGCAAATCACGTTACATAGTCTTATGACTCTCACAGTCTCAAGAAGTCTTTGACTAGGAGAATTATGAAATAGGTTATATTTGAGAAATATATTTATTTAGTTGTGGCCTTGCTATCACTTTTTATTTAACTTTTTCATAATTGCCTGCTTAATGGTAGTAGAAATAAAATGTGGTGTAACCATTGCCATCTATTTCAAAGAGCAGCTTTGCTTAGTATGGAGGCTCAACATGAGAGCTAAACTGTATGGTTGGGGGTCAATTAGGTTAGCTATTTTCAGAAAACAGTTAAGTATGGCAGTCAATACATTTAATTAAATTTGAAGAGGTGACAGTGTACAAATATTCACAAAGCAAATCCGTATTTTGTCCCTGGAGGTCCAAATGTAGTTCCTTATTCATTAGCTGCATGACTACTGATTTTAATTTAAGTGGAAGAATGATTGCAAACTAGAAATTTCTGGAACATTTCTTTCTTTCCTTTGTCCTGTTTAACTTCACTTATCCGTACCAAAAGAAAAGCTTTTTCATAAAAAAAAAAAAAAAAAAAAAAAAAAAAAAAAAAAAAAAAAGGCAGATTTGGGAAACACACCCTCAATATTTTGTGCTTCACCTCTTAAAACTTTCACCTCTTAAAACTATGGTAATAATGGTACCCTCTCACCATCTTTACAAACTATGAAGAGGTGTCTAATAGTGACTTCCAGCTCTCTTTGTGCACATCCCCCTCAGAGGCACTGAACTGCAGAGCTTGTAGCTGCAGAAGATTTCAGCACTTCACCTCTGTCAGTGGTTGGTATTTAAAGAATTACTGACCAGCTGAGGAGGAAGCATCTCCTCTCTGAGGCACCCCCCAGAGCCTGCAGCATGGTGTGTCCCTGGGGATCACCTCAAACACGCCCCAGCACGGCAAGGCCAGAGTGTAACCGAGCCTGCCCGGGTCTGGGGGCTCATGTTGACCCTGGGCAGCAGGTGAGGGAGCCTGATCCTGCTGTCCTTCTGTCTGCTTGCAGCCAGCTGCTGTGGGACTCCATGGGCCCTCCCTGGGCTTGGGCTGCCGGCCGCTGCCCAGGAGGAGGTGCAGAGGAACCCCCAGCACCTCTGTGCACGGGCTCACCCCATTCCGTTTAAGTGGGCACCTCCTATGGCCTGAGCTGAGCACCCTCCTGTCACAGGGAGCTGTTACTTCAGTGTTCCAGAAACTTCTAGCGCAGAGCTGGTGTTTCAGCTGCCCACGTGCCCTGAAAGTACAGTTTTGAGCAGAACCTGCCTTAAAATCAAGCCGTAGGTGCTGCATGTAGTTCTGCCCCCAGAAGGTCGTTGCCCCCGTGCTCCTGAATCCAGTGAGTGCCCGTTGTGTCGCACCTCGTGCCATACCTTTGTTCCAGCCCCAGCAGCTACAGCTTTCCCCTGACTGTGTGTGTGCCCAGCAGCTGGGGGAGCGGGGCTTGGCCGCGGCCGGAGCCTCCGGTGCTGCTCTGACATGGGTGGTGTGCCATGAGTGTCGGCTTCACTAACGTGGCCCCTGGGGAGGGTGGCTGGCCCTGCTCACTCCGAAATTCCTGTCTTTCAGCCGCAATGTAGCTGTGGATCAGAAGGACGAGAACAAGGAAGCCAAGCCTCGGTCGCTGCGTTTTACCTGGAGCATGAAAACCACCAGCTCCATGGATCCCAATGACATGATGAGGGAAATACGAAAGGTCCTGGATGCCAATAATTGTGACTATGAACAAAGAGAGCGTTTCTTGCTTTTCTGTGTCCATGGAGATGGGCACGCGGAAAACCTTGTACAGTGGGAGATGGAGGTGTGTAAACTGCCAAGACTGTCCCTGAATGGAGTTCGCTTTAAGCGGATATCGGGAACATCCATAGCTTTCAAAAACATTGCTTCTAAAATTGCCAATGAGTTAAAGCTGTAACAAGAAAAAATAGTTAAGTTGTAAATTAGTTAGCAATTTAAAGTGTTTTTGAGAATTCCGATGGAAATGTATAGAATAACATTTAGGCAATAACTTCTGCATCCTTCTGAATAGTGATATTAAAAAAAAAGCTGCTGAGCTGGGAGGGAGAGTTGGACTTTTTTATAAGTGCACTACAGCATTAAAGTTGCCTACTATGTAAAATATTACCCCTTCTGCTTTATTTCCATTGCTCCTAAGTCTTTGACAACAAATTGAAACACAGAATATATTCATTTAAATATGCCTCCTGTTTGTGTGGATGTGTGAATGTACAGTATGTGTGTATAATATATAAAGTATTATATGTAAACAATTCATTTACAACATTGAGCTGTACCAGTACCTCTTTTTGGGCTAATTTTGGTGCTAAAAATTGAAATGGCCAAGGAGGAGGAAACACTTGAGTTAATATTTAAAATGACTGAAGCGATAACCAGTAAACACAGGTTTACAGTTCACTGCTGTGTTAAGAAAAAAAAAGTGTGTGAAGGGTTTGGATTTATGGTTGTGAACATTATTAGTCCTGTTTTCTAAGTAGATCTCATGAGATGATTAAAAATTCACTTTTACTGAGTAAGTCTTGCAGTATATTTTGCCCACCTATTTATTATTTAAGTCTGAATCAAATTTTAGTAATGTAGTTAATTTGTGCGTTAATATTTGGGTAAACGCTTCCATTCTTCTGCTTCTGCTAAACTACTAAAACTGTATCGTTGTCCTTTTGGCTTATGAGTATTGATTGCAGCTAAGAACATTTCTCTGTTGTTCCTCTAGGGAATGAGGCAGCGTACAAGGAGGTGTTAATTGCTGAGTAGTGGTTTTCTTTCAGAGCGGGTTTGCCAGTTAGACTAGGTCAGGCTGATACAAAGCACAAAGGGACTCAAATCTTGGCCATTCTCTGCCGCAAGCCGCGTCCAAGTCGGCGCGGTTCCGAGGCCTTGCTGCACCTTGGGCAGTGCTGTCCCTCACTTTCTGGGCACCCCTCAGCGTCGAAACCCCAAAGTGGGAGTCAGATTTGCTACCGAGCTCCTCTGTCCAAACATCCAGCTTGCCAAACCACAGCCATAGGCAGGAGCAGTTGAAGCTTTTCCTCGCAGCCCTCTTCCCGCGTGCTTGCCCTTGGCTCCGGTTGCGTTGCGTTGGATGGCTCTGTGCCGGTGTCCCTGGCCCTGCTGCCCAGGGAGGCTGCTGGCCCCTGGCCCCTGCAGTGTGGGAGCCGCCCCGATGGACTCCGACGGCCACCCAGCTCTCGGTGAAGCTGCTCTGCGATAGCCCCCACTTTTTAACCATCACAGCCATGAAATGGATTTGATTTCGCAAACTAGAATGAAGAGGTTTCTTCATGCTTTGTTTCCTACCGATACTCAGTTTATTTCATCGAGGACTTGTGTAGATAATACCCTGCATTATCTACTCGACCTTTTGTATTAATGTTTTGTGGTTATATTTCAGTGAAGCACTTATGCATGTACTTAACATGTGCTTTAAACTGGAGCCTAAATTTGCATTTTAAATTTGCAGTGAGCTAATAGTTACCCATAGTACACAGTTCAGATCTGACCTGAGGTGAAAATGCAAAGTCCTTAATATTTTGCAAGTTAGCTCTTGTGATCTGTAGTCTGTGAAGGCAGCAGACTTCCCCTCTCTTTCCCCCTAAGCATTGATATTGATTATGCTAGTTAAAAGGGTAATCATAGTTGTTAAATGTAGTAAATATTCCTGAATTTGCATTTTATTCTCTGTATATTCTGTATCATGCCGTGGCTTGAGAACTCCAGGTGCTACCGGAGTTCAGTTGGCTTCAGTGCTCTGCCCATGCCTGTGCTGCTCAGTATGGGTTTTTTCCATGAAAACTCCATTTTGTAATAGCAATAAGACATTTCAGGGCAGTCATTGTACTTTCTCAGGTGAATGGTCACCTATCCTTTCACTCCCTACATTTTAAGCACTCCTCCAAATGTATTTTTTTTCACCTGGCAGTGCACTTTGTTGTCTGAACTGAAAAAGTGTTCTGATAAATTATGTAAATCTGTATTCGATGGAAGTTCCAAAAGGTTTCATATTAAATGTTTTCTGAAATACTCTCTTCCTACTTCACCTGTTAAGTATGTAAGTGTTTCTAAAAAGTGCACCAGTATCATACTTCGGATATTTAAAGTTTGTACTTTGGTATTTTTCCTTAAAGTGTTCTCAAAAGGTTCTTTCAGAGTAAATCTTTATTCGAGGTATTAAAAGAAAAATCACTTATTATAATCAGAAAAAGATTTTTAACAGCTTGCTTCCCAAATGCCTTGTAAAATTACTGAGTTGTGAGAATATTTAGCACCCTGCATGCTTGGTGTTCAAGCCTCTGGGAGCTGCCTGGGAAGGGAAATTCTTTGTTCAGCTCTCCGAACCAAAGACGGACTGCTTTCCCAACACAGGCTTTTTACCTGTTCATATTTCTTGGGAGTCTCTGTAGGTTTGCAGGCACCGCTGCTGATGGGAGTCTGCAGAACCACAGCTGGGTTTTCTCACTTTAAGGGGCAAATTTAAAAAATAATCAGAGGTCAGTGTGTGGTGAGGAGGCAGCAGCAGATCTCGGTGTTATGAGACACGTGAACAGCAACTGAGAAGTGTTTTTATTTAATGACATGACTGGTGTCTCTGAAAGTGTGGTCCAAGTGCTGTGTTGGGGGTTGATTGTAATGGGCTCATGACTGAAGGTTTGTATCACTGAAACCTGTGTCAGCCAGCACTGAAGATGTCTTTAGATTGCTGGATCTGGCAGAGCAAAATGTATTGAGAGTTTGGGTTGTAGGGTTTTACTTCATTAAATAAAAGCATTTAAAGATACATACATAAAACAAAACAACACTGAGCTGGAACAAGTTCAGATACACTGTTTCTTATGCAAACCTTCCCTGTACTTAGGATTTCTGAAACACTTCAGTTTATTTGACCTCTTTACAAGACCTGAGGTCCTTGACCATGTTGTGAAGAAGTAGAGAGAGGCTGGAGGAACAACTAGTCCTGCTGGGCTAAGTGTTTTGCACACTACTTCTGTTCAAGCTTGGGCAAGGTTTAGCTTTTTCTCTTGCATAAGTAAGGCTTCAAGATCAAATATAGCAAGATACTGTATGCTATTTTTTTATTACAGAAGTTTGTGTAAGATTATTTATAAAAATATGAAATTAATATCCACGTTTATGTTGCAGAAATGATGTGCAGAGTTCAGTAGTCCTCCCAGTCATATGGAAAGACTGTGGCATATCTGGAATTTCAATAAAAGCTCTCTCCGATTCATTTAAAAGCTCAGCTATACGTGGGCCCGTTGGGATAATGTGTAGAGGCTTTTAATCAGTGTTTCCCACAGCTGCTGTGTCACAGACCACGTTGTGGATTGCAATTTAATTAGGCCTGCAGCCAAGGCAGAGAGCTGTTCTCAGTGCAGCCCGGGTCTGGAGCAGCAGAGTGTGCCCAGCGCCCTGGAACCCGCTGGGTCATGGTGGTCACTGTCCCCAGAGGGCTCAGGTGCCCCTGGCTGTGGGCTGAGGCCCCTCGAGCCAGTGGCACTCTCTGTATTTTGGGGGGGCTGGTTGGGTGTTTCTTGCTGTGCTATCCAAGACCAGATCTTTTCTTAGTAACCTCAAGTGTTAGGTATTTGGAGAATTTCAGTAGCTGATGGTATTTCTGCCATCTGAGACAGGGGATCATACTAATGTAAAATTTTGATTTCAGATTTACACTGCAGATGTTTAGGAATAAATATGGTTTTGGAAAGCTGGTACCACTGTGGGTTAACATTTAATTTTAAATATGTAGACTTGTAACTGTCCATACAAACACATTTCTGTAAGTCTTCATAGAAAAGTCCTGGAGCTTTCCAGTAAAGACAGGCTTATGTGATTACAGGTCACTGGTGCTGTCAGTTAAACCCCTGATTGGACATTCTGATGGAGTTTTAAAAATTCCACCTTGACTGGAGTTTTTTCCCTCCAGTAGCAGTGAACTATTTCATTGATTTCACCACTGACAATTACTCCATCGCTTCAGAGAATAAACTGTGATCCAGCAGGAAGGGGCATGAGTTTTGGATAAAGCTCAACATAGAGAAATTAATAATATTTTAGAAGTTCGACTTTTTCATATGCAAGACCAATCAGAGTCCTGCATTGCAACAGCAGTAAATGCTTAAAGAAAACCAAGAACAAGGGGGATATAGGAACTGCTGTCTGTGCGTGCTCCTTACTTCTGGCAAACTTATGAGCAGGAAAAGGCAAACCAGTAAACTAAACTTATTTGGATAACTTGGTGGTTTTCATATTCCTGTTTCTGCCGCTGCCTACCAAGGGGTTGGATAAAATGAGCAAAACCATGGAGGAACAGTCTCTTGACCACTGCGTGCTTCTGAAGTTGAAACAGTTTGGTATTCGAAACAAAAGCATTTGAAATATCCTTAACTGTTCTCTTTTAGCCCTCTAAGAATGCTGTAACCTTTGGTACAAACAGCAGGCTCGTGTTCCGGCAATAACAGAAATCAGAAGGGTGTAAGTACCAGCACTGTGAATCCTGCAGGTGTCTATGCACAGAAGCCACATTTAGGGCATTAATTGTCAGCTGTTGGGAGTTCACCTTCACCTCCGGGTGCCATTAACACCTTGCAGTGGTTGTGACTTAGCAGGTAAGATGTTTATTGCACGGGGGAAAAGAGCTTTTGCTTGGTTCTTGCTTATGTATGTTGAGCACTTGAAAGAGCGTTCAGACTCGGATGTAAAATCTGTGAGAAGTGGCCATGGTTATAGTTGCTGTGGGAACCACAGCAGGGAATTTCAAGGCATAGAAATGTTGCAGTTCTCATTCCATTTATACCCTTATGTTTTCATTTAACATCTTTAAAAATTCAGGGCATAAAACCAAAATATTTGTACAGTTTGTGTTTCCTTGTAGTTACTGATCACATTGAATGTATTAGGTGAATAAAATCAGATAACAAAATACCTCACCAAGAAAATAATTCTGTTAAAAAATAGGGGGATGCAAAATCAGAAAGTAAAACTCTACCAGTGTTACAATCACATGGTTTTCAATCATTTGCCTGTCTTGAGGTAAAATCCTGTTTGCTTGGAGGTGACTCTTACCAAGACCTCAGCGCAAACAGCAACAAACAGCAAAGTTTCTAAGCATGGAATAATTTCCTCCCCCAGCTCGCGCAGCCAGAAGGCACGAAATGAAGTGTTTTCTCACGTGTTTCCACATGGATGGGAAAAACACACAGATAGGAGCTTGGAGGCATTGTTACAATGGTCCTGTGTCTGTGGTGCCCAGGGGAGCAGGGGCTGGTGGTGGGGGGTACCCACTGAAATGTCGGTGGGGAGGGAGGGATGGATGGAGGGATGGATGGATGGATGGATGGTCGGTCGGTCCCTTCTGCACGGCAAGCCGAGCTGCAGAGGGACAGTGCAGTGTCTGCAGCGGCCACAGGATGTCTCCCAAACGCAGAAACAGCTCTGGTTGGGGTTCTCTTGGATTTTTTTTCCAGAAGAGCTCCATGGATCACTCCCTGCAATTTCACATCCGTTATCAGTGTCACCATCCAGTCGGATGACCTTGACTTAGAAGAACTACAGAGGAACACTGACCACAAGATATTGATGAAAACTGTGTTTTTCAACTTGAAATACGCCCTAATGATACATTTGTTTTTCCATTAAGTTGTATTGCTTTCTGAGCTGAAGTGTAGTTCCAATGGGCTTTACCTTTCCCGTGGAAAACCTATAGAGCTACAAAGCCCTTTTTTACTTCTTTGTTAAGCCATGTTCAGTCACCTTTCCTAGAAAATGACCATGTCAGGCAGCATGCTCTTCTGCTGAGAAGGGCAAAAGTCATATTGAATATTTAAATTCATTTGCAGCTCATTTTACAAGTAAGAACCTTTGGTTTCCTCTTCGGAAATTTAATTACTGAAGTTATTTTGCTGTTCATCCTTTAGTAATCAGTCTAATCAAGGCTGTAAATTGCAGCCAGCCTTTTCTAAAATAATCTGGGATCACTTGCCATTTATATTCCACTGTATTAGTAACTCTCTAAAGCTTTATGCCTGGCATTTTCCATGCCTGCAGTCTATTTTGTTCTTCAAACAAATCATGTCACATGTGCTTCCTTATTTGCACAGGAGCTTTTTTCAAATCACATAGTTTTCTCCAGCTTTCACTTGTATTGCAATCCAAGTTTTGCTGTTGTGGGATTAATAGTGACTGGTACTAATATTTATCACTGGGGTGTTTGGACTTGGCAAGTGGGAACGGAGAAGCTGTTTATTTCAGGCTCCTCCGTGCTTGTTCTGTGAAGGAGTCCTGTGTCTCATCCCCTCCTTCCTGCAGTCCCAGAACCATGGGCTGCTGCTGAGCCCTTTTCTGAGCCTCCCAAGGCAATTCCTGGAGTGTTGGTTGTGGTGAGAGGCATGCACAGGGTTCACCCCGTTGTGTGTGACTGCTGTGGGAGCAGCAAAAGCAGAGTTCTGCTGTTGGGAAGTTCTGTTCCTCGTCACTGATCTGGGAGCAGCCACTAGAGTAACTTTGTTAGGTCAAATATATTTTTTGGTTTTATCTAACTGACCCCTTGATGAACCTCTTTATCCTTGGCTTCTAAAACTTGTTGCTTGCTCCTTATCTCCAGAGACAAGCCTTGGCTGAACCCATCTGAGCTAAGTCTTGCTTCAAGGGACAGTCCCTTTTTAAGGTCTCCTGTGGTGTCAGAGCTCCATGAGTCTCTACAGACCAAATCTGTGAGTGCTTTCCTAGCTGGAGAAAGAATACAAGTGCTCTGGGCTCCCTGAAGCATCTCCATGCTGGTCTGCGGTGCAAAGCAAGGCAAGAGCAATGGGATCTCCTCAGTGTTCAGTCGCTGGAGTGAGTCCAGGCCTGCAGGATGGCTTAGCTGAATAAAGTCAAGGCTGTAACGAATCTAGAATGTAGAGCAGTCCCTAGGACAGGGGGAAAGCGAGTCATCAGTTCTGGATGGCTTCAGTTCCTGGGTGTTTTCCAGGCTTCTCATTAGGGAATCAACCACCTCACCAGAATGCTCTTTATTGGGTGTGTTCTGTAATATGTGGGGTCCGTGCAGTGATGGGCAAGGTGCACGTCACCAGAACACCCCAGCGAGGGGCTGTGACACCTCTGGGTGCTCATGGATGGGGCAGGGCTGTCCTGCTGTTGGGGCTGTCAGGGAGTAGCCTGCTCTTGCTGCAAGGCTCCCACAAGCAGGAGGAAAAGCTTGTCCTGGCCACGTTGCTGTGGGAAACCACATCCATTTTTCTCCCTGGTTGCCTTTTCACTCCACTTGGACATGGGAATGAATACTGCAAGGTGAAAAGGGAGACGTGGTGGGAGCTTACCAGTGACAGAAGAGGAGCTCAGTGAGCACCCCTTCAAAGGGCCCCTTGCTTGTGTGGATTTGAGTCTGGAGCTCAGTGCACTGTTTCCCATATTGTCTCACAGTCTGTTGAAACAAACAGCTCTTGGACTGAAGCTGCAGCGCACGGGGCTGCATGGAGGGGCTGATTCCTGCTCTGAGCTCTGCTCAGGGCACGAGCAGGGAGGTTTCTCTCCGGCCCATTCGCCTTGCTTGCTTGCAGGTGCCACAGCTCCATGGGGCACAGACTGAGTGTACACGAGCCCAAGCTCTCACACACAGTGTGTGGCTACATGAGGCTTGTTTCTCTGGGAAACCAGCCCAAAAACTGTGACAGTTCACAGCAGGGACCAGACCTGCTGGCCAAGAGGCATCTTGTCTTTAAAGGTCACTTTTTAGGTCAGAGCTGCACTTTGGGTGAATCCTGATGGAACAGGGGAGAATTCTGCTGGGTGCAAAGGGGAGCTGAGCTCTGGCTTGTGCACCAAATAACTTGGGTAGCTTAAAATATGAAAGATGCTTCTCCAATTTTCTTTCTACTGCTGACATGAGCTGGGTCTGCCAGGGTGGGCGTTGCATGATGCAAAGTAGTTAGGAAAAAAAGGTCTTATGTCTGGCTAATTCTGCTGAAGTGGGGAAATGTGGAACCACCTTTGCAAAGCAGTAGAAGTAAAGGCAGTGACAAAAGCATTCATCATGGATAAAAATAAAGCAGGGAGACGGGAGCCAAGGTTTATAGGGACAGCCACATGCTGTTTATTTAACCAGCCAGCATCCAGCATTTCTCATTACCTCTACCTTACCCTCCCCTTCTGTCCTCCAACAACATGTGAGAATAAAGAATGTTTCATCCTTGCCCTTTTTTTTGTCACTCAAATGATGCCTTTTCCCAGTTTTCTGTCTTGGGAGCAGTAGCATTTCACATTTCATTGCAAAGCTAAGTTTCATTGATCTAGCAGCAGAGTTCAGGGAAGGCAGGGGATGAAAACAAGTCCTAAATTGGGACTGAACCAAAGATAGACATGCTGCTAAACAACAAGCCTGGAAGTAAAGCTCTGGATCAGCACGGTGCTGCATTGAAATTTGTGGTTATGCTGATTGCACCTGTTACACTGGCTATGCTGGAGGATTTTCTGGATGCCTCACAGCCAGGCTGTAGGTGTGGAAGTGCAGTGCAGAAGAGGAGGCACCCCCAGTCCTGATAGTGACTAACTGAGGCTGGCACAACATTCAAGATGAGAACTAAGCCTCAGTTTCTTCTCAAAGGGGACTGAACACCCACCTGGCTGCAGAGCACTCTCCAGCCTGGTTTCCGGTGCAAGAGCAAGAGGCTGAGATGTAAAAACGGGTTGCCCATGGAAAAGGTTGCCAGCTCCAGTTGTGGATGCCCTGTCTCTGGAACAGTTCAAGGCCAAGTTGGATGAGACTTTGAGCAGCCTGGTCTAATGGGAGGTGTCCCTGCCCATGGCAGGGGAGTGGAAACTAGATGGTCTTTAAGGTCCCTTCCAACCCAAACCATTCTGTGACTCTGTGAGCAGCTTCTTCAGCTCATCGGCCCTATTTGTGCAGCTTGGGAGGACCCAATCAGCTGCTTGTGCTCATTTAGAAATCAGTGTATGTGCAAAGAGTCTGCAGTCACCAGCAAACCTGGGCTCCCAGACCAGTTCTTCAGCCCGTTGCTGCTGGTGCTTATGTGGTGCTTTACAACTTGCTGTTGAGCCTGAAGGGCACAGAGCCTCCTTTCCTCATGTTTCTGGGGCAGACAGCAAAGGAAATGAGGTGTTAAACCCAGTAGGAGCTACAGCATAGCCCTGCTCAGCCTTGATGCCACAGGAGACAAAAAGGCCTGCCAGCAATCCCACTCACCAGCTGCCATGTGGAAAATCCTAGAGTGTGCTGAGATTCAGGGAAGGGTACTAAAATCTGTCTTTGCAGGTGATGGGGGTCCCTAAATAGGCCATGTCCTGATGCAGGAGACTGAGCAGAAATAGAGGCAAATCTAGAGGAGGAAAGGTTGGGGTGATCTAATCTTGGCTTCTATTTTCAAGCAGGTGGAATAGATCTATGGACTTGAAAAGGGAGTAGCAGCAGTTCCTTCCCTTGGCACATTTCTCTCAGGCATTGCTGGAGGATTGGGTCAGTTTTTAGAGCAGTCACTTGTTCCAAGTGTGTGGTCTCAGTGGTCACCCCTGCCTGCAGCAAGGGTCCAGCCTGGCAGGTCCTGCGGTGCAGCACAAGAAACAAGAGCCCCACTGGCACATCCTTCTCTAGGTGTGCTCTGCTGCTGTCTTGTATCCCAGAGCTCTGGCTGGCAGGGGTGGTAGCAGCCCCAGACAAAGGCGAGCTGGAGGGTGAAGGACAAAACTCTGCCTGATGATAGCAAAAAAGTCTCTTCCTGTCTCAGCTGGTTTCATTTCTCCGTTCTGGACTGAATACACGCTGGGTTGGGGCCAGGACACTTCTGAGCCCTGGTTTCTTGTGTAGTTGCTAAACCAACTTCTTCTTTGGCTGGCTGGATGCTTTTCTGCTGCCCTTCCACATGGCCAAGACTGGTGCCTGTGTGAAAGAGGAAGGGAAGGTTCTGCTCTCTCACAGAGGGAGTGGTGCAGCTTGTACAAGTGTCTGTCACAAGACAGGAAGAGTAGGAGTCAGACTTTCCGAAGGCTCAAGTTAGATCTCTTTCTGGCCGCTGCGGTGAGTGAGGGTAGGCTGACGTGTAGGACAACAAAAGCTCTCTGCTGGTAGATGTAACTGGAGTAGTTTGAGAAGGTCCCAAATTTTCTTCTCAGCAAAGTGAGGTAATAACATTTTCACAGTACTGTCAGAACCTTCCTGAAATTTTCTCTACTGGAGAAGGGATTCACAGTATGCAAGGAGAACCTTTGGGTTTGTTTCATAGTCCTAAGATTCAGCAAAGAACGAGGAGGAAGCACAATACCACAGCCATGTGGCTGCTACTTGTCCTGTGTTCAAGCTGCTGCTGTCCTTCCTGGAGGTCATACAAATTCAGTCAGCTCCGAGGGTCAGCCAGCGGTGTCTCTGGGGAGCCAGAAGGTCCCTCGGATCTTCACTGTACAGAGCTGGTGTCTGTTTGAAGCTGCTGAAAAGGGCTGTGCAGATCACTGACAGCCCTGGCTATGGCTGAAGCGTGGCTGCCTGCGTCAGCTGGACCTGGGGTATCCTGTGCATGTCCCAGGGAGGGAGCTGGGGCATCCATGCTGAAGTCTCCCTGGATGGCTAACTGTGACTGCCTCACTTGCACTGCTGAAGGAAGCAGCAGGCTGTTTTGTGAATCTCTTAGCCTACAGCGATCCATAAAAATCTCGAGCACAGGCTCCTGCTCAGACTGTCATATGCTTGAATTCAAGAGAAGCTTTCTCCTTTGGCAAAGAAGCGAAGCCACCTCTGCTTGGTGCTAGCCAGGAGCATCACCCCTTCCCCTCCTGCTCCATCCCAAGCTGTTCCTGAGCTGGCTGCCAGAACTCCGTCCCTCCTGACATGGCTACAGCCATGGTCCTGCTCTCTTGGGCAGCTCCTCCCTACCTGTGACGTGCTGCAGACATTGTCCCCAGAGAATACAAAGGAAGGAGCACTTGTCACCAGGAAGAGCAGGTCTTTCAGGCATCTTTTGAAGCCTCACAGCCCTGGGAGTGGGCAGGGCTGAAGTAATTTGTTCCTGGAGCCAGAAGTCTGGAGGAAAAACAGTTATAGAAATAATAACAACAGTGACAATCAGAATAGGTGGGATCGAGCTCAACACAAAGACACTGTCTTGGCTGAAGCAGGTATCTGTTTCTGTGGAAAAAGTAATTGCTCCTGTGATGAGCCTGCACCCCTCCCTGCCTTTGGGGAGCTGGGAGGAGGAGGAGGAGGAGACGGGAGGGATGGAGGTGGCTCAGTGTGCTGCTGGCCAGACCTGGCTGTGCCTGAATTAAGGCAAAGTTTGATGTGTACGTAGGAAAAGGCAAGGGAGCTCTTTGCCCCTTTCACTGCTCCCGGACAGCATCAGCAGCAGCTTTTGTGAACCTCTGGGCCAAGCTACACCTCAGAGAGGTGAAAACATCAGCAGAAACCCTAATGCTTCACAGGACACATTGTGTCATGTTCAGCCCCACTCTACTTGGTGGACTCTGAGGTCACAGTAGGGACCATTTGTGGTTTAAAACAGGTCAGTCACTAATTGCAGTAAGTCATGGTGGCCCCAGATGTGTGGCCTGCAGGTGAATGTCTGGAAATAGAGTTTCAAATGCAAGTGGAATCCTGTCTACAACCTGCTGCTGTGGGATCAGCCTGGGCTTGGAAAGAGGAGCAACTGGAGGTCATGAAACCCTGCTCAGTGAAGGACTGTGTCCTTCCTGCAGGCACTGTTTGATCATGGCTTGTGTGGGGGCAGCCTGCACCTGCCAAGCGCTGTGTCCCTGAGCCCAGACAAAACCAGCCAGGGGCTGGGATCCCGGTGCACCTGTGTGCTGTGACCCCTCAGTGTACGCTGCCTGGCGGGTGCTCACCTGACCTGTCACCCCCGTGGTGGAGTTTGTCCTGCCGGACCTCAGGGTGCCATGTCCACCTGTCCTGACCCATGGTCTTGTCACCTGCAGAGTGACATCCAGGCTCACAGAACATCCCTCAGACCTGCAGGTCTCGCAATCCCACGCCAGGGTGGGTCTGTCCCAGGGCAGGGCAGGGGGTGCTGCCCCATGGAAGCACCGCACAGGCAGTGGGATGGGGGCTCAGCACCCTTGGCTGTAGCAGCAGCACCCACCTGTTTGGCATCCCAAAACAGACCTGATGTCCTAATGGCTCTTGCCAAGGATTTCTACCGGGCTGCAGCTTCCAGCCCGCGTGAGCATCAGCCCAGCTGGAGATTAAACAATGTCCTTTAATAGGAACAGGCAGGCACTCGTTTCCAGCGCAGGGAGCAGAGAGCACTCCGCACTGAGGCTCGCACGCAGGCAGCGCCAGGGCCGCGGCCGGACTGGGATGCCCTGATTTGGAAGTCTCTTGCTCGACCCAGCTGCTCGAGAGGCGGCTGTTTCCTACGCAGAGGCCAAGAGAGGCTTTTTTATGTAGAGGATGCTTGGCCTGCTCAGTGTAGAGGGGAAGTCAAAAGACACCAGCTCCGCTCCTGGGCTCCGCCAGCTGTGACTTTGACCTAGAGCAGACCCAGAGCCTCCCGGCTGGCGGGGCCGGGGTTTGCTGGTGCTGCCATTTATGGGGCTCCCCCGCCGTCCCGATTAGATAATGGGGTCCAGCTCAGTGGCTGCTGTCCCTCCTGTGCCCCCGGCACTGCCCTGCTCCTTCCCAGGAAGGGGCTGCCGGAACGCTCCTCTGTGTAAACAGGAGCTGCCTTTAAAAATAAGCTGAGAAAACAGCCAAGCTGGAGGGCATCGCTCCTGTTTCCATGAGAACACAGGGAACACAGCCTGCCACAGCAGCTCAGCCCTGGCCTTGGCTTTCTGACCCTGCTCTCACCCTGCAAGATTTCTCCCCAACTTTTCCCTGCTTTTACCGCCTTTCCTTCTGGGGCTCCTTTGGGTGGACCCTTGCTGTGGCCCCTGCTCTCTCCTGCTGCCTCCCAAGCCCTCTGCACCCTCCTGGGGCAGCAAAGCCCCATCCTGCCAACACCAGCACCCCAAGGTATGGAGCACAGAGGGTCCCAAAATGGCCAAAACTTGGAGGATAAAACCTGCTGTCTGAAACAATGAGGCTGGGGGCTGCAGGCAAGGGTTCAGCCACATCTCTAGCAGGGTGATATTGCTGCCAGCACCTGGGTTGGCACAGGGATCTGTCCTGAGCTGGGTTGGAGGATGGGGTCCCCTTTGATGCTCTCCTCATGCTGGTGGGAGGTGACCTGTGGGAGGGACCAAGGCCTCCAGCTGCGAGTGAACCACAAGGCTTTTCAGCTTTGATAAGGTGCTTTTTACAGTCTTTTCCATTCCCAAGAGAAATTCTGCAGGAATTTTCTATTTCTGCAGGAAAGGCAGCAGGGAGAGGAAAGGTTGATCTCTCTCGAGACCTCTGTACTTTATTTTTACTTTTGTTGTTTTTATTTTAATCTTGAGGAAGGAACAGACTAAAAGGGGCCTAAATAAAATCCAGCTAGTTGGGACAAAAATACTTAGTTGAAATCCTTGCCCAGCACTATGGATGAGTTTGTAAGAGAGACACTCAGCTAAAGGAGGATGATTCTGTATCTCAAGCCAGGATTTTTTTTCTCTATGTTCCATCTGGAGAAAAGTGACCAGGTTAACCTTCACCCCTGAAGAGGGCGAGCAGCACAGCAGAGGATCATGTCCACAGCAGAGGATCATGTCCAAGAGCCACCTTTGTCACCCTGTCCCCAGCCTCAGCAAAGAAGCTTCCTCCCTGCTGTGAGATGAGGGCTAAGATACTCTCCTAGGAGTGGTTAAAAGCCTGAATGATGCTTTGCTAAATATAACATTACAGAAGCACAAAGTACTGTTAGCAGCAAGCCTGGCATAAGTTGAAGGAGCAGTCTTGTTTTCTTTTCCAAGACAGACTTTGGGATCTCCTTCACCTGGGTCAGCATCATGTCCCCCATCACCCGGGGGTGTGGCAGGAAGCTTTTCTACTTTGGAAAAGAGAAAATGCTGTCAAGCCTTCAACTGCATCTAAAACATGTTTTAGCCTCATGCTTCATGCAGCATATAGTGCCATTACTTAAAACAAATATATGCATATCTAATTCCCTTGTGTTACTTTCCAAGGATCCCAGTCATAGTGTGGCTTGGCAATAGTCTCTCACCACGGGTTACCCCTTTCTGAGAGGTTCATTTCCAAGTCCCAAAACCCCTCCCACAACAGATCGTTCGGAAACTGCAGCCCCTTGGCCATGGCCACCGTGTCCTGGGTGCCAGCGTGAGCCTGGACTGGCCACCTCTGCCAGCACCCCAGGCCCTTCTCAGTGGGGTGGCAGGACAAGACAGAACATGTTGAGAAATAGCATGGAGAGAATTGTGCCAAATTCAAAGATTAGTGGTTGGTTTCTTAGGTTTTCCCCTGAGCTCAGTATTAAGTAATTTTAAATGACCCACACAGAAATCAAAAGGGAGGATTAATAAAGTTTAATGGTGGAAGTTTGTGTTTGGAAGTGTCATGGGACTAAAAGTGCTGGCAAACAACAGAGTGTTTCCCCCTTATTGGCAGATGCTCCTTAGTATCTTAAAAATCTTTTTACCTCACTGGCTAGTTTTCTGAGTCTTTTTAATAAGTGTTCCCATCCCCAGTCAGCCTCAAATAGCTCTTGGGTTTATAAATGTTATTTCATTGTTTCTCTGTATCTTTTTGATGCATTTATTCCAAATCCCTTTTAGGTAATCTAATCTCTGGGTTTGGTGGTCCCTGCTCAGGGCTGGCTTTAACTGGAAGTGAATAAACTGAGCCGAAAGGCAAGTCAGGTAAGCACTTAAACAATTCCTGTAGAAGATGATGGCTCTCCAGGGAAGTTGTTGGTGGAGGCTTCACACTTGAACTAAGTTGTATGAAAATAATCTCCATGTGGCCATGTGGCCATGTCAATGATAGTGGAAATTATCTTAAAAGAGAAGAAGGTTGTACAGGTACCCCAGGAAAGTCCAGGCTGATGGAGAACATTCACTAACCACGCAAACATGTAATTGCTGGTTTTGACACTGATTTATATAAAAGTATTTAGAAAAGATACACTGGCCATCTGCCTCTTCAGCTGACCCACTGCTTGGTGTAATTTCTATAAATACTGTTACAGGGACAATCCTTTATTCCTTGTGAGGAAAAACAAAATATAGCTTCAGTCTGCTTTTAAAGCTGCATTTTCTACCACATGCAAGGGTCTTCCCAGACATATGTTCTGGGGTGTCATGCCCAAGCAGCAGGGCCACCTGAATCAACTCAAAGTCATTTCCAGGGAGCAGGAGGGGGCTGCAGGGAGGGGTGCTCCACCCATGGAAACATCCTGGTATCCCCAGGAGAGGAGAGGGACACAGTCGCTTTCTGACAGTGGGTAGCAGCTGACAGCTGCATCCCAAAACATGCAATTCTGCTGCTTGTGTGAGGACACAAGTGATCACCAGCACAAAATGGTGCCGAGCATCTGTGACTGCCAGCAAGGAGAGAGGCTGGATGCTCCACAGGTGGCTGCTGCAGCCAGACTGATCATTCCCAATGGGCCTGGGGCCTGTTTCTGTCCAAAATTAAGGTTACTGTCAGGAAGTGATGCACATGAGCCAGGGCAGAGCCCCATGCTGCCACAGGGACCCTTCCCTACTGACACACCCAGGATCCAGCCCCCCGTGCCAGGGGTGCTGCCCTGCTGCAGCAGGGGACAGGTCTGACAGAGATGGATTGTCTCCACCCCATGCTGAGGTTGTCTTTAGCCCCTTGTTTCAGCTCAGCAGTGACCCAGGCTGCTGCCTGCACTCTGAGGCAGGCAGCTCCCCCCATGCTAAGCTGCAAGGTCTCTGTCCTGCTGACAAGTCTCTGCAATGCACAGGGTTCATTGCAAAAAAAAAAAAAAAAACCAAAAAAAAACCAACAAACCACACACAGAAAAAAAAAAGAGGGCCAAACCACCAAGTAACAGAAAACACACAACCTGGGGCCCTGGGCTGGCCAGCCCCTGCTTGCTGGCTCAGCCTCGTGCCCAGGTGAGCCCTGGCCCACTTCACAGCACCACGGGAAATGAGCTGGAGCAAGCATGGCAGTAAATGGGCAGAGGGCAGCTCAGCCCAGCTGCTGCACAAGGTGGCGGCTGCCCAGGTGCCAGGTGTAATTCCCAGCAGCTGCTGCATTTGGTGCCTCACACAGCCCTGCCCAGAGCTGGCTGCAACAGCCCTGCTGATGATCATCTACCTGGCTCTCTTCCACTTAATGCAGTCAGGAGGTGACTTGCAGTGAGAGCCAGACTGTACAGTCACCACTGGCCAGGGACTCTGGCCAGGACTTTGGGGGCTGTTGGGAGGTGCAGCTATCCCCCAGCACTTGCTTCCTGCTGCTGGGATAGGACTTCAGAAAGAGTTAGGAGGTGGGAAGCAGGGTCACTCTGGGATGCTGTGAGCACTGCTGTGGGCTGGGGATCAGCCTCTGGAGAGCCACAGGCAGATTTGGGAGGTGCCCAAGCACCTGGTGGGCACAGAAGCTGAGCATTGGGACAGCTGGGCACACTGCAGCCCCTGCACATGTGGCCATGCATGCCTGACCTTGCATTTGCTCCTCAGCTCTCCTCAGCCTCCAGGACAGCTGTAAGAAAACCTCAAGCCTCTCCTGAAGCTCTCAGCAGCAGGAAACAGCTGAGCTGTCTGATTTTTCATGGCCCTTCCCACCCTTTAGGCAAGGGCAAGGTCTGGGTCACTGCTGGGGCCCCACCAGATGCAGGAGGGGAAGGGGCACTGACAGGGGCAAAGAGGGGACATGCCAGAGTCAGAGGGAAGGAGGTAGGTACCCATTCCAACCATGAGGGAAAGAGCATCCTCAAGGTGCTCAATGATATTTTCCCTCTAAAATAATGGCTTAAATAAAAAAAAAAAAAAAGAAAAGAAACAAAAAGACAGCCATGACTCTTGCCATGGAGAGGAGCTGAAACTCTGGGGCCATCCATTGCAATCCTCTTCTCATGCATATTCCCACAAGTATTTCTGGAGCCATCTCTCCCCAGACAAGTTCCAGCTTGGAGGCTGTTACAGCAACAATCCAAGACAATGCTATCTCGGTTTCCTCTGCTGAACACAACCCACTCGCTCATGGGGCAGAGTGGCTCCATGGCCCTCCTGTGCCCATCCCCACTGGAGACCTCTCCTCTCCTCTCCTGCCCACCTGGACATATTCAGTCCCTGGCTCCAACACAACCTCCGGATGGGCACCGCCGGCTCGGGATGGCTGCGCCAGCTTCCCGGTAATGGCAGGCACCCTGTGCCCGGCAGCCTGGGAACGCTGTCAGCCCCAGCAGGGATTACTGATGATTCAGGGGATTTCAC
The DNA here is from genome assembly GCA_013397315.1 of Donacobius atricapilla. NCBI lineage: Eukaryota > Metazoa > Chordata > Aves > Passeriformes > Mimidae > Donacobius > Donacobius atricapilla. Next base: position 1,035,743 of record WBMY01012874.1, read on the forward strand.
CACAGCCTGCAGGGAGACTGGCCAGTTTCTGTGGGCAAACTGCAAGGCCTCAGTGAAGCACCAGGTTCCCTGCCCGAAATGGCTTCACCAGCCATGCCCCAAAGCCACCTCGTTTGCATCTCCAGCCTGTCCCTGGCCAGCTGGGACAGCACAGCAGGAGAAGTCACCGCTGTGCCAAAGACAGTGCCCAACCTCCATCAGCATCCATGGGCAGAGCTGGCACTAGAGCTGAACCTTACAGCTTCGCTGCAGTTCGTGCAGCAGCATTTGAACTGCAAACAGACACTATTTACACCCCAGCAAACCTGTCCTTGGTGTGTGTGCTCACTGCTCTGCTGGACCAGGCATGGGGTTTCAGGTGAGTTAATTCAGTAATTTTCCAGTCTCACTCTTCCCCATGTAATCCAGGAAAGCTTTGCTGTGCTTGAGTGCTACCATCAAACACCATCACAATAAGTCACTGCGAATTTATAAGCTGACACTTCCAAGGTCTTCCAGGTTATTCTCAGTTTCACTCTCTGGTCATCAATAATGGATGTGGAAAAAGCAACCAGACTGCAGCTGTCAGCCAAACCTCACATCCACCTGCCTGAAACACAGGGAAAAGCTGAGGTCTTTGCAAAGATCTGGAGCTTGCATGTATTTGGTAAATTAAACTTCAGTTCTGGTTTTATTCTGAAATTACACTGAAGAAAGCTCAGGGTTGCCCATTCTTGTATATTTTTAGCTGAACTTTTCACATTCATTAAACACTTCAACGTTAACATTTTTCTAACCATTTTTACTGGGTGTTGAACATGAGGTATTTTGCCCTTTTAAAAGTTTAATTCATATATACATATATATGTGCATATATATATATATAAATGGTTTCTCAGAGTCTTACTCACTGGCTGAAGGAGAAAAACAAAAATCTTTGGTAGGTTTGGATGCATCTGAGTTTATTTTTACCCTGTCTGATACTGCAGAATTTCCCTGTTAATTGTCAATCCCAGGCTGAGCTCACGCTGCCAATTCGATCACTAGACTCACACTGTGGGTGTAGCAGGTACGACTTCTCACCTGTCACACTCAGCTTGGCTCTGTGCAGCATTTGGACCAAAAAACCACTCAGATGGTGTTTCAAAAGCTGGGGGAAGCCCAGTGGTTCAGTACAGACAGCTTGGGCAGCCCTCGCCTCTGGCCAGAGGCTCATGGCCAGTGAGGTGCTGGGGCCTGGGAGTCCAGGGCAAGTGGCCCATATGGGCCTTGAACAGCAGCTGGTCAGGAGCTCGTGTGATTTCTGTGTAAGAAAATAAATCTAACATGTTATAACCAGGGGAAGAGGGTCAAGCAATGCAGGAGGCCCTGTTGTGATTAGCTTCTCATCTTGTGCTGTAGGGTGTTGTTCCTTGCTGGGCTGGGCTCCCCCTCCACTGTAGTCAAATAAAGCCCAACAAAGCCCCATGATGGTGGGGAAGCGCCCTGCCCCACTTGGGGGAGAGCTGGAGAAAATGCTGCACAGGCTATTTACAGCTTTGTAACTGTGTTTTTTTTAGGAGGGAAGGCAGACTAGCCAGAGGAATGCGGAGCAGCCAAAGGAGCCTGCTGGCCTGCTGCTTCCTCAGGGGAAAAGCAAAGCAAACAGGAGATGAAAAGCCTGTGATGCCATCTCCATCCTCAGAAGAGTGCCTTGCCTACCACACTACCACATTTTTTGTGTGTGGGTGGGTGGGTGGAGAAAAGAACAAAGATCACTCAAAGTCTTCTGTTCAAGTTATTCCATGTTGCGTAAAAATATGGTAATGCTCATCTGAGGACAGGCTGGAGCCTAAACCCTCCCAGGTGAGTGCTGGAGACATTAGGCAATAGCACCTTCCTTTTCCTTCTTGGCCTAGCAATGGATGCTGAGCAAAATGGCAAGCTGGAAGAAAGCATTGCCCTGCCCTAGACTGTGGTTGGAGCTGTGCAAGAATCCTCTGTGGAGAGCAGGACTCGAGCAGGAGCCACCTGTGCCCCAGGCAGAGCACTCACCAGGCATCCAGCAGGTAAAACCACCTTGCTCCATCCCTTGTTTCTGTGAGAGAGGAGGAATGGTTTGGCCACTTGTCCCTGAAAGCAGGAGCCTCCCTGGAGCAGCTGGAGCTGCTCAGAAAGCAGCCATCCTGTCCCCTCGCCTGGCCGGGGCCACAAGGGAGCGTGTGGGGAGCTTGACCACTTCGCTGAGGGCTGGGAGCCTCCCACGCCAGGGCCGAGAGCCCAGGACCGGTGCCGTGGTGCTCAGCCCACAAGAGGGTGAGACACCATGAATCATTTTCCAGTAGAGAGCACAGAAGCGGGATGAGGAGCATTTATGCTGCCAGTGAGTGTAGCATGAGAGGCAAATGGTTTCCCAAGCAGCTTCATTTCTTGAGCAAGGACCCTGGGGTGCCAGCGGGCAGCGTGCTGCCTGTGCCACGCGTGTCCAGAGGCAAGGCTTGGCACCACACCAGCCAGGGCTGGGCAGCTGCTCCCTGAGGGAAGCAGAAACAGTTAGGAAGAAAATGTAATGACAAACAGAAATTTCTCTTTAAAGCATTATAAAAGTGGTGCACGTCTCGCAGCACCCGAGGGACAACGTGCCAGTCAGCAGGAGCAGGGGTACTGAAAGAGGACAACGCAAGGGGGAGGCTGCCTCGCAGCAGCAGGACAGCAGTGACAATCCCTGCTCCCCAGTCTATGGGGGAGAAAAGCACAGCTGAAATGTCACAGGAAAGCCCAAAGGGCTCCTGGCCCCTCTCCTTCCCCAGCACCGCTGGGACCAACAGAGCAGTCCACCCTCCAGGCCTGGTGAGGACACTGCCCATCACCGTGGGGTGTGATGAGAGCAGGTTCCACACAGCTCCTTTCCAAAAGCTACAGGACGCACGTGGTTAATTGCAGGTTCCCTGGAAAAAGCACAGCGCTGACTGATAACCTTCCTCTCCTCTCCTGGGTTTAAGGCCAAGCACCCCCATCCCGTGGCAGGCTGCCAGCACCATTTTGAGTGCCCAGGGCACAAGCAGCCGGCTGCTCCATACAATCCACGATGGACACCCAGGGCACAAGGGTCAGTAATGCCAAAGACCAAACCAAAGCTTTCAAGGTGAGGGTACAGGAGTTTTAATTTCTCTCTTGATCTGAGGTTTTTAGCAAGTCCCACCTGGGGTTGGTCACAATGTCCTGCTTTTGCCAGGGCACATTCTTTCTCTGAAAAGCTGCAATTGCTTTGTACAAGCCGAAACAAAAGCACGGTCGCATGGCAGCAACACGAGGGAACACAGCAAAGGTAGTGGGCGGGAAAGAAAACCAATTAAAAAGAAGAATTTTCTAGCTGGATGCAGGCATTAAGGACTAGCTGGCTGCTTTGAGCACAATTGTTTAGCCAGCTACAGGTGCTGTCTCAGACTGCAGGGACTCAGGGACTGAAAGCAGACAAGACATTAACATCTCTGATGGCTTAAGAACATAGGAGAAACAAGATGCATAGAGAGAGAAATGTTTTTATTAGTCCAGCTGATATAGCTAGAAAAAATAGACAAGTTTTCAGGCAACTCCTTCCATTAGGTAATTGCTGTGAGCGCAGTAATGACGCTGTGTTGAGGAGAGGCACCACTAAATGAACACTCTCTGATTACAAGAAGCAAAACCAGCTATTTGCCAAGCGTCTGTGAACAGTGACATGAAGCACAGCATGGGGGATCTAAAGAATATACAGAACCAACCAGTTGTCTCTTACACCATTTTCTCTTCTCTGTTCTCACAAGCATTGTAGAGAAAACTCCTGTGCTGATTAACTCAAATACAGGAACACCCAGTACAGAACAAAACTCTTACATACACTCTCCTCTCCCCCACCCAATTAACTTTGAAACACATACAAAGCTGTATCAAAAGAAAAAAAAAATCGTATCTGAAATGTTCACTCAGCCTTTTCTCACCAAAATTAAATTAGCTTACCCCAGCTGGAATCATCTCTTCAGCTAAGTGACAGCCTGCAATCACAGCCTTAAAAATATCACAGCCTTTACAAAAGAAAGCTTCAGTTATCTACGCAAACCTATATAAAGCTGCACGCCAAGAAGCTCAGCATCAACCTCTCATCACGCTCCCTCCATCAAAGCTGCGTTTTAGCAGTGGGTAGAGCTGTTGAGCAGGTGCATCTGCATGAGCTGCAAAGGCTGCTCTTTCCAAGGGCCTGATGCTCCGAGTTAGCAACACGGGTGGAAAACGCTGCTCCTGGATGTTAGTAACGTGCTGCTTCCACACAGCAAGCACACATGTACAGCCATGCTGGAGGACAGACCTACTTGATGCAATCTTGAGCTCATACCCAGAGAACTACCTGAGCTTGCAAGCCAGGCCCAGTTTGGAAAGAACTATTTGAAAGAACTAAATTTCAATTGACTATACTGCTCAGTTTTAAGTTCATGGGGCAACTGGTACAGTGGCCAACAAGAGTCAGCTGACTAAAGGTGAGTAGCTGGTATTTTCCTTTAAGTGGCATCTGCCAGCCCCCAGTCTCTGCCCAGGATGAGCTGAAAGGAGTTAAGAGAGAAGCATGGGCTGAATTAATCTAGGTTACACCTCACCCCTTACCCTCAAAAGAGCAACTGGTTATTTACACCAGCTCTCTGCACAGCCCTAGATTGAAGACAACCCTCCCTCCACAAAGCAGCTCAGGGTCAGTAATACCAGGGGCTTGCCCTGCACCCCGAAGACCCACCCGAGATGAGCAGCAGCCCTCTGTAGCCAGCCCTGTCTCCCCTCCCTCACAGGAGCCAGCCTGGCTTGCAGTACTCAGGATAATGAGTTTACAGTTGGCATGAGCAGATGCACAAGTCAAAGCCTTGGAGGTAGGGCATGTTTGCAGTGACTCATGTTTAACACTAGTTCTCAAATTTACAGCAACTACAGTCAAGTTAAAAGGTTCAGCTTCTGAAACTGCTTTAACAACATTTCAACTCAGCTGGTCTGCAGCAGTGCACCTAGGAAGATGTGCCTGCACACAAAACCAGACCATCTAGCATAACTGTGGAAACCAAGTCACTTAAATCTCAAAGACATTCAGTTAACATATCTAAGACATCTCAGACCAAACAATAGTTTATTTCATTTTCAGCAACATCTCAACCATCAAAAAAATAAACTCTAACACAGATGGATGGAAGACTTCTCTACAGTGTAACTAAGTGGGCTCTGACCCCAAGGGCTTGAATTGGAGTGACATTTTATTATTCATCCAATAAGTTAGGAAGCATGAGAATAAAGTGCTTTATTTCTGAGCTGGCATGAGGTCATCAATGGACTGGCCTTTTTCAAGGCGTTTCTCCATTTCAACGAGAAGCTTCACTCCATCCACCACCATCTGCACCAGCTCCACCTCAGAGAAGCCAAGACGATCAGCATTGGAGACATCAAACACTCCTCCAACAGCAGCTGTGTCCACACCACCTGCAGCAAGAGATTCAGTTACAACATTGACCTCAGCTAGAGCCGGTGAGTCTGCCTTTCTTCCCTCTCTAGCTTGAGGTAGGGATACAGTAGGACCATTCTTACAAGCTGCCACTGGTGCCTCCTCCGACATGCAGGAAGATAGCGCCATGTGTGATTGCCAACATGAACCACAGAACACGCAACTAGGCCAGCTCTTTATTCTTCTGACCCACGAGCATCTAACCTGAGGTCACAAGCACCCACTGGAACATCTCCTAGCCGTAGGTCAAACCAGGATTCCCACCCTTGCTTACAACAGGAACAGCTGCCAGCAGGTGCACCTTATCTGGTGCTCAGAAGACACACAGGACATGAACTAGATAGCCAGACACAGTACATACTAGGGAGATCACTGGCATCATCAACTCCCCCAGTATACAATTTGAAAACTTTTTTGTCTCCATGTGCATTACAAGGGTACCTTTTGGATGGTGGGACAGGCAGTGACAGTGTGAACCAAGAGATGGCTCTGGCCATAACCAGGCTTTTGCTGGTGTCTTAAGGCAGACTGACTCAGCCCATCAGCGTTCCCAACTCTCACCTGTGCCTCGTTTCTGCAGCCGAAGTCTCTTGAGGACTTCTCCAAATTTCTCATGTTTCCCAAGGTGTGGGATCTTGATGTGCACACCAGCACGGAGCCCTGTTCCAAGGTTGGATGGGCAGGTCAGGATGTAGCCCAAGTGTGGATTCCACATGAACTCATAGTTTTTGGCCTTGAAGAGACTTTCTATCTATAAATAGAAAGAATGAATGTTTAGAGATTGTAGGACATCCACTAGTGCTCACTTGCAGCTTCAGTCGCTCAGCAACAGCCACAACACTGGGGACAGCTATTTCAGCCACATAAACCCCCTCCCAATGGAAAAAATGGTCACCAACAAGGGGCTTTTCAAGCCTTCATCTTGCTCCTAGCAGTTAGACAGGCAAAGTTTAAAAGCTATGCTTTTAGATGTCACTATCTGTTGGGAAGCCAGACTGAATACATGTCAAGCTGGCACATCTCTTAGGCTCAGGAAAGGGGTTGGTAAAGCTCATTTCCAGACTGGAAGTAGAGAACAGCATCCAGCCTAAAAACTTGAGTCCAGCTTTCCCTATGCACATTCAAGCAATTTCTCCTCCCCTCCAACGTGTCTCAAAGCTTTAGAAAACTACGTAAAATTTCTTTGAAATACAGTTCAGACACTTGGATAAGGGTGCCACCACATGAAACAAACAATCTAGATTACACAGCCAGAAGGCTTTTTGCCAAAACACTTGTTTTGGAACCCTCACAGCTCTGGATCTCATCAGGGTGTTCCCAGAGATCCAGGCTAGGAAACACAACAACGCAGGACTCTACAAGGGGCTTGAAAACTGTGGTCTCAGATCTAACCAGAGAATCATGTGCCATTTGAACCTACAGCCCAGACAATAGTGATTTACCTTTGTTAGTCCAGTACAGAAACGGGTAAATACTTCCTTCATGTTGCCACCTTTCTGCATGGAAATAACTCTAAGGTGATCCTCCTCATTGATCCAAACAAGGAAAGTCTTGTTATCATTGTGCCTAGGAGACAAAGCAATCGCTTGCAGTCTTTCCCACCTCACATTTTGAAGACAGCCCCAAATTGCTCATCACTGCAGTTTTTACTTCAAGAGGCTCACTTAGCTGCTTCAACAAGATTGATCTTCCTTCTTTTGCCTACACAGGACCCGAGTTAAGCTGGTAGTTGTTACCCTGCTCTCTTCAAGAGGTAATTTGAATTGGCCTTTACAGAGTTGAGTAATAACATGGCATTACCTAGTCTTACAAGATCAAAACCTAAAACCCCCTCAATCCCCCTAACTCACTTGTGGCTCCAGTTTACAAATTAAGGTACTTCTGCTCAGCAAATTGCAGAAAAGGTGATCAGCAGGCTTTGAGGGAGTCCTGTACAATAATGTTCAAAATGACACCATGTGTAACAAGCCTTTTTAGCAGTGTTTTGTCAGATTCTGTCAAACTGCACCTTACATTCACTATGCATTTTAGATCAGGGCTTTTCAGAGATGCTATACAAAAATCCTCTGAACAATGAGCTCCTCCTGTCCCAGCTTGCAGCTGACAGCAAGTGCTATCATCAGTGTTTATCATGCTGATAATTTCTGAACTTGATTAGGATCAAAAATTATCTAGTACCCGAGGAAAGTTATTTATGCAGACAACACTAAGACATTACACTTCAAGTCTGTAGATTAGTCATGCTCAGATGACAGAGCTATCTGGTGTTGGCAATCTGCAGGTAGATGATGCAATCTTAAAGGTGACCTACAGAAACAAAGCGTGCTTCCTCTGGGTTGTACTGAAACAGCTGCAGTAATAAGATTGGAGCATTCCTGGGGATAAAAAACCTAGCCCTTAGCTTACAAGGGAGCAACTTAATCATGCTGCAGAAGCTCCTGAGATGCAGTTTTATGTAGGTGACCTACATTTAAAACAAGCAGAGTCCTTCTATTCCACACCTCTGCATCAGTCAGCTCCTGTCGCTGCGTCTCTGGGGACAGGGCAGGGATCTCATCACTAGCACAGATAAAGCCATACTAGTCCAGCACCAGTGAGCTTCTGCAAGCACAAGTGAAGAGACTACAAGGGAGTAACTATGCATCCAGGACTGACTCTGAGCTAAGACAATGCTGTGGTTTGTACCACAAGTTACTCTCAACTCTTATGGGAAGAGCCAACTGTAGCAGCACATCTGCTCCTTTACAAGTGATTACTTCCATAGCTGATTCAGTTTTTGCATGGTGGTTCACTAACCTTTGCAGGCTCTAGCTCTGGGCTAGCCAAGCTGGCTTGTCCTTACCAGCATAAGAACACTTGTCCAAATTTTGCTGGTTAAAGGCAATTTCTCCCATAGAAGTTTCTCATCAGATACAGTAACACAAGGTGAGAAGCTACTACTTCGCCCAACATTACAAGCCACCACCAAAACTGCAAGACTTTCTTGACTTCTATGACTGCTTCCTCAGACATACTCACCAGATACCCCTGGCATCAGGCCAGTCTCGTGCCATCCCAGATGCCAAGAGAAGAGGAGAAACTGGCTTGTCAAACAAGAAGTGGTCATCAATCAGCTGCTGCTGCTCTGCATCTGTCATGTTCCTCAGAGCATAGTACTTCCCCTTGAGATCACCATCCAGACTACCCAGAGCTGAAAGAGAGGGGCTCTTTTAGAAGGGGACTAAAGGTGCTAGACCTTCCCAGCACTTTGGAGACCACACACGAAGTATGACAATGTTTGATCTCCTTGGTCTGGTTCCTCCTTTGCTTTCATCTCTAATGGCAATGCCCTTGCGGCAGTACAGAACTTGAAGCAGTATCAGATGATTTGTCTGCACTTTCCAGGTTTATACAAGTAGCCTTTGTTCCCTTACATGCAGTATAGAATCATTACTGCTGCTGAACTGTACAAACAGAGACTGCTCTTCTTCCAAGGAGAACCAAGGTTGAGTAGAACAAACAGTATTATTCTAGTCAAGGACTGTTACCTTGTGCCCTTGAGAGGTTTTGAAACAACTACACTCTCAGTCTCCAGAACTGCACCTTGAGCACAGGGAAGCAACAGGAAAAAAAACCCACACAAAAACCCTAAAACAAACAAACAAACAAAACAGCTGAAGAGTTTCACTGAAAACCAGGGCTTATTCTAGTCAGCTGCAGATCTGGAACAAGACTACATCCCTAAGCAAGCTGAACGTTAATGAAAGTCAATTAAAAGCAACCACAAAACACTGCACCCCATGACTCAAGCCCTGTAGTTGCTACATACCTGCTACATTTCAGGTTTGAGCCATGATGAACCAACCTCTTTCCCCACACACACAAACAGAAGCTTTTGAGATCAGCAGAGGTCAACTTAATGCAGTCCAACTTTTCTCTGCCATGTGCTCTTGCTCTCAGCTACAAGCTGCAATGCTGAGGCAGCTCTAATGCAATGAGCCTTTTCCAGGGAAAAGGCTCCACAGTCAGACTAAGTCTCCAGGGAGGTGCTTTTTGCCAAGCGCCTCCATTTTCAAACTGCAAAGAACGCCTCTTGCACAGAGGACAGACCCGCGTCCCCGATGCACCCAGTTCTCACTTTACCTTCAACAGAGAGCTTCTCGATAGCCCGCCTCTCTCCTCGACTGCAGTGCGGGGGAAGGCAGAACCCACGGATGCTTCTGCCCGTTCTGACACGGGAGCTTAGCACGTAATTGGGATCCAGGTCATCACCTCCCTACAAGATTAGGAAACCAGCAAGTACAATCCTGTCAGCAAGATACCTCTCCTAAACACATGGAGCCCCCATGCATTTAAGAATGCACTTTACACCTGAGGTATTGACTACCTGGCCTGTAAGCCAGCGCCTCACTTCAGGGCTATTTTCTTCAGCATTACATCAAGTATTTGTGTAACACAACTCTTGCTTTGAGGCCAAGGCTACGGCTACTAAATAGTCCTAGAAGACAGGGATATCACCAGAACATCAGTTTCATATCCATTTCAGACTGTGGTCTGGGCTTCTGTTACCCCTTACACATTTGCAACCTAGAGAGACCGACATAAGGCAAAGTCCTCTTAAGGTATATGTTTATTCTTGGAAATGAGAATTATTCATTACTGTTCTTCCAAGTCTCTTATTTTCAATATGATTTATGGCTAGCCAACCAACATGGAGTTAGAAACTCCCAGAGTTTAGTTTACGGTAATGTTTAAAATCCATAAAATGCTTAAGAATCCTTACTCCTAGCTGTAAAAATATTTATTCAATAGCATGACACCATCAGCCGGTAATTAAGATCCAAGATCAGATAGAAGAAAGTGTTTAAATTTTATGATAGTCCTTGACTCCCAGGACAGTGTTGTTTAGTTTGACTGGTAGAGCCCACAGCTCATGGAAATACACAGTGAGGGTATTTGGCACAACCCATGCTGCAGCAGCACCTGAAAAAAGCTCCTGCTGCACACAAACTGCCTGGCTGTACCCAGCCACTGACATCCCACAGCAGCAAGCTCTTCAGGCTGATGCACCAGACCCACAGCCCAAGTGTCCATGCTCAGTGGAAGCAAGGGGGCAGAGCCTGAGCAACCAGTTCAGGCAGCTGCCAACAACTTCACAGTCCTCAGACCAATAATCTGTAACTGATCAAAACTTTGTACCTGCAGGTTATCAGCATTCAGGTCGGTCTTGTGCTGATCACCTGGTTTGTAGCCACCATGCCTGTCTTCAATAACTGGATCAAAGAGCTCCTTGAACACTTCATAGGATTCTTCATCACCAGCCACGCATCCTACTGTCATTATGAAGGGATGGCCTGGAGTGGTAATAAAGTCAGAAGAGCTAAGTTTGGGCGACATTTGGCTGTATTCCAGGGCAGCACTAACCGGGCAAGTTCTTTAGTGGCAAGTCTAGTCACTTAGAAATTCATTCTTACATAGAAACATTTTGGAGAGACCCTACATTTTACACTTCACCCAGTTAGTCAAATGCAGTGCTATGGAAACCCATAGCTGTTGTCATTAAACCATGCTCATTTATCAAGCTTGGTTTAGGACAAATTTGCACAGCACATCTAGTTTCACTAGCTAATTTAGATCACTGCATAGAACTTTATGCCTAAACAATCATGCTTTGCTGCAAGCAAGCATGCTTTGCTTTTTGCTCCTTCTGCTACAGAGCTACATTTCTGTAGTCTGCTCATAAATGCCACCTCCACAAGATTAGTTTTAAGTCACCATATTCAAAAGCACCAGTTACTTCAGCTGGTTCACACGGAATATTCTCAATGCATTTTACCAGGATTATCAACCCCAGTCTGAATGACATCATCCAGGGTGAAGCCACTGGGCGTGACTCTGTCTCTCAGTTTCTTGTACAAATCCAGGGTTAGAACTTTGGCCATGTGGTTGTTGTGGGTGCTCAGGTCCGGGTACTCCTCATCAGGAGGCAGTCTCTGATTATTTAGTTGGGCCATTTTGATATTGCTAGAGTAAAAATAAATACTGTAATGTTAACATGTAAGCACATCTGCTCCCCCTTTTTCATAGAAGTGCTAGAGAACATCACATAACCAGTCTGGAATAGGAATAGACCAGGACAGCCAGGTAAACTGACATTATTTTCCCCCCCTCCCCAGATGAGTTATAATTAGAATGCATTTGGTTTGACTTTTTTTTTTTTTCTCTTCAGATTGAAAGTATTTAGCAGAGCAGTTACATAATTGAAGTGTCTGGGAATTGGTATGTCAGATCACAGCATGGAACATAGCGTGATGGAAACATGGCCTCCTAACAGAGCCATGCCTTTAGAGCAGTCTCTCAATGCTTTAGAAGATTTGTCCCTCAGCAGCTTGAGAACTTTGGGTACCATTGTCAAGAAGCACTTCCAGTCAGGAGGGAGAACAGATCATTATGCAGACCTAACGATCCCATTACCTGGGTTGTCAACCCCAGTCTGGATGCAATCATCCAGGGTAAATCCACTGGGAGTCTGTTTATCCCTCAATTTCTTGTACAGGTCCGGGGTCAGCACTTTAGCCATGTGATTGTTGTGAACTTTCAGGTCAGGGTACTCCTCGTCAGGCTCGTACTTCATCTTCAGGAGGTTGTGGCTGTTTGAGAAGGGCATGGCTGACCCTACCGCAGTCACTAGGGTGAGAAAGATGGGAAGCCTATCACTGGGGGCTTGGCAGCCTCCGGACCGCCCGGCGGAACGCCAGGCACCCAAAAGGTCACCTTGGCTCACGTTCCACCCGCGCCTTTCACACCTTCGCTGCTACACCACCTTCCACGAGCGCCAAGGAGGAAAGAAAAGAAGTTCTTCACCTCCACCCGGCTTGCCCCGTGCCCACCACGCCGGCCGCAGGGGCAGAGGCTCTGC